>OX439238.1:4276861-4885341 GCA_949319165.1 Sialis lutaria
ACCCTCTTTTCTTAAATGTACATTATGCACATACTCCTCAAACAAAAATTAAGAATGATGTTTAAGCGGGACAATTGAATTCTTGAGCGGGACGCGGGACTAACTAGCCTGGAGCGGGACAGTCCCGCTCCAGACGGGACGTCTGGCAACCCTGTTCATTACTTATAAAAAAACGTAAATATCCCGGATCTTAGTTAAATTTTTTTTTAAAACTAACCCCCGTCTACTCTCGCCTTAGGGGTTGAATATCAAATTATTTTATTGCAGATTAAATCCATCCTAGTCCCCGTCGAACTTTCATTTTTAATTGAATATTAATTTGTCCGAATTTATTTTAATATCATGAACAGTTATTATTATTATTCCCATAGGGGTTGAATTTTCATAACTGATATTTCTCTTGTAGAGTACCTACTTATGGCATGTTTCATTCGGTGAATACAAAAAAAAATTATTTTACAAATTTTTCCACCCCCCTAGCACCTTAGGGGTTAAATTTTGGGAAATGCTGAAATAAGTGTTTCATTATTTATATTGCAGAGTATGTTCGATAAGTTTCAATTAAACGCGAACAAAAAAAAATATTATTTTAAATAAACTTTGACACCCTGTTTTAACCCCGTAGGGGTTGAATTTCGAAAAATTCTTTCTTAGTGGGTACTTACATCCTAAAAGGAAGGCACCTACGAAATTTCACGTTTCTAGGTCCAGGGGTTTGGACTGTACGTTGATATATGAGTGAGTGAGTAAGTGAGTGGTTAAGGACAAACTCTTTTATAGATATAGATTTGATAAAATATCGTTTAGTTATTTTTGAGATGTTATGTTTAAAAATTTAAAAGCCAAAGCGACAAAATTACTTTGATATGTATCTATAGGTATATTTTTCGTAAAAGATGAACATCGAAAAATGTTGGTCCAATTTCGAATATTCTGGCCAAAAGTTCCCAACCTTTTTTCTACACAGACCCCTTTTAAAATGTTTTTCTTTATAGACCTTCTTACATTTTTAGACAATTTATGATATTACTTTTTATTTTCTTATTTTAAAGTCGATATTTCTATGACAAATTGAAATTTGGTGTATGAAAATAACTAGAAAATTTTGAATTTTAGATTTCGTTCAAATTACGTTTATATTGCAGAAAATGACGTGAAAAGTTGAAATTTTCAAACCGCAGGTCTGTATCTCATCACGTTCTCGAGATATTGCCTTTTAAAGTTTTCGATTTTTGAAAATTTTGGAGAAAAATGGCCGTAACTTTTGAACGTCTGGTCGGATTTAATTTTTGTTGACAGATTTAGAATCAGCGTGTCAAAATCTATATAATGACATGTATTAGACTTTAAAATTCGACAAATTTTTTTTTGCGAAAAGTTGAAAAAATTCAATGGGGTTATACCTTAAAAAAATGCCGATTTTCGCCAAATTTTTTTTTGTCGAATTTTAAAGTATTATACATGTCATAATATAGATTTTAACACGCTGATTTCAAATCCGTCGAGAAAAATCAAATCCGACCACACGTTCAAAAGTTACGGCCATTTTTCTCCAAAATTTTGAAAAAATGAAAACTTTGAGAGGTCATATCTTGAGAACGGTTTGAGATACAGACCTGCAGTTTGAAAAATTAAACTTTTCACATCATTTTCTATCTAATAAACATACTTTTAACGAAATCTAAAATTCAAAATTTTTATGTGAAATTTCATGCACCAAACTTCAATTTACTATCTAAATATCAACTTTAAGACAAGAAAATAAGAAAGTAAATCATAACTTTATAATACATTGATCCATTATTTTATTTTAAATGATTAAAACCTATAATATAATTTACTTTAAAATACAAACAAATAAATTTCAACAATAAAAATTTTAAATATAAAATTCTATCCTCATTTGTTTTACTTAAGTGACGTCATTGTTCTTATAATACATTTATGTAGCAAGTTCATGAAATAATCCAGTTTTAGTTCGACAGTGGCTCCATCTACATGTAAACAAATGTAATTGTTGTATACGTCTCAATGGTGCCATTGCGCGGACTAAAAAATAATTAACAAAATGTCTAATTACAGAGAGCAATAGTTTTTACTGAACGCAATTTGTGTTTATCGGTCTTTTAGTTTAAATGTTTGTTATGCTATAGATGGAGTTTGTTTTAATTCAATTTTAATTAAATAAATTTGTTCAGTTTATTCATGTATTAATTATGTAAATAAATTAAATAAATAGTATGTATTATTTGTGTATAAATACGAAGATAAATTATTATTATTTAATGTATACAGGAAGTTCGCAGGAACCGAGTGATCATTGCTAACTTTGTTATTATTGGAGCTAGAAGATTGGTTAAATAAGCAAAGTATCAGTATTTTTTCCGGGATGAATAATAGCGGTGTCAAAAAAACAATTGAACGTCAAATTTCAGAGATATATTGAAATACAACTTTTTTTTAAATGGAACACCCTATACATTATTACTGAATTTTATAGCTGAGAATGTTTTCTTTATAAAAGTGTTATACATATACCGGGTGCCCCAGATAACTTTTCCAGCATGGGGATCTCAGTATCTATTAGAGATACAGGTTTGGTTAAATGAGATGAATTATTTGTAAGAAGGGGCTGAGTATTACTATACAAAAAAACATTAATAATTCAATGTGGTTTAAGCGGTATACCCAAAAAACTGAAAATTCTGAGTTTCTTTAAATGGCTATAACTTTTTTGTCAAAGTAGATAAGTATTTTTTGTAGACGGTTTCTCAAAGCACTTTTTTGTGTAGAATCAATTGGTTTATTTATATTTTTTATATCACTTTTAGTTTCCGAGTTATGAGCCCTAACTTTAGTTTTTCTTATGTGCCGCTAAGTTGGCTATGGCATATTTGAACGTGTTTTTTACTCTACTTTACAACGACATGTCACTTGACATACTTATTTTCGAAAATAAGTCGATGTACTAAATGCCAGTGATATTTATTAAGTACTTTATTACAAACATTTAAGTGAGCCATGACAAACAAAAATTGTAAACAAAAATCACAATAACAACAATTAAAATAACAAATGACTATTTGAAAACAATTAACTATTTAAGAAAATACATTATAATTTTTTTTCGAAAATAAGTATGGCAAGTGAGATATCGTTGTAAAGTAGAGTAAAAAACACGTTCAAATATGCTATAGTCAACTTAGCGGCCCATAAGAAAAACTAAAGTTAGGGCTCATAACTCGGAAACTAAAAGTGATATAAAAAATATAAATACACCAATCGATTCTTCACAAAAAAGTGCTTTGAGAAACCGTCTACAAAAAATACCTATCTACTTTGACAAAAAAGTTATAACCATTTAAAGAAATTCCGAATTTTCAGTTTTTTGGGTATACCGCCTAAACCACATAGAATTATGAATATTTTTTTGTGTAGTAATACTCACCCCTTTATTACAAATAATTCATCTCATTTAACCAAACCTGTATCTCTGATAGATACTGAGATCCCCATGCTGGAAAAGTTATCTGGGACACCCGGTATGATGGTAAAGTTGATAGAAAACAAGTTATAACAGGTATAAAATTAATAGAAAATATGGAAAAATAGTGTGCTATGAAGATTTAATAAAATAAAAACAAATGATAAAAAAATTTAAAACAAATATTTCAAGTACCGTAAAATCATACAACTATAGTCCTGTCATACAACTATGGTCCAACTGATACTTGTAACATTTTATCATGGCGTGATACAATTTTGCCATGTACCGACACTTTTTTGCACTAATATGTAAGTTTATGATGTGTACTAATGATTTTTCGAGTATCTGGTAGATGGTGCAACCGCTCTTCGAATCAAACGGCCGACAATTCAAACATGATTTTACTTGTTGTTTGTTATCACCAAACTTTTGTTTAGAAAATATAGAAAAAGTTTTCGGTGGAATTTGGTGTTGGCTGTTTTTGAAAGGTAAGTTATCATTTATCATTATACAGCATCAATAATTTCAAAATATTTGTTAGTTATAGAATTATGAAGGTGAAATCATTTTGTCGTATTTTGATTTCAACAATAGTCCATGTTTAAATTGACAATTCGGATGGGCCTTTAGATTTGGATGAAGAATTAAGTGACAAAGAGGTGGAAAACGAACAGGCTGATCCTACTCAGAACGTATTTGCTGTAGAAGATTTTGTCGTCGTCGAATATGAAAAAGAATTATGGCCTGATCAAATAAAAAGTACATACGAGGAAGGAGCTTACGTAAAATACATGTCCCGCTGTGACTTGTCGTGGAAGTGGCCCGAAATAGAAGACATCGTATTTTATCAAATTCAAAATATAACCACCAAAACGCCTCCGCACCAAACGAGCTTTGTTTCAAGATCATGAGCTTGAGAGCAGATGGGGTAAAACAAAAAAAAAATTTTAACATTTTCTTTTTGACATTTTGTTGATTTTTAAGTTCATTATAAATTACCTTATTAGCTTAAGAAGTTACATTTTTGTTGGTACCTATGTTTTCAGAGTTTTTAAACCTATTCTCTTTGTAATTTGAAAAACTAATAAAGGTTCCAATTTCTCACATAACCGCTGTTTTTCATTCTTCATTTTATCTTGTATAGTCTATTCTAACTGCCAGGACTTTCAGCTATGGACCTAATCTCAGAAAAGTATCCATTTATGTGTATTTTATTTCATGGACTATAGTTGAAAACACTTTAGGCAACTATAGTCCAAAAGAAAAAAAATTAAAAAATATATAAAACTCTATTTTTATAGTGTGGTACATCGCCATTAATTGTATCGGTTCATTGACTATCTATAAAAAAATATTCCTTTAAAATACAGCTTATAGATTTTTTTACATCGACCGATAAAGTACGAGACTCGAGATTTTGGACCATATTTAGGTGATTTTACGGTATTTGTTTCTTATTTCGCAGATTTTTAACGTTTTTGACTATTATTCATAAAAAAATATAATTAATTATAATATAAGTTTCACGTACGCGTGGTGGTACTATGAAAATTATTTTGAACGGTCGCCAACTGTGTTACAATACGTTGAAGTATCACTGCTCTAAATTAAAAAAAAACATGTTTTATACAATTATATTTAATCCTTAATCAGTGTTTATGCACTCCAGCATACATTTGACATATTTTATGAATTAAATTATAAGCAATTTAAATATCTTTGAATTACATTTTCAGTTTTGTTTCAATTTAAGTTTATCCTCCACCATTTTATCTCAGGAGATCAAATAAGATTGACTTTACTTATCAATATTTATTAAATCAAATCACAAATATATATTTTTGATTTTACTTTTCTCAGAAAACTTCAAAAGAATAATATCGATCCATTATAACAACATGAAATAATAATTTTGTTATATTGTCAAAGAATCTCTCTTCAAACTTTAAGCTTACGTAAGTATTTTGATATAGATATAAAACTTACGTACGTAAAATTTGTTAAAAGACTACACAAAAATCATACATCAAAACTCAAGGGTGTGCTTAAGAAATGTAAAAGAAATTTCAAAGAAAAATATTTTTATGTTAATGCTCAAAGAAGTCAAAAAGTATTCGTGTATTACTTTACATAAAAATTAATAGTTATCGGTTTACGTTATTTCTTGCAATTGTTATAAAGTTGAAAATACTGAACCCTATAAAAATATAACGTTATTGAACAAAATGGGGGTTGATTTTTGGTACATTTTTTTATTAGTTTGTAATAAGTTAATTCGCAAAATCGAAATAATTAAAAATATATTCAGGATGTTTTAAAATTGAATGTCAGTATTGAAAGGGGTTTATTTATTCATATTTACTTTTGATATACAGGATGATTAAGATGTTTTTGAAAAATCGGTATTAATTTTTAACAGTCAATTAAAATTTTTAACTAATTTAATCAAAAATGGGTAGTAGTTATCTAGTCGTTAAAGAATTATTTCAATAAAAAGTGTAAAGAGTATTTAAAGTACACAATTTTTTTTCACGTACAGATAATTGTTGTTCTTTAATTCTTTAAATTTTACTGAAAAACAGCTCAAAATACGAAGAAAAAAATTCGAAAGATCTTTTATATCACAATAAATAAAGCACCAATAATTTTTTAATTCAAAATAATCAAGGTGACATTAATTGGGACGCCACTGATTAAAACTAAAAACTTTTATAAAAAAGATGTCTACACCTTGGTTGCATCTACCAAGTTTTATAAAATTAACTACTGTGATTTCGAAGTTATTAAAAAAAAAAAAAATTCATTCTGGTATATCAAAAATAAAAAGAAAACGAACCAATGTTTATATGAACTTTTTGTCTTAAAATCATGCACAGATTAACCTTCTTCAATTATAAAACCTCTCATTAATAGGGTATTTGAATAAATTTTAAAATATATTGAAAATAATCTTTTTCTATTTAAAAATCCCTGCCAAAACGCACATTCAAAGTTACGTGGTATGTAAGTAACTACCACATACCAGTGGTAATTCTGCTAGACTCGTTTGCAATCACGTGACAAATAGGTTAAATATTATAATTTAAAATTAGGTTTATTATTAAAATACTGACTTATTTTACGTAAAAAACACTTGATTGTAAATTATAGTAATATACAGGTTGGCCCAAGTAAAACGAAACGAAATGGTCATTTAAAATAAGATTTTGAAAAAAGCTCGAACACACCGCTTTCAAGGGGGACATCTTTTGCTATAAAATTTTTGGAAGAATCTTTTCAACCCTCAGCGCTATGAGCACGACTCTTAAAATTTTAAATAGCATGATAGGGCAAGTGATACCTCATTTGAAAGGTTTTTTCATTCTAAATACGGTGCTATTTTATTTTTTCAAATCTGTTTAGTTTTAGTCAAATTATTTACATATTGAATTCCATAAATGCAATGGTTTTCTGATCAAAAAACAAATATTTACAACTAAAAGTTAAAACAAAGTAAGCTTATTTTCTTATCAAAGAATTCAAAAACATCCAATTTATACATTTATTGAATTAATTAAAAAATTTAAAAAGTTTAATTAATTCAATAAATGTACAAATTGGATGTTATTGAATTATTTGATAAGAAAATCATTGCATTTATGGAATTCAAAATGTAAATAACTTTACTAAAGCTAAACAGATTTGAAAAAATAAAATAGCACCGTATTTAGAATGAAAAAACCTTTCAAATGAGGTATCACTTGCCCTATCATGATATTTAAAATATTAAGGGTCGTGCTCATAGCGCTGAGGGTTGAAAAGATTCTTCCAAAAATTTTATAGCAAAAGATGTCCCCCTTGAAAGCAAAATCGACGTGTTCGGGCTTTTTTCAAAATCTTATTTTAAATGAACAAAAGCGCGCCCGTTTCGTTTTACTTGTGCAACATTTAGAACATTTGAGTATTTATTATTAATAGTATCAAAAACCCTATTATTAAACTTAAGTAAATAATAATTAAAAAGAATGGTTATCATATGCGATAAATTTTATAAATTGTGTACACAATATATTCAGTAAACAACTTAAAATGTAAATGCATGCATATAGTTTGGGGTGGAAATAATAACTTAATTTAGATAGGCAGTAATAAGGTAGCCAAGTGTAGTTCCCTTAGGAGTTTTGTGCTCCTCATTAGCATCGTATACTTTTTACACCTATCTACTTTTTACTTAAAACAGTGGTAAACAACTTTTTTCTTGCAAAGTGTAATTAAATTTTTTGCAGGTTGTAAATCTAGGGCGAATCTAGTTTTAGTTAGAGGGGGGGGGGGGGTATTTATTAGTTTATATTAACCCTTTTTCATTTTTGAAAGTATAAAATTTTTGATAGTAAATAATTTTGCCATAATATAATAAAATCTTTAAAATAATGTATGTCGGCTAAAAAAAATCGTATAAGCAAAAGTAAAAGTTCATTTTAAAGGGGAAAGACAGTACTATTTGTTACCGTGAATGAAAATTTTAGAAATCTAAAATTACGTCACGTTTAAGGCGGCTATTACACTATCAAAGAAATGTGATAAAATTTTTTTGATCAAAGAAATATGACAGTGTAATGCGTCAACTTTTATAATATTTACGTAATATTTACCTTCATAATATTTCTTTTATCATAGATAATGACAGTTTCTTATATTTGATCAAAGTTTTTTTACGGATAAATCAAAATGGCGACTGAAAAGTGTTCGTAGACGGTTTCGGCTACGAAATTACTTATAATTTAATATATGATCAAATCTTTGTCAAAGATCTTTGACATATTTATTTGATAGTGTAATAGCCGCCTAAGACATAACGTCGTAAATGTACGTAAATACGAAGCATTGTACGTCGTAATTCAATATCCAAAACGATTATCCATACACAAAACAAATAAAAGAAAAAACGATTTACAAAAGTCAAGTACAATACATAAAAAAATATGAATAAATAAAGTAATTAGCGTTTTCTAAAAAAAATTGTGAAAAACAAACATCATAAAGTCAACAAAAAGCATATTTAATAAGCTTTAAATTCTTGCTACAGACATGTTTTTTTTAAATTTTATTCCTATGCTCATTTTTTATTCATTAATCATTTTAATAATTAATATAACAAAATTTCTAAAATCTAGAATTATTTTATGTTGTATATGAATGTTTAATTTGCATACAAATTTTCTGTGAATTGTGTCGCTGTCATAATTACCAGAACAATAAAAATATATGTCTGTAATGAACACTGCAGTTGTATAATCCCATTACACAATTAATTATTAAATTATAATCAAGAGCTTTTATATGAATTAACACCAATGTAATTCAGTTATTATTATTAACACTGTATAGTACATGTTATAGACACTTGAATATACCTATCTACATATATTACATATGTACATACAGGGTGGCCAAAGTAAAACGAAACGGGTGGGCTTTTGAATAAGATTTTGAAAAAAAGCTCGAACACGTCGATTTTGCTTTCAAGGGGGACATCTTTTGCTATAAAAGTTTTGCAAGAATCTTTTCAACCCTCAGCGCTATGAGCACAACCCTTAAAATTTTAAATAGCATGATAGGGAAAGTGATACCTCATTTGAAAGGTTTTTTCATTCTGAATACGGTGCTTTTTGATTTTTTCAAATCTGTTTAGTTTTAGTCAAGTTATTTACATTTTCAATTCCATAAATGGAAATTTCCACGTTTATCTTATTGATAAATGTATATTATTACTAACAACGTTCTTGTCACGGTGAAAATTTATATATTTTAAATACAAAAAATACTTTATAAATGACATCACTGAATTTACTATAGGTGGGCACAGTTAATCGAAAAGTTAACTTCGTTAATCGTTAATCCGTTAATAAAAAAGTTAACTTCGTTAACCGTTAAACCATAAAAATTCCGAAAATGTAACGGAAGTTAAAGTTAACCGAAAATTTGAAATTTTAACGAAAGTTAACCGTTAACAGTTAACCATCCAAAATGTTTTGAAGACCGTTTTTTAGCTATTTCGACAACTTTCTTATGTACTTTTCAACAAACAACCAATGTTAACGGAAGTTAAATTTAACGGAAGTTAACAAAAGCGTTAACATTTTTTTTAGTTAACTTAAAAGTTAATCCGTTAACCATTTTGTTAACTTCGTTAATTAACGATTAACGAATTAATGCCCACCTATTGAATTTACCATATCAAAAATTGCACTTTCACTAGTTGGGTTGTGTAAAAAATATTCACACTGATAAATATTTATTAATATAACCATTATGTTTAATCTATTTGAAAGTTTCGTTAGTTGGCGTAATAAATTATTTATTAATTTGACAAATGAAAAGATTTTTTAGATAAACATGAAGATTATATTTTTCAAATTAATAAAATATCCTCAGTAAGAATTTTTTTTATTTTTATATTGAGGAAATATTGTTATATTAACAAAATAAATTTATTAAGCATTTTTCCATCTAAAATTTTCAATAAGATCGATTTTTTTTGTGTATAGAGTTATATGCCGTGTTGTTTCCGTTTCAAAAACGAGCCCACGCTTGACCTCACTTGCTATTATAATATTTTAACTCAAATGCACAACATTTGTTTATTTTAATCATCAAAACTAATCAAAGTTTAAAACTGATTGTTTTATATTTATCTAAGAAGCAAGTTCAAAATAAAACGTTACGATTTTTATTTATAAATCCATAGAAAAGCATTACGAGGATTAAATACTAAATAAAAGGTCTTCACAATCTTAAAAAGGGCGCAAAAGTTAAGGGGGCATCGAAATCGATTCACCAGCAACCTCTATATAGCTACACCACTAATTTTTATTTGAAAAGTTTATTATACTTTTCGAAATAAAACTTTGTAACTTTTTAATTTAAACATCCTGTATATTCACATACAATATAATATGTACTTATAAATATTTAGAACCGATCCAATCAATACTTTATTTATAAGTAATATCAATCATAGATTAAAGTAATACAACTTAAATCAACATATGAAGCTTCTATGTTATAGATATGGGAGTAGGGGAGAACGGGGTAATGAGAGCCATCGGGTAATGGGAGCGATGGTGATTGAACTGAAAGTATGCACATTTGCGCGATTGTAAGCACTCCCCCGCTTCCATCAACCATCGAGAAACTTCGCCTGATGCGCATGAGTCGTTAGTGCCATGCGTTAAGTCACGAGGGATGGTTTTGTATTTTTCGCTCCACGCTTATAAAAAACTGCCGATTGCCAGCGCCAAAAAAAGCATGAAGTTATGTTCTTATTTTATTATGTTTTGCTTATTATATTCCTAGAATCATTTAATAACAAGTCTAATTGGTTAAATTGTGATTGAAAGTAGAATTATATATTTATGTTATTATTTTTCAAAATGGTGGTCAGCGGGTAATGGTAGCCTCATCTTTATTTCTTTGTTTTGTTTGAAAAGTAGCTTTTTTATTTGTATTACAAATAGTTCATTGCATTACTAACTAAGATCTCATTTAAAGTATGTTTAGTTCAATTTAGTTCATTTTATGGCTCCCATTTCCCACATGAGCGTTAAATGGGCTCTCATTACCCGCATGTGTCGGGTAATGGGAGCGACTGACTTTTTTTGTAAAATCTTTATTGTACCTTAATACATGACTGTAAATTATTATAAATGTGATTAAAATATACTTCAATAATCAAGGTAAGAGTTCATAATTAAAAATTATAAGAATGTTAACAAATGTGGTTTTTATCAAAATTTTCCCTTAGTAGGCTCCCATTACCCGGTTCTCCCCTATGTTTTTGCCGCAAGAGATGCGCTACCTCGAATGACAAAGGCGCAGATTTATAACCTTCCCGCCGAGAGCTCATTATAAGTGTGAAAAACAGTGGCGGCTATAATTGGGGCAATAGATCATTGAATTAAATATTTAACAAACTCGCAGCTACCTCGATTTAGAATATTTTGAATTATGGCAACATAACTAACGAATACAAATTAAATATTATATTATAAATCAACTTAATCGATGTTCTGGTATAATTTCGTATTGCAAGGACTGATCTAAATTGTTAAAAAGGGGATACCCTTCACTCCAAATGGTATCTTGTAAATTTTGTTAGGATCTGACAAAAATTTCGATGTTAAAAATCTGTCATGGGATTCTAGATGTAGTAGTCATGAAAACAATTGAAATAATTTTAGGTTGGTTGGTTCCAAGGTTAGTAAATGAGTAGGTTTGCTTACTTGTGACGTCACCACGAAGATCATTTCAACCATCTTGATTTCATTTATTTATCTATGATTTCAACTGTCATAATATTAAACACAAATCACACATAATTATAATTAATATAAATAATATCATGTATGAAGCTTCACTATAGCAATAAATGAATAGCACAAACACAGAACACAATAATAAATCAATCACGATCAAATTTATATTATGACAGTTTGACAGCGTTGGCGACCATTTGAAATCTAGAGTGTTGAAAAGAACTTCGTGGTGACGTCACAAGTAAGCAAACCTAATCATTTACTAACCTTGGGTTGGTTCTACCATTTGAGTTATGATCCAATTAAACGAGAGTTGCTATGGATATTTTTACAGCCGCCTTTTTATATAAATTTCTTGTCGATGACGTATTACATTGACAAGAAATTTATGTTTGTGTTTTGTTTCAAAATATTTGATCGATAATTAAATTAAGAAAAAACAAACTATTATGTAAACAGTATTGGTTGTTTATTTATTTATATTCCGTTTATCACAAATTCCTTTTTAGAAAAATTTCTCGACGATGACGTCATTGTATAAAACAAATGAACTGTCGAGCAGATTGGATCATGCATTTGAGTTATCTTTCTAGTAAAGATTTCATTTGTTTCAACTCTATTTTCAACACGCATTATCTCGAAATCAATTAAGGAACAAACTATATAAAAACGGGCATTAGAAAGTCAAATGATATGTATCCATATCCATGACTAAAAACTTATTTAAATTAGTCAAAATCTGGCAAAGAAAAATTATACCCAACCAAAACTTACAACCAATAAAAAGCGATATGTGTATATAGGTAACGCGACTTCTATAATGTCGTATAATCGTATATAACGGTACCCTTTTTTGCTTGCCCCGTGAGCGCCACTGGTTGATCCATGGAGAAAATGAGCAAAACAATATTACACGTCGAGGCTGTTAATCATTAAGGAAGGCGCGCAATCTAGAATCGTATGCAAATACTGTCGCAATATTGAAACGTATATCTTGGCACTGGTTTGCGAGAGAGGAAGAGCTTTAGTAGTATTGCCTGGAAGTGCGATGTCGAATAGTATAATGCATTACCAGGGGGAGGGGGTGGAGAGAAATTTTTACCACTAGTTTATAAAACTAGTCAATAATAAAACAGGTCGCATGTACAACTGTCGATACTCATTTGTAAGTAATTGTATAGTTAATGAATTTTTCGAAATATAAAGTAGCCTATGATCTTCCTTAGATTGCAAGCTACCTCCCTACCAAATTTCATCAAGATCGGTTCAGTGGTTTAGCCGTGAAAAGGTCACTAACAGACAGACATACACACATTCACATTTATAATATTAGTACCTATACAGGGTCCTCCAATAGTGCGTCCGGCATTGTTTTACGGCCAAACTATAGAAGATAGAGTTTTAGAGTAAAAAATTTACTATATATGATAAAACTAGGAAAATTATTTCAGATTTTTTATTTTATTTTTTATTTGCTTTAATATTTTGAAGAGCAAAAGTTTAAAAAAAATCCTGATATAATTATCCTAGTTATATCAGATTAAAATAAACATTTTTTGTGTTTTACACTTTTCCTCTAAAGTTAATAAGTTTCGAGTAAAAAATTAGTAAAATTCTAAAATCTAAAATTATTTTGTTGAATATTAAAAAAAATGAAGTCATACAAAAAATTTTTTTAAACAAAAGCTACTTGTTTTTTTCTAAATAATAAGATACCGTAATAAAAAATATAGGTTTCCATTTGAAAAAAAAAAGTTGGACCTATTTGACCATGAAGATGTCCAAAAAATAAAAAATTAATAACGCCATTTTGGGTCCCCCTCAAAACCAAACAACTTTTATTTGAAGCATTTTTTGATTTTATTGATAGATAAAAAAATTAGGGGGGTGATAGATTAAAATGGGACACCCTGTATATATCGACCCTAAAGAATTTCAGGAAAATATTTTCAACCCCCTAAAACTGCTCCTTAGGGGGTAGTTTGAGGGGTACATGTCCGTTTCTCAGTAAAATCAAATGGAATGGTATATCAAAAAGTACATATTTGTAAAGATCATAAAAAATAAGAAACTTTCATAAAAAAAAAAAAAATAAAACCCTAAAATTTGAGAGCAAGTCGCCATATTTTTTAAACAATTGAAAGTATGAAAATTTTTGTTTTATGAAAGTTTCTTATTTTTTCATTATCTTTACAAATATGTACTTTTTGATATACCATATCATTTGATTTTACTGAGAAACGGGCATGTACCCCTCAAACTACCCCCTAAGGAGCGGTTTTAGGGGGTTGAAAATATTTTCCTGAAATTCTTTAGGGTCGATATATATAGTAAATTTTTTACTTTATAACTCTATCTTCAATAGTTTGGGCATAAAACAATGCCGGACGCACTATTGGAGGACCCTGTATATGGATAATCTTAATTCAATTACAGTCGAATTTCGATAGTACGTTTTTGGAGGGACTGAGGGGAAAGCACGTTGAAAATTTTCCTATTTTTTTAGTTTAACTGGCGATTTCCAAAGCATTTGTTCATTTAAACAGTATTATCTTGATATAAATGAAATGCTTAAAAAAAATTCTCATTTTTTATATGAAGTAAAAATATGATATTGGGCACGACAAAAAAGTTATATAACAATTAAGTTCGTAAGAAAAATGAAATTTTCAGATTTTCAAAAACTGTCGGGGATCCTTAAGATTTAGAGAAAAATGAATAATGATAAAAAATAATCTTCACAATAAGAACTTTAAAATAAACAAAAGAAAATTGAAATCGGATGACAAGGAGAAGAGATAAAGCTAATTTTATAACACCGTTGGGGGCCATCTTTGATAGCCGATATAACTGTGTTCTAGAGGGATTTTAAAGTGGCTCCCTATCTCAAAATCTTTCTTTTAACCATATGTATGACCACAGAAAGTGGCATACCCCAATCAAAAAGTGCAGCGCTTTTTCATGTAGGTACTATAATCTATTTCATTTAAGTTTGCAGTGGTAGCCAGGTGATTTGACCGTACGGATCATGACTCGTACGGTCAAATCACCCGGCAACCACTGCAAACTTAAATGAAATAGAGTATTGGGATCCGTCAGATGGGAGGAGCTTAAAAAACATGGCGCAGCTAAGGGTTTAGTTTAATTTTAAAAAATTACAAGACAGTGTCAATAGTACATATAAGTATTATAATGTACACATATTTTAAATTCACTCATTATAATTACAGATAATATCAGGCAATAACATCAAATACAATACGCATACGTTATTTATTTTTGATTGTTTACAATTTTTCAACAAACAAATCTTTTAAATACATATTTATATTATAATAAATCAATTATATATAGGAAAACTTGTAAAATTCTTTCTTGGTACTTACTGTTCTTTCATTAATTTTATTTTTGGGTGATTTAAAACATAATATTGTGATTTAATCGTAAGTTTTACTATAAACCGTAGATTCATCTGTCAGTTTTATGCTTGAGATTATTTATTTTTTCATTATTAAATTCTATTACCATAGAAACTGTACCCCCAGTCTAGTTACAAATTTTGCCACCAGATGGTGTACGTTCATTTGACGGATCCCAATAGGTACTATTTTGCTTTAAGTCAACTTTGAATTTTTTTGTATAAAAATGTCAAAAGATGAAAATATCCAATTTTACCTATCGGTACGTAAAAGTCGTTTATATCTACATATATATAAAAAGTAAAAAGGTCCTTTCCCAATTTACAACAAAATCCAATCTATTTTTAGCTGAAATTTATTTTTATCCTATGATTATTTTTACCCTTTTAATATAATTACATTTACAAAAAACGTTACAACCACAATTATTAATAATAATTACACTTAAAGTAATTGTGTATTTTTGTAGGCGTCAGCGGTAAGTGACACATTTTTTATCTTTAATTAAATTTTACAGAGGTTTTCATTAATCAAACCGCTCGTTTTAAAAGTTTGTGGTAGAAATTTGCAAGGGTTGACCAAAGTTCTAATATATATTTGGAATTAAACATAAACTTAAAATCGAAACTTTTATAATTATTTTAAGTTTGGTAGTTAATAAAGTTCATTTTCGACCAATTAGTACCTACTTATTTTGTCTTTTAAATTATAAGAATTATTTGGAGCTGTTGTATTTTCTTTATAGTAGAAAGAATTCTGGAACTTTCAACTCTCCATGAAACGAATAGAAGGTGAAAAAAATGCGTGCTTTTTGTCTGTCTGTCTGTTCGTCAGTGCGCTTATAACTCAAGAACCACTTATCCGATTTACGTGTTTTTTTTAAATTCATAAATATGTTATTTATCCAGGTTTTAGTATATATTTTTTTACGTTAGGTAACATAAGGAATAAGCACTGATGATAATAGTAAATCAAGTTGTTCTTTTGCAATACGTTACCGTTAATTATTGAACAATATAATGTAGTAAAGAACTGTGTATAGAATAATTTTTTTTAACTATATTTTTCAAAAATGTTTGAAAGTTCCTAAATAGAGGGGATTACAATCGTGAAATTAAATAGCGTTGAAAATATGCTAATTAAATGATATATATTAACATCCAGCCAAAATTCCAGAACTCAAAAACGTGACAATTTGGGTATATTATTTTTATTACTTTAGAAGTAAATTTAACTTCTAAAGAAGGGAGGTGTTAATATTTTTTTTAATTTTAAAACGTTTACCATTTTAAAGGTAAATTCCAAGCGAAAAATTATTTTTATTTGAAATTACAAGCCGTAAAAGGAATAAAATATGTTCTAAAGCAGTGATTTCCAAACTGGGAGGCGCGCCTCCTTGGGGAGGCGCGAACTAGTGCAAAGGGAGGCGCGAAAAGTTTAAGAGAAATTTAATTTTCATAACATCACATTAAGGTGTATAAATAAAAATATATAATTATAAATAAACTTTTATAACAACATTATATTTTTCTGTTTCTAAAAGGGACGTTTCTGTGTAGTTTTTGACTGACAACTATTATTGAAAAAACAAAACTGATAGAATTATAATAAAAAAATCAGAGTGAAATCATCCCCCTTAATAAGACCTAGATTTAATGAAGTTTGTACTAATAGACAAGCATATTCATCGTATTAAAAATAAATTTTATACGCAAAAAAATACATTTCATACCTTTTTAAAATATGTCTGTATAATTTTATGAAATAAAGGGGGGGGGAGGCGCCAGAGATTAACTTTTTTTAAAGGGAGGCGTAGTTACATAAAGTTTGGAAACCACTGTTCTAAAGAGTTTGTCCTCATTAACTAACTGGCTCATCAACACACATCCCAAATTTCTAGACTTAGAAATATGTAATTTTATGGATGGCGTAAATATTTTCTAAAAAAAGGGAAAATCCATATTATTCATATTTTTTTTTTTACAAATTTAACACCAAAAAAACGTCTTTTCGAATGCTCATCGTTACCCCCCCCATATCAAAATTGTTGAAAATTTTTATGAATTATAATAATAATTATAAAAAAAAATTAAAGAGTCATTTATATATTTATTTTAGAAGCCCTTGTTGAATCGATATTGGAAGCAGCTGTTTTTAATACTTGAATAATGCCGTCATTCTGACAGTTCAATTTTCGTTAAAAATGAACCGTAGATTGCACTCCTGTCTGACGCTCACTTCACACTTTGCACAAATAATAGATAACTTCACGTCGGTTGTAATTATAACGCCATATTGATGAACACGATAGAGGTTATGTACGATGTATTTTACAACTTGATTTATTATTTTAGCCCCGTGATTTCATTCTGTATTTATCAAGTTTTCGTCTTAAATGTTTTCATATTGTTATACATCAATTTTAATTTTGTTTTGGCGTAAATCGTTTTTCATTTTATATTGGATACAATAGTTTGAAAAAAAAATGTTATATTTTTTTTAACTTTAGTGATTTTTCTTGAAGACAAATAAAATTATTAATTAATAAAATATTATTAAATTCTTTCTTCATAAGAAAAACAAATATTTACAATTTTATTCTGTAGTCTTTCGTGGTTGTCGTTCATATTAACTAAATTTCTGGTTGGTTTTCAACGTTGTTGTATTTTTTTTTACTTGACGTTTCGACTCTTATATCAAGTCTTCTTCAGTTTTTGATCACCATGGACGTACGAGTTAGTAAAAACTGAATCAAATTGAAGTCTAACTTTAATAAAAAAAAATATTTTCTACTAGTACAGGCAATGAAGGAAAAAATCGACCTGTTTTTGGAACAAATTTGGAGTGCGATGAAATTTGGTATCTATATAGTCTACATTATAATATGTCTGTACACAAAAGCTCGCATCCATAGGCCTTGTGAAAAAAATTGTACAGCCATTTGAAGTTTAATTTTGTTATTATTGAATAACTTCAAGACAAATAAAGATACGGAAGCGTACCTTATATCAAAATTTTCAAAAATGTTTGCTTTTCAAAAATATTTTAAAATTTATTCGAATGTGTGTACCTAAATTGCTGAAAAGTTGCCGTGATTTCAAAAACTATGCGCATTTAATCAAAAAACTATCTTTAAAATTTTAAATGGATTTTCATACTATTACATCCGTTTCTTTTTCTCAATCAATAATTAATAACTAATTGAGAGATTGATGTTAAAATAATTAAGTCAAACTGTTGCTTTACTATATTATTAATATTAATAAAAAACCTTTAAGAAATTATTTTCCAAAGAACCCAAAATAATATGAGAACATCTAGAATATAAAAAAAGTTTTAACACCACTGGCATCTTCAATATTTTTTATAATCATCCCTTAAATTAGCCGCGAACCATAAAAAATAACTTTTATCTGAATCTACCGAATAAAAATAAGTCGTTTTGTAAATTTAATTGCTCCGATAAAGTCATAAGATTCTCCATTTTCATTGCAGCATAGCAGCTAGTAGCTACTCATTTTATTGTCAACAGTCAAATTGCTGTAGCAGCATTAAAACGGGTGGAGATGTTACTGTCTACTGTACAGCATCTATCTCTGGACCACGGCTCGTTCTTAACGAGATCTAAATCCTAATAGCGTCGTTTCTGTTTAGAGAAATAGCATGGGTTAAATGTACATGAATTAGTTCACACGGGTGAGTCTTTTAATATTTTAAACAACGCGGGTGAAGCTGCGTCTAGGTTGGTAATTTTTACATATTATAAAATGCAACGTTTCTCTCTCTGTCTGTCCGTTAGTGTGTTTATCACTCGTGAACCACTTATCCGATTTACGTGTGTTTTTTTTTGTATAAATGATTTTTGGTCAGGTTTTAGTATATATTTTGTTACGTTAGGTAACATAAGGAATAAGTAGTGATGATAATGGTAAATCAAGTCGAAAGAAAGTTTAATCTTTTGCAATACACTCAGTGGCGTAACTATAGAAATGGGGGCAACCAGACAATTTTTTAGAAGGGTGCCCTTGCCACGGAATTTATTTACATTATTTCACCCCCCCCCCCCCAATATTTATTATTTAGAATTTTGAAGGGAGACGTTCGAAAAAAAAGTGATTTATGTAATAAAAATTTTTTTGATAGTATAATACTAAAATGAAAAATAATAATACGACACATTTTCAAATTTTTGAGATTTTGACATTCAATTTTAGAATTTAAAAGTAAAATAAAAACGTAAAAATCCACAGTAATTTTTTTTCGTTTACCACTTTTTGGAGCCCCCTGATACTCGGGGCCCCGGACAATCTAAACGATCAGACCGGCGGTAGTTACGCCACTGAATACGCTGCCTAATAAACCTGAACAAAATAATGAAGTAAAGAATTGTGTATATAATAAAATGATCTATATTTTTTCAACTATATTTCTCAAAAATCCTTAACAATAATTCCGTAGTCCACGCAAGCGAAGCCGCGGGCAAAGCTCGTTCAATATAAATTATAAATTGGCTTGGTTTGAATAAAAATATCGCTAAAAATCAATATATAGGTATTTGGTTGATATAATTAATTTTTTTTATAATGAAAAAATATTTGTAAAATTCCATAGGTTAACTAACGAATTTATTTATTTATTTTTTATTAATGCACATATACTATGTCTCATGAAACCCTGAGGGTATTTTTTAAACAGTTTTAAAACATTTTAATTAAATTGTTTAATTTTTTATTAATAAAAAAATATTAATTATTTTTAATTTGGGAACATAACTTTCCATGCAATTTAAAATGGAATTTTTATTATTTGATATAATTTAAAAAAATGTGAAAAATACTTTTAATTACCAAGCTATCGAAAATATGAGGAATTAAAAAAAAACACACCCGTGTAAAACAGGCTTAGTGGAGAGAAAAAAACAATTACAAAATTTCTAGCAATCTATAAAAGATTATAGCCTCAAAATGAAGAAAACATATTGAAAAATCAAAATTCACCCGTGTGAAACAAGCTCAATGTAAAAAAATAGTTCCAAATGCCATAACCTTCTTCTAGCTATCTATAAAAGATTACAGCCCAAAAATAAAGAAAAATAAAGATCAGAATTGACCCGTGTGAAACAAGCTCAATGTATAAAAAAAAAAAACATGAAATGACCTTTTTCAAGCGATATAAAAGATTATAGCCCGAAAATGAACAAAAATAACGACCCATTTAAAGATCACAAGTGACCCGTGTGAAACAAGCTCACAAAACCTATTCACATTTACAATGACCACTGCAAAGGTATTATTGTGCAATGTACACCGTCAAATAAACCTCAGTGTAGTGTTTTCGGCTTCACGTGATATAGTATACCTTAGAAAATGTGCGGCTCTACACAAATAGGTACATTCTATGATAGCCTTTTAATTCTAAATGGCGTGTGCTTAGTTCGTGTTATTTTAACTATTAATTGTTCATTTAAATAGGATTCTGTTTAGAAATACCTTAGAAAAGGAAAGATATAGGATTAATAACACATTATCTAGCGTTGTTTTGTTACCATATCGCTCCACGAATCATTGGCGTATCATTGGGATTTTAAAATAAATATAAATTATTTTGTATTATAAAATTTTATAATGTTTTTAAAAGTGTTTAAGTGATAATTGATTAACAGAGAAACGTCTATTTGGAATTATCATCTCTCTTACATACCAAATTCATTTAGTAGTACACCCATACCTTACTTTGCGTCGTGGTTACGTTCCAAAAAATTATTTAAGTTAATCTCGTTTTAATTAAAAAAAATTAAAGACTCGAACCCAAAACAACGCAACTTCGAAATTTTAACGACGCACAGTGAAAATTAGTACTAATTCAGCAGCGACGCAACTTCGAAAAAAACGCAAAACGAAACGACGCAAAGCGAGGTATTGGTGTACATAACTTTCTAGGGGCTTACAAAGCTGTCTAAAATCAGTTATTTGGGTATACCACCGGCGCTGTTAGTTTTAGGATAAAACAGATTTAATAAATGTTAAAGCTGATAAAATTACGAACATAATAGCGTTTTTAAAAATTATATACCGTAAATAGTTATTGAAATAAATCCAGAGAAAAAATCATTTAGCGACGTCGAGTTTGGAGATTATGCCTAAAATGTAGAGTTATGTTCAACCACTGTGTTCAATATGTCTTTAATTGAATTTCAAAATGAAAATTTAAATTATAATAGAGATAAAAGTGCCCTAAATAATGCTAATTTATTAAACCTGTTTTATCCTAAAACTGAGAGGCCCAGTGGTATACCCAAATAACTGATTTTAGACAGCCTTGTAAGCCCCTAGAAAGTTATGCATCCCTCTTTGAAGGGGAAAAAAAGTTATCACCATGTTCTATGTATCGAAATCTACCAATTTCTTGAAAAAAAAAATGTACTCCGTCATTGCTTTTAGCTCAAATTTTATAATGACTGGACTATTATAACTATTAAAACACTTAGTGATTAAGTATATTTAAAAAAAATAAAAAGTGCGACATTTTTAGAGTATGCTAGTTTTGACGGTAGGTTAGGTACACATTTATCTCAAATATAACATTTTTTAACGAAAATATATATACATATATTAATTTGCAAAATAAGTAACAAAGGGGGAGAACAGAGTTTGTTAATAGCCCCCACTAGTTTCTTCTTTTTTTGCTTTAATTTTTTATTAATTGTCTTCAGATATTTATTTCAAAAATCCCCCCCCCCCCACAAAAAAATGTTACGCTACTGGTTAAAACCTTTATTTCCAATTCAATTAAAGAAACCTAAACACAGATGTAGGTACATTAGTAAAAACGACATAAAAAAGAAAGCGAGCTTTCGATAGAAATGATGCCAAATTAATTCATTGTTCTCAAAAACAGATACACCTGAGGCACGCACAATGGTTGAAATAAATGTCACAAAAACAGGTCGCTATAAAGCAGACGGGTATATGATGGCATATTAATATAATTGAAACAAGAGTGCAGATGGTTTCAAATATATAGCAGACTTTTGTTATTGTAACGGGATTTTTTTACGACAGTTCTTTTTGTACGCAAAATGTGAGTTTTATATGATATGTTAGAGATATAACATATATGTAGATTGTTATAATCATTACTCACAATAATATGTCAAAAATATCTCCCATGGGACTTTCTTATACGTAATAGTATGTAAAAGTTTCTCACTATATCCATATAAATATTATAAATGCGAAAATAACTCCGTCTGTTTGTTATCTTTTTACGTCTAAACTGCTGAACCGATCTTGATGAAATTTGGAAGGGAGATAACTTGCATCCTGAGGAAAGATATAGTTGAAAAATGTTTTGAGTTAAAAACAAAATGGGTGTGTAATGTTATACATATTATACTTTTTTGGTGTAGATATTCTTGGCGTAGATATATGTATAACTGTTTTATCGACTATATCATAATAGAAATCTGTATTAACCCATTTAGACCTACCGTACCACATATGGTACACCTGACAAACAAATATTTTTTATTGATTTTCAAGTAGCCACTAAATCACATTAAAACACGAAAAAATGCAAAAATTTGAAAAAATAGTTTCAGGTCTAAATGGGTTAATAATAAGTATAAAATAAATATTTCTGGTTAATTGATAAATGATTCAAAACTAGTTTAGGAAATCGGTAAAAAATAGAGTCCATAATTTGGCATCTGAAGTAAAATTAGTGATTATTAAAAGATGGCTTGTATTTAGATGAACTTTTTTTTTAATAATAAACACTTTTTATTTAATCGTTTTCACTTATTTATAACAAATATACTGCAAGAAAAATTAATTATTCTACATTAAATAAATATATTAAACATAAAACTAATTATGTCACTTCAAATAAATAGTTTCAACTAAAAAAACACTAAAAAATAAAACATTGCACTTGACCTAAATTAGGACCTGTCAGATTTAAAAATAACATATTTTTGATGTATTTAATGTGATTTTTCTGATTTTCTATATTTTAAAACGATTAAATATTCGCTTTATGCATTAAAAAAAAATAAAATTTTATGTTCACGTGTATAAAGTGGATATTATAAAATTTTAAGTGCGAAGTATTAAAAGTTATGTTCGATGTACAAAGTGAATATTATCTAATAAATAGTGCAATTGAATAAAATATTACCCTTAAAAAATTAAGAAACACACAGAAAAAAAAACTGTATTGGACCAAGAAAACCTTGTTTTGTATATAACGAAAACAATATTTTCTTAATATGAGAAATATACTCTTAATCCAACTACGTTATTCCTTCGTTCAAGAATACTATAGTTGGTTTAAGAGATTATTGCTTATCTTAAGAAAATATTGTTTTCGTTATATACTAAACAAGGTTTACTTGGTTTGAGAAATCCTTTCTACCAGTGCACTCTATTATAAAAGCACTATATTTTCTTTTACACTACACTTTTATAAGAATCAGTTTTTCTCGACTTTTCTGCTTACCACGGTCTACACATGTATATGGCATTCAGGAATAATAAATAGTGTTTTTCTTATTTACAGCCGAGACTTTGTGAATGTCGTCAGATGTATTATATAGCCTCTTAAATGTCAGATAAAATCAATGGTGGTATAATATAATATAATACGTTTCCTTACAGCTGTATTCTATTTCTATAGATATATATGAGCAAACTCGTATAGCCACCACTGAGAAAAACTATTGAAAATGTCTGAAAATGAACGGGGGATATTTATTTGTAATCATAATGAAATTTAGAATAGAATATACAGGGTGATTCAGCACTGTCGTGCCAAACTTGAACAGTAGATTGAGAAAAATATTTTAAGCAAAAAACTTCCAATAAACATGTGTCCGGAAATTGTTCCTTAGGGAACTACAGGCTTCCAAAGATTGGAATGGAAAATGAGTTTTAATTTAATATCTAGAGAACCCTTTGTGATAGAATTATGAAATTTAGTATTTGGTTTAGTAATAATATATGTTACCGATTTCTAATATTAACCAATTATATTTTAGAACAGGGCTGTATGGGACCAGTTAGCCCATGGATTTTTATCTAGTATTTGTTTGTTCGTTAATTTTTTTCCTGAGTTGGTACATCAATAAGATTATATGACACAAAACACACAAAAACATACTTTGCTTGTTTATCATAGGATAAACCGTTTTCGAGAAATATCGATGTTAAAGAAAGCATGCAGAATTTAACTTAATACGGATGCTTGAAATTACAAAAATTAAATTTATTTTCTTGTTCTATGATTAAAGGTAAGAAAAAAAGTTCATATTAAAAAACGACCTTATATGAATCCTCTAAGATCTATGGCTAGTTCTATTACTGTACACGTACCTTAATAATTTGACTAAAGAACGAAACTAAAATCCTTATTGATAAGGATGCATTTTTTGAGGTATACTTATGTTAACTTTTTGTCTTTTTTTTATCATGGAGCAAGAATATAAATTTATTATTTGTAATTTCAAGCATCCGTATTAAGTTAAAATCTGCATGCTTTCTTTTCCATCGATATTTCTCGATAACGGTCTATCCTATAATAAACAAGCAAAGTATGTTTTTGTGTATTTCGTGTCATATAATCTTATTGATGTACCAACTCAGGAAAAAAATTAACGAACAAACAAATACTAGATAAAAATCGATGGGCCCACTGGCCCCATACAGCCCTGGTCTAAAATATAATTGGTTAATATTAGAAATCGATAACATTCATTATTACTAAACCAAATACCAAATTTTATAATTCTATCACAAAGGGTTCTCTAGATATTAAATTAAAACTCATTTTCCATTCCACACGGAAAAAAGTATTTTTTGAACATAAGCAAGAATTACAACTTCGTCTTGTAAATCAAGTAAATACAAGGAAAATAAGCAGTAGATACTGTAAACATTGTAATTTTAGCTAATTTTCCTAGCACTTGGCCGGATTCATTAGTAATAACTAAAATTTACAATGCAGTGTTGTAACAATAGATGTTACTTTATATTGAAGTAATTTTTATACCGAGATACGATTTTTTTACATTTTTAGTACGGAAATTTTACAATAATCCCGATAATGTATTAAATACAATTTTATATTGTAAATTTAAATAAATCGGCACGTCTATTGTGAAATAATTTTTTTTTTAACTTTTTCATTAGTAAGCTTTACAATAACACACTGTAATTAATAGCATTAGCATTAATAACGTATTACTTTTGTTTGAATTACAATGCAATATTGTAAACTTTTTCTTTATAGTTGTATTTGTAATTGGGTACTTATAATAGTATAAATAGGTTTTATTTATTTATATTTATATTTATCTCTTCAACTGTTTTAACAGTTTTATTGGCGATTTGTATTAATATATAAAACGTAATACGCAACCTCATGAAATACATTGGCTGCAAACTATAAAAATAGTGAACATAATGAATAACAGTAATAACGAGCAAATTTAAGTAGAGCCAATGCTTGGCAGAGATGACCGAATGTTAATTTTCATAATAGGTGGAATTGAACATTATTTTTTCGTAGAACGTCCAAGTAATTAATATTCAAATTTTGTTTATTCAGCGAGTATTATTTTTTCTACATTTGAGTTTCTTCAATTCTTATAGGTAATATTTGTTTTACGATGCCTGTCATTTGTTTACTTTAGAAGACCGAGATTTATTAAACAGTGATAAAAATTGTTTATTTTTAATTGCTGTTACAATTGAATTTTGCCCAACTCTGTGTGCAATATATAATAATTGATTGAACGATCGGTAAATTTTACAATGTGAGAAATCGTTTTTAGCTAATTCAAATGTCGCTCTGGAAAACTTACAATGCAGAATTGTAACTTATAACGGCTTTCAAAAAACGTACAAGTATGTACTTGTCAGCCAGCCACTGAGTCATTCTATGATTGTCTGTTGCGGTGATTACGTGATTTTGTGCAGCTAATCAGTGATTTTGAAAAACTATACCCAAATTGTAAAAATTTGGAAGAAAAGTGGATAACCCTAAGAACGTGTTTAGTGCGATTACTACTAGGCATTCGCAAACCGAAAGATCCCGACTTATCCAAGTATGTGGATAATTTTGCTAATGTCACATCATGTAAGTATCTACAGAAGATAAAATAGTTTATTCTTTGGGTTATTATTAAATAATTATTTCTACATCAAAATAGCTACACTGGATACTTTGGTATTATTGATAATACCAACATTATTTAAAAAGCTATTTGCAATACCTCCGTCAACTGCAGATGGTCCTAGACGAAAATTAAAGAACGGGTCTTCGTGGTGGAATCCGACTACCTCGGAAGTTCAACGAGGATTCTTGTTCCACATTGAAGTGAGTACTATATCATAAGTCGATATAAAAGAATTTATATTTATTTTAAAACTATATATTCGTTCAATGTTTAAACTGGGTTTTATATAATCTAAATTTAAATTCCATAAAATATACATTACTTTTTATTTTATAATAAAATTATTTAATATACTATATGCATCTAACATCCCAATTTTTTTTTCCAGGGCCTAAATGATAAAAACGAATCAATAGATCGATTGCAACGCTGGATGGTCCAACATAAAATCCCATGTCAACCACGTCCAATTATTGTAGGACCATTGGAAGACATAAGTGAATCATATGTGAGAGTAAATGACATTTCATATAGTGTTAACAGCCCTATAGAGGCCGTATTAACAGTATTTAAAATATACTTTACACTTAATATAAAGTTTCCGCCTGAAGCGCGTGCCCCTTGGTTATTAATTCAAAAAACGTTGTTTAATATAGATTCAGCAGAATATATATCTTTATCTTCTTCATTAACTGCCTTACTAGGTGATATTAAAGCTACTCAAATGTCTCTTAATTTAAATTCTTATATATTTATTACAAATGCTTTTTTATATTTATTGTTTAATAACGTTTCTTTACAATTTAAAATAATTAAAAAAATATAATTATAATCAATATGGCACAAATTAGATGCTCATGCTCTACAATTTTTACTCATTATACTACTTTTAACTCACATATTAAAAGTGAAGAACATCAAAGTATAATTTCAGGTTATTTTGAATGCTTATCTAAATGCTATCGAAGATTTGATAAATTAAAATCATTTCAAGCTCATTTAAAGAAACACAACTTTGATGGACAATCAATTGAAGTAAATTGTACCGAAGCTTCTTCATTTGAATATGAAGTATATTCTGGAAATACAGAAAATAATTTTTATTAAATATCTATAGAGCCCATTGTGAAATTTGAATTTTGGACAAAATCTTTGGAGGGATGCAGCTCCCTCATGAAAAATTTCCGGGCATAGAATTTTTTGTTTAAAATATTTTTCTCAATTTACTGTTCAAGTTAGGCACAATAGTGCTGAATCAGCCTGTATGTAATGTAGTTTTAAAATTACTCATTTATTATTAGTTTAATAAAAGTATTTTGTATACACAATAATTATTAGTCATTTAAATTTAAGAACTTAATTAAAATTAATATAATTTGTGTAATTAAATAATTTTTAAATAATGTAATTAAAATATTTAATAATATGAAAATAAAAAAAATTTTTTTTACCATTGTAATAATGTTTCATTTTTTTATATTTTTTGTAATTTTTACCAAATTTCATTAAAATCAGGATGTGGCACCCAGGAACCTTTCCTGTGAGTACAAATTTCCTGTAGAAGTAAGTATTATTTCATAGTAGTATTAGTAATTTCAACAAAATGAAATTGTAATTTTTGCAAATATCAATAGTTCCACCTGTTATTTTTATGATTTAAAATTCCTATTTCTAATAAACATCTTTCGCAACGCTAACCAGTAATAAATAACGTATCCTATGTAACAAATTACAATTTCCTTTAGTAATAATCACTCTATTGCATATCTATTCATGCTGGCCGCATTACAATTTCTTACTGTGAAATATACATTTTTATTTTGTAAAACTTACTAATTTTTCTCAAGTTTGTAAATTTTACAATTTGACGGTTCGAAGCGACTTTGTAACATGCCGCACTGTAAGTTGTACTCGTATATTCAATCAATACTTACTAATTTCTTTTTTGGGTGCAATCTTTGGAAGCCTGTAGTTCCCTAAGGAACAATTTCCGGACACATGTTTATTGGAAGTTTTTTGCTTAAAATATTTTTCTCAATCTACTGTTCAAGTTTGGCACGACAGTGCTGAATCACCCTGTATAAGTGATTCTAAAAATTATTATTAGTTTAAATAAATAAATAACTATTTGAAAAACTTACTATATCTAAAATATCATATATATTAAAGTACTCCCCGTGAATCGAAGGGTCTCATAAGTGTGACCTGCCTTGAATACCCCAGGGCAAATTCCCTTCTTTTATGTCATTCAAGTCGGGAGAAGGCTGTGTTCGTTTGGTTATAACTGGCTCCATCTAGTTTTAGGAAAGCCAAAAATAAGGGAAAAAAATATATTAAGGTTGTTGTTCACTGAAAGTCGTGGCATCTAGCGAAATTTAGCATGAACTACAGGGTTTTGATATGTCGGTAAAAAAGAACAAATAGATCTGGCAACAATTTATAATATTAGACAAGAATAGAAGATTCATTTTTGACAATATTATAATTATTACTGTTGCTGACAATAGTAATAATTATAATAACAATAGTAACTATTATTATTATAAATAAAAACATTAAATGTAATCAATAATCACTTGATATTTACAACGCGCGTCAGTTTTCAATACCACGTTTTTATATTTCAAAGATCGCGCCGAATGCTCTGTTGCCATATCGTATATTTACGTCATGTGTTCGGAAATTTATCAAACTTAAAAATTAATAATTACTTAAGGAGATGGTAAATCATTCTAAAATTTTATATACACATTCCTTAATTACCAATCTATAACATATCCGTTTTTGGTTAAAATCTGACGTTTAGTTTTAATACACGAATTAAATGAATATCGAATTCCAAGTGGATCCCTATGCTTGCAATGTATAAGAGGCCAACTTTGCACGTTTATAATTAATAAACGAAATGGTAAACTGACCTGAATTTTTTTTTACAAATGCGAACTGGCTTACTTAACACAATATTAAAATTTTAACAAATTCTGTAGTGATCGATTTTAGTGAACAACAACCTTAAAGTAAATATACCATCGACATCATAAGTCGACTTCTATCAGGTAAGAATCGCTTACAATTTACAACAAAATCGAAAATATAACAACATTTTTCTTTTTCTAGAGCGGAGCCTATATAGTTATATCAATCGTCTATTTTATTAATTAATTTTAAATCAAGTTTAACATATTTAAATACTAAAATTTGGAATATCATATACAGAATGGCCCAAGTAAAACGAAACGGGCGCGCTTTTGGTCATTTAAAATAAAATTTTGAAAATGAGCTCGAACACATCGATTTTGCTTTTAAGGGGGACATCTTTTGCTATAAAATTTTTGCAATAATCTTTTCAACCCTCAGCGCTATGAGCACAACCCTTAAAATTTTAAATAGCAAGTGATACCTCATTTGAAAGGTTTTTTCATTCTTAATACGGTGCTTTTTGATTTTTTCAAATCTGTTTAGTTTTAGTCAAGCTATTTACATTTTGAATTCCATAAATGTAATGATTTTCTGATCAAACAACAAATATTTACAACTAAAATTCAAACAAAGTAGGCTTATTTTCTTATCAAATAATTCAAAGACATCCAATTTGGACATTTATTGAAATAATTAGTTTTGGATGTTGGTAAATTTTTTTAAATCAAATTTTTTAATTAATTCAATAAATGTCCAAATTGGATATTTTTGAATTATTTGATAAGAAAATAAGCCTACTTTGTTTTGAATTTCATTTGTAAATATTTGTTTTTTGATCAGAAAATCAATGCATTTATGGAATTCAAAATATAAATTACTTGACTAAACAGATTTAAAAAAAAAAGTATTTAGAATGAAAAACCCTTTCAAATGAGGTATCACTTGCCCTATCATGCTATTTAAAGTTTTAAGGGTTGGACTCATAGCGCTGAGGGTTGAAAAGATTCTTGCAAAAATTTTATAGCAAAAGATGTCCCCCTTAAAAGCAAAATCGACGTGTTCGAGCTTTTTTTCAAAATCTTATTTTAAATGACCAAAAACACGCCCGTTTCGTTTTACTTGGGCCACCCTGTATTTATTGCCACAAAACAATTTTCAATAGATTACATAATAAGTTAATCGCACAAATATATATGAGTACTATAAACGAAGAGTACTTCTTAATCTAGCAAATGAGTTTCAAAATATCTATCTTTGTTTGGTACATGGAGAAATATTTAATTATTATAATAATCAAAAGTTTGTCATAAGCGAATTTCAATAAAAACTGGACGACCACTCATGGAGTCTACTGTACATATAAATAAGTATTCACAAACAGAATTATCCAATCGCGTCGCGCAGGGTCATGCTTTATAACCCGCTGGAACTAAAATACTAACTCGTTAATTGGTAAAGAAAAGATACAAAATAAACGTTAATTACACGATTTTAGTAAAAGTCACGTCCGACTTTTATTTGGCATTTACATCAAACTCAGGGCTGTATCATTTGATAAAGATTCATACAGTGGCGTAGATGTCATTGACAAAAAAATAAAAATATTATTATATCATCTATCTATAATAGTAATTGATAAACTCTGTATATTCCTTTGCTCTTTTCTGTTCTAACTTTTATCGTACTTTGTTATCTTCTTTATGACATAATCCACAGCTTGTATTACTAGCTTTAAGGAAATAAATCATTTATTATTATTATTTATTATAATATATATAAAATGCAATGTCCGTCAATCTGTCGTGTTTTTTCTTTAATTCATACATATGTTCTTTATCCAGGTTTAAGTATATATTTTGTTATGTAGGTAACATAAGGAATAAGCCAGCGGCGATAATTGTAAATCAAGTCGCCAGCAATACACTGCCTAAACCGTTAAATATTGAACAATATAATGTAGTAACAAATTATATAGAATAAAAAATTTAGATTTTTTTCAACTATATTTTCCAAAAATACTGTAGTCTAAGCGATCGAAGCAGCTGGCACATCTAGTTGATGATAAAAAAAATTTAGCAGTAGAAAATTTAATTAATAATGATACTAAGCTATTACGGGATTTCCCCGACCATCTCCATTTGATGCACTACGGGAAATAATGTTTTTGATTACGTCAGTTGATTATTAAGTCTCTTGTTCCATTTAGCTAAGTTATAAAGTAAAAATTTGTCAAGACATACACCAGTGTATGCCATAAGGGTTCCGAAGTATACTACGTGGACTGATTAGAGCCATTTGCCTGTCTTTAGCTTCTTAGCACCCCCCCTAAAAAAATATTTTTCCAAAATATTTGTACATATTTTACTAGAGGGTGTCATTACTGTCATTTTACATATTCAGTAAAAATTTTAAAGTTCTAGCTTATATAGTTTATTTGCTATTGAGCTTTGAGTGAAAAGGACGGACGGACGACAAAGTGAGATTAATAGGGTTTCTTCGGAACCCTAATAAAAAAGTCAAGATATAAAGGATGTTTCCTATATCTTAAAGAATAAGTATTAATGAGTTAATTTACGAATCAGACATATTTTTGGATAGTTATAATAACATTACCCCCTCCCCCCAAAGTATAGACTTCAATATTAAAAAAAAAAACACGTTTTTTTAAAACCATAATAACAGAATTTAAAATATGCACTATTTTTTATCTAGAAAAAATTTGGCCTCTTAATTTTTTCGAATGATTTAGATCTTTAGATGTTTCTACGACCATAATTTTACCTCTATTATAATTTGTGACGCCACTGCCTGTAATATTTGGTTTGATATATTTCGAAGAATGATGCATTTAGATCTTTAGATTTCCACGAGTCTAATTTTACCTCTATTATAATTTGCGACGCTACTGCCTGTAATATTTGGTTTGATATATTTCGAAGAATGATGCATTTAGATCTTTAGATTTCCACAAGCCTAATTCTACTTTAATTATAATTTGCGACGCCACTGGCTGCAACATTTGGTTTGAGTTGATAAGGGAACGTTTGCAGGATAATGGGGTTTGATTTATTTAAGGACTAGTTTATGAATCCTTAAACGATTCGCCCGCACAATGTCGATAATAATTTAAGAGTTTTAAAATGAACAGTCACGTTTTAAACATTAGTTAGTGTTTTATTATATAATATGTTTTAATCAAGCAATCTTTGAGAAAGGGTAAAATATCAGGAGATTGTAGAATTTTACCACCCACTTGTTTGAATTGCTATATTTGTTTATAAAACAAATATTTGCAGTTTTCTGTACCCTATCTATGGATTATAATATATTATTTAATTAGTTCGATAATGATTGCATTATAAATAAGTTTTCTATTTAGGTATTCGCACCAGTCTTGGAACTAGATATAGATATAGTACAGTAAAATTAGCTATAAAATTCCCTTAATAAGGAAAAAAAAGAAAGATTAGAAATTCCTTCTGAAATGGCTTTATAATCACTTAATCTAGTCGGGACTGGGGAGCTTTTTGATTTAAATTGGGGCGCACCAAATACGCGACGAAGCTACACGGAGAGAAAAGTCTTATAAAAATTACTGTGCTCTGCACTATAAACGATGTGCGAAAGTCGAATGTGGTTAATTTTCTACGGTAAAATAAGATAAATTATAAAACTTAATATAAAATATAAAATACAGCCCAGCAAAATTTGTAAAACAGCACAGTAAAAAGTTCCATTCTCGAACAAAAAAAATAATTTTTAATTGTTTTTCTTAAAAAAATTAAGCACAGCAATACTTCCTTCTCACTTTAATAGTTTTTACATGGATGTATAATATTTTTTACTGTTGTCGTCGATCGCGCACGCATTATTAGAGAGCATGGTAATTTTTATAAGATTTTCTCTGTTAAAATTATGTGATTTTTTTCTCCGTGTAGTCTAGTTTTTGATTTATCATGTTCTATAAGCTAATTTTATAAAAATTGTTTTATGAAAAATGTCTCATAGAATGTAACTATGTTATTTTTTTAATTTTGAAGAATGGGAACCCCTCCATAAACAGTTTTGGAAATCAGCGTATTGTCGATGCTTTAAAAAATTGTTAGCTCTTTCTAGCGAGTTATATTTATTTTTAATCATATGGGGACATGTTAAGGTGATACTGTTGCACTCGTAAAAAATATTTTGGTTATAACAATCAGAGGTTCCCTGAAATATTCATTACTAAAGAGAGTTTTTGAGCTTTAAAAATTGTGTATCTTATTGTCAGTATATTTGTTAATATTACCTATTAAAAAACTAGGGGTTTTCAGGCAAAAACTCTTGTATTTTAAAATTGTAGCAGATAGTCTCCTTAAATAGTACTTACACTCAACTGTAAAACAGCTTAATTTGATGACAATCGGTTAATGGGTGTCAAAATTGTGGATATTTAAACTAATTATTAGTATAATTTATTTATTAATTATTATATTATCATAGCATCTGATTTATATTGTTATAACTTTTGTATCATAGCACTTATCGTTTTGTACTAACAACAAATGTACATTACTGGGTTTACTTTGTCCATTACTAGAGAAAAAACATAAACAAAATAAAAGGCTATAATTTAAGAACAAACTATATTTTTACTAATTTTATTAGTAACATGAGTTACAAAAAGAAGCCTATCATCCCAAAAAAAAAACAACAGTACATTTTGCTTTTAAAAGTGCCAATAGTACACTAGTAATATTTTTTACGTATTTATTTTCTTTCCCAATCTTGTCGATTTCAGTATAGCATAAATTTTCCCACAGTTTTTTTCCTTGACCGAAAAAGAAAATGTCGCGTAAGAGGAAATACCATCTAATGGCATTGACATATTTTAAATTCATTTACGTGGTGGAGTGAAACGAAGGGGCATAGAGAGGGGGGGGGGTGAATTAGTATTGAATACTGGCATGAAATTGATACGGTTCTTGAATATTTTGTAAGATTCTTTTATTTTTATTTGATTCTGAAATATTTATAGATAATGTAATACTATTTTTTTAGTTAATTAAAAATATATATTGGCTTCCGAAAAATGCAAAATTCATAAGTGATAACATCTACCTCCCCCCCTTAAAAAATGCAAAAAGTAGTTATTAGTCAAATAAAATTAAAAAATATTTTTTATCCTAATAATTTTGTTCTTTTTAAAAATTGGTTGAAGATTTTTTCAATTTTAATTTTTACTCACATATGAAATAAAATAACTATGAATAAATGTCTATACATGCTTGCATGGATCTATTAAATTTTTATGTCTTCTGCTTTAATAAACACATTTATTGCCCGTAGTTATTTTTTTAAGTCCGAGCCAATACTTTTTATCTGGTGGTCACAAAAATTCCAATATGATGTTAAAAATTATTGCTGTTCGAATGTAACATAAAAAGCTGTCTGAACCATAGACATAGAGCATAGACCGCGTATCTGACCTGACAACAGAGCCGTATCAAAAAAAAGGATAAAAATGATTTAAGATATATTTTTCCTTATTTAAACAGGAGTGTCTATTTCATTCTTCTTATATAGAAAAAGAGATAGATATATCCCAAACGCCACTGCATCTCTCTTTCTCTCATTATTGATAATAATCTGAACTATATTATACTTATATATTATTGAAACCAGGAGTCCCCAAACAAAGTAGTCACTCAAAAATATAACATTAAAATATTTTTTTTCAAGTTAATTTTCTTAAATCATTCTACATAAAAAATATCCATTTGAAAATCTTTTTATACTTTTACATCTTCTAAAAGATATAAATAATTAATTACTTAATTAATAGTAGAGCAAGACTTGCAACTAAGAATTCTAGAACATAGATAATAAATAAATATGCATAACGATATGAGTAAATCTTGTAACATTATATACAGTTGGCAGTACTGTAATACAATCCACCCTCTAATGACACAGACCGGAAGTATGTTAATTAAGCTCTTACTTGGATCCTGTTCCGGCATTTTAATTAGACGTAAATAAAAATAAATAAAACACGCCGTTGGATGGCCATCGAATTAAAATAATGAACTTTTCGAAATGTTCCTAAGACAGTTAAAATCAGAATTTTAATCTGAAAAGTACATATTAACTTTTATTTTGTCACACTGTGTACATTTAACATTTATAATTTACCTTATTGTTGTTTTCTTAGAGGGGGGGGGGAGTGTCCGTTAATTACGTTGGGAAGGAAGAGGGGTTCGAAAAATCATTCACGTTTGTTTTTAAAAATTCTATTACCAGCGAAAACAAAAATTGATAGTTATTTTCGTTTATAATTCATATTTCAATTTGGTTCAAACTGAAATCAATAGGGAAATTTTTAACAAGTCAATCAGATCAGGATTAAAAGAAAATAAGATACTGGTACCAATCTTGGTCGCTTTAAGAGTAAAGTATACTATTTTTGGGATTAATTGCCTTATTTTTTTAAGCATTTTTTACAAACATGTAACTTCACTTCTTACAAGGGAACCTTTTCAAGTCGAAAATACGTATCAAGTTTAAACTTTGTATATAGTAAGAGAAGGTTAAGATAAGTAAGAACAAAAATGTCTTAGATGCGATAAAATGGTTTTAGGGGGTGAAACACCCCTACGAAAATGTACAAAATAATCATATTTTTTCAAATAACTCTGAAACTAATGAAAATTTAAAAAAATCTACAATACAAAATTGTCATGGTTTTTTGAGCTCTTTTGAATGGCGATAGTCAAAATTCGAAAAAATAAACCGTTAACCCCCACCTCCCACCCACATTCCATAGGTTTAATTTTTTCGAATTTTAACTATCGCCATTCAAAAGAGCATAAAAGATCATGAAAATTTTAGAATTGTAGATTTTTTTAAATTTTTATTAGTTTCAGAGTTATTTGAAAAAATATGATCATTTTGCACATTTTCATAGGGGTGTTTCATCCCCTTAAACCGTTTTACCGCAGCTAAGATAATTTTTTTGTTACTTATCTTGACCTCCTCTAACTTGTAACAGTACAGATTAGTACAAATTAAAAATAGTCATAATCATTTTAAATTACGTAACCCCCAAACAATTTTATTCGTCATTTTAATCAAAACATTATATAACCGGCTGTATATAAGCCAGCACAAAAATACAGAAAAATCAGTAGCTGCTTGGGACTCTACTCGATAAGTCTACATCCATCTAAAACCGTAAGTTTGTTATTGTTTAAATATATTGTTGTCTTGGACCAATGAAGTCGTCGCCATTGTTCTAAGAGGTTAACGTCTTTTTCGATTATTACCTTCGGTTTCCCCGCTTGGGAAACGAAGTTCGAGCGGAGCTCGGAACAATTGAAAAGGCCAGGAGACTAAGTGGTGGTCCACTTTCTCTCCGATCTGGATTCGTACCCAGGATATCGTCACGGACAAGGGGATTCGATTTCAAGCCGCCAAGACACCACATCGCCAATATTTGCAACGAGTGACTATTGCATAATTTAATTTTGTGTTTACTTGTGTAATTACTCGTATACATTATTTGTGCTATTGATTAGTTAATTGTATATTCTATATTTATAATACATTTTACTGAACATATAACTGCTGTAGTTTTCGTAGTTTTCACAAAATTACGTGGCGCCCTTCTGGCACCTCGACGCTCCTTCTCTCCTGCACCGGATAGTGAACCCCCCCCGTCTCCACTAAGCTTAGCCGAGGCAAACGTCATTTCTATCACCATTAGTGGTAATAGAATTTTGGCGCCCAACGTGGGGCCCTCGAGGCAATAAAGAGGCACGAGAGGCTTAAACGGGTTAACAGTCATAACACGCGGATCACTCAGTCTATACAGGAGTCAGTTTGAGCGTACGAAGGTTGTTTTAATTTCATTTTTTTGCTTTGTTTTGTTTTTGCTTTTGTTGTGAGTTATATGTTCAATAATGTTTAAGTTAGATGTAGACCAGCTGGCTCAAGACGAGCTGGCTTACGAATTGCTGGTACGAGGCTTGGTTGAGGTTGGTAACGTGCTACAGATGCGTAAGTGTTTGCATCAGTTGTTAGATATGGAAGAGGCTGGTCAATTCCTCTCATATCCGAAACTTACGATCAATCTCAACGAAGAACTCGAGATCTGTAACAAAAAGGCTAACGAGATATCTGCTTTGATCAATCAGTTTGAGGGTAGAAAGACCGATGGGTCATATAAAATAATAAAATCAAAATTGGCTCATCTGATTGGTCGGGTAGATAGACTCGACGGTAACGAACAATCTAACGCGTCTTTGCGATCGAAAATATTGTGTAAAGTTTTGGCGTTGCGTACAGATTTGGAATCGAAGGTCGCAGCATTGTCGAATGTTGGCGATCAGGGTTTTCCAAGACTGGACCATCCCGCTAGACGCGAAAGATTTGAGTCAACGTTACTAGATCTGGATCCAGCTGAACTAGATAATAGAGTTAGTCATAGTTGTAATAGTGTTAGTATTAAGTCAGTGTCAGTGTCAAAGTGGGGTCTTAAGTTCAGTGGGGAAGCTGGTGATATGAGTATCAATGCATTTCTCGAACGTGTAGAGGAGCTTAAAATTGCTCGTAACGTAGGAAATAGTGAATTGTGGTGCTCAGCTATTGATTTGTTTACGGGTTCTGCTCTTGTTTGGTTTCGTGCAGTGCGGCGTAGTGTGAGTTCATGGTCAGAGCTTGAGGTCAAGCTAAAGGAACAGTTCCTGCCATATGACTACGACGACCGTCTGTGGGAAGAAATTAAACAGAGAACTCAAGGCCGTGATGAATCAATGGGTATCTACCTGGCAACGATGATCAACCTATTCGGCCGATTAAATTCCGAAGTGTCGGAGTCGGTCAAATTAAAGATAGTGATGAGGAACATACTACCGTGGTATCAAGAGCGTCTCTGCTTGGTCACAGTCAACTCCATCGACGAATTATTGATGTATGGTCGGAAGCTAGAACAGAACAAGGCTTCAGTTGATGCGTTTGTTTCACCGTCGACATCTCGGACTGTTCTAGAACCTGATCTAGCATATCAGAAAACCAGAGCAAAGCCATGTCGTATTGACGCGGTTGGCAACCCCTCATCTACTAAAGAATGTTGGAATTGCCGGAAGATAGGTCACATGTTTCGCGATTGTGAAGCTTCACCCACATTATTTTGTTTTGGTTGTGGAAGGGCGAACACTATGAAGAGTGCTTGTCCACGCTGTCGTTGGTATAGCAATACAAAAAACGCTCCAGCAGGTCACTAAACAGCCGTGTAGTGATCTCACCGCATTCTTGTAATTCGGCTGATTTGCAAGATTTTGAGAACAAAATAAGAATCGATACGATCGTCTCTCTTAGACCTGATGATGATAGACCTCACCTGCAGATCAATGTCATGGGTAGATTGATCTATGGACTTCTGGATTCGGGAGTTTCGCGATCCATAATAAACGAGAGAGGTTGGTCCATCTTTCGAAGTTTAGGTCTATCTATTGACACAGAATCTATTACTAACTGTATTGTGGCTAATGGTCAGCATGTCAAGAGTATTGGTGTCGTACAAGTTCCAGTTACCGTCCAATCGAAAACTAGACTGATCACATTTTTGGTGGTTCCGAGTTTGAAACCAACAGTGATTCTTGGCTTGGATTTCTGGTGCACTATGGGTATCGTGCCAGACGTACGCAAGGGAATTTGTTTTCTGGCTGACGATCTTGTAGATGTGGTTGAGACAACGCCACAGTGTCAAACAGCAGCAGATCTTCTTCCACATGAACATCAACAACTATCTGAGTTACTGTCCAAGTATTTCCCACAAGTGTCGAATAAGCTTGGTTGTACATCTTTAGTGGAACATGAGATCATTGTCAACGCACCACCTATAAAACAGCGTTATTACCCAGTCTCACCAAAAGTTCAAGAACAGATCGATCTAGAGTTGAAGAAAATGTTGGAAGATGGGATTGTAGAACCTTCAACCAGTGCGTGGTCGTCACCAATCTTATTAGTTAAGAAGAAGGATGGTGGCTATCGCTTCTGTATCGATTACAGAAAACTGAATAGTGTTACCCGACGAGATGCGTATCCGCTGCCATATGTAAATGCCATATTAGATAAACTGAAGAACGCTCAGTTCTTGTCTTCATTAGATCTCAAGTCTGCATACTGGCAAATACCAGTCGCTGAAAGTAGTAAAGACAAGACAGCTTTCACGGTACCAGGACGCGGACTATTTCAGTTTCGGAGGATGCCCTTCGGTCTACACAATGCACCGGCTACTTGGCAACGCTTAATAGATCGAGTCATTGGTCCAGAACTAGAACCGTTCGTATTTGTCTATTTAGATGACATTATTGTTGTGACTCCCACATTCAAGGAGCATATTGATGTTTTGGAGAAGATTTTCCTGCGTTTAATAGATGCCGGCTTATCACTGAGTAAGGACAAGTGTAACATCTGTAGGTCTGAACTACGTTATCTTGGTTATGTAGTTGATCGACAAGGGCTACACGTTGATCCGGATAAGGTCGCGGCTATATTAGACATGAAATCTCCGAAAAATGTCTCGGAAGTGAGAAGAATCATTGGTATGGCTTCTTGGTATCGACGATTTGTGCCTAATTTTTCGACGATTATTGCTCCAATGACTGAACTCTTGAAGAAGAGCAAGAAGTGGTCATGGTCCGAAGAGTGTGAAAATTCTTTTTGCAAGATAAAAGAATATTTAGTAGCAGCTCCAATTTTAACTTGTCCGGATTTCGACATCCCATTCGTAGTACAGACTGACGCCAGTGGATATGGCATCGGAGCTGTACTGACGCAACATCATTCGGATGGCGAACACGTTATTTGCTATGCAAGTCGATCTCTCAATCGAGCCGAACGCAATTATTCCACCACTGAAAGAGAATGTTTGGCAGTGATATGGGCCGTAGAAAAGTTTAGACCATATTTGGAAGGTTCCAGATTTACGGTTATCACTGACCATCATTCACTCATTTGGCTACACAATCTGAAGGATCCAACAGGAAGATTGGCTCGATGGGCAGTTCGTCTTCAGCAATACGCGTTCGACATCATACATCGAAAGGGTCAAGACAACGTAGTCCCGGACGCATTATCGAGGTCGGTTGACGTCGACTTGGTCGAGATACCTGCTGAGGTAAAAGACAAGTGGTACGTCAAGACCGTCGACAAAGTCAGCAAGATGCCGTTGTCTATGAAGGATTGGCGAGTTGAAGATGGCTTACTCTTCAAACATGTCACCTCCACGGATAACGAAGCAAATAGTTCATGGAAAATGGTCATTCCAAAGGAATGCCGCTCACAAGTTTTGAAGGAGAATCATGATGCACCAACATCAGGGCATATGGGTATTTATAAAACGCACGCAAGAATAGCCCAGAAGTATTATTGGCCGAAGTTGCGGGCAGACGTAACGAGATACGTTCGTGGCTGTCGCACTTGCATGTGCCATAAAGTGGAGCAAAGAGCACCACCAGGACTTTTGGGACAACGAAAGACGATAACACAACCCTGGCGTACCATATGCACCGACATCATGGGACCTTTACCTAGGTCTACAAAGGGTCATCGTTTCATTTTAGTTGTCACTGATTGCTTCAGTAAATTTACACTATTTTTTGCACTACGGAATGCAACGGCGAAGAAAGTTTGTGAATTAATAGAGGATAATGTTTTTATGCTATTCGGGGTACCGGAATACATTATTTGCGATAATGGAGTCCAGTATCGGAGCCGAGAGTTTGTGAATATGACGAAGAAACATGGATCCACTATTTTGTTCAACGCCGCATACCATCCACAAGCCAATCCTGCTGAAAGGGTAAATAGAGTAGTGAAAACGATGATTGCTTCCTATATAAAAGATGACCAAAGAAAGTGGGATGAACATCTTCCCAAGGTTGCGTGTGCTTTAAGAACATCGAAACACGAGGTTACTGGACACACGCCGTATTTTGTCAACTTCGGTCGTGAGATCGTGACCGATGGACGAAGTTTCTCATTGAGGGTTCCTGCTGCCGAAGATGGTCATGAAAATAGAGACAACTTGTTCAGAACGATTTATAACAACATCAATCAACGTTTGCAAGCCGCTCATCAAAAAGCAGCAAACCGATATAACCTGAGAAGAAGACCTGTTACCTATTCTGTTGGAGACAGAGTATGGAAAAGAAACTACGTGCTTTCTGACGCCGCCAGAAACTTCTCAGCAAAACTCGCTCCAAAATTCAGTGGTCCGTTTATCATCAAGAAAAAGGTATCGACGTGGACCTACGAATTAATGGACGACGAAGGCAGATCCAAGGGGAATTGGCACGTAAAAGATATAAAAGAACATCCACCGGATGCGATTTTTGACGAAAATCGCCCCGAAGAAGAGGGGGAGAATCTGTAACAGTACAGATTAGTACAAATTAAAAATAGTCATAATCATTTTAAATTACGTAACCCCCAAACAATTTTATTCGTCATTTTAATCAAAACATTATATAACCGGCTGTATATAAGCCAGCACAAAAATACAGAAAAATCAGTAGCTGCTTGGGACTCTACTCGATAAGTCTACATCCATCTAAAACCGTAAGTTTGTTATTGTTTAAATATATTGTTGTCTTGGACCAATGAAGTCGTCGCCATTGTTCTAAGAGGTTAACGTCTTTTTCGATTATTACCTTCGGTTTCCCCGCTTGGGAAACGAAGTTCGAGCGGAGCTCGGAACAATTGAAAAGGCCAGGAGACTAAGTGGTGGTCCACTTTCTCTCCGATCTGGATTCGTACCCAGGATATCGTCACGGACAAGGGGATTCGATTTCAAGCCGCCAAGACACCACATCGCCAATATTTGCAACGAGTGACTATTGCATAATTTAATTTTGTGTTTACTTGTGTAATTACTCGTATACATTATTTGTGCTATTGATTAGTTAATTGTATATTCTATATTTATAATACATTTTACTGAACATATAACTGCTGTAGTTTTCGTAGTTTTCACAAAATTACGTGGCGCCCTTCTGGCACCTCGACGCTCCTTCTCTCCTGCACCGGATAGTGAACCCCCCCGTCTCCACTAAGCTTAGCCGAGGCAAACGTCATTTCTATCACCATTAGTGGTAATAAACTATATACAAAGTTTAAACTTGATACGAATTTTCGACTTGAAAAGGTTCCCTTGTTAGTTAGTATGTTAGGGTCAAATATTGCAATCAAAATTTTGACTAGTTCTTATTAAGCTAGAGCTATGAAATTTTGTATACGTGTATAAATCCGGTGACAATACAATAAAATTATATAAAAAATAGTTTTTCAAAACAAGCTTTTATTAAAAATGAACTATAGAGAAAAAATGATAATACCTATAATAAATTAATAAATAGATTGCACTAATAATTAGTTTAAATGTACACCATTTTGACACCCATTGGCCGATTGCCATCAAATTAAGCTGTTTTGAAGTGTATATAGATTATGATTCAGTAATGGCAGTAATCAAATATCAAAAAATATATCTAATTTAGTACATTTAATTAAATAAATCTCAAACACTTTTTGTATACAAAGATACATTTATTTCTTATTATAGGAGCTCGACTGTGTACAAAATACATAAAATAAATTGATGAATAATGTGAAAAATGGTGTAATGTGAATATTTCAAACATAATTTATGTGTAAGTCGATTTATTTGTAATAAGAAAAACATAAATAGGAAAATCCATAATGCAGTGATTTCAATCAAATCTCTATATATGAACCATTAATCATTTCATATTTTCCTATACACTAGCTTCATGTTGGTCTATTTCTACGTCTAACTACACACACACACACACACACACACACACATACACACGTAGACTGCAACTAATATATTTATTTATTCTTGGGGTGATTACAAATTTCCTTAAAATATTTATTTAGTGATTATTAAAATCTTAGGCCCGGTTTCTCAATATGAGTTTAAACTTCAGATTATTTAATCTTCATCCTAGGTTTAAACTGAACATAATTTCTCAATATAAGTTTAAATGGTGGATTTTTGTTATGTCAAACTAAAAATTAGCATTAAATTATTAAATTAAATTTATTAAAAATGAGTTAATTCAGTAAAAGAGAACAGGGTACATTACTAGAATTAATAAAACAATATAGTGTTACTATAGAATGTAAAAGAAGTTGGATAATAAGTTAATATTTGGGAAAAATAAATTATTTCATGTCAGTTAAAAGTTAATCTTAAGATTAATTATAATTTTTAACTGGAGATGTGGTTTAAACTCATATTGAGAAACCAGGCCTTAGTAATAAAAATTTAATTGAGAACGGGGGTAGTTCAAATTTTGAAAATAACCTCCCTCCCCCTTATTCTCTAGTTTTTATTGTCATATTTCTTTTAAACTTTATCTTCAATTAACCCATTAACGCCCAAAAGAAAACAAAAACATGCAAAAGATTTTTTGAATGAAATTAAATACATAAGTATTCAATATATTTAATTAAATATACAACACAAATTTTTTTTTAATATTTAGAAAAAAAAATAACAGTGTGTACTCAAGCGAGTAAATTGGGCAGATATGAAGTCTATTTTGTGTGAGACTGCTTTTCTGATATCATTTTTATTTAGATAAATTTCATTTAAAAGTCATGTTATATTTAAGTTTTTTCATATGATTTGAACAAAATTCGAAATTACATGCTCTAGTTGGATAAAATATATTAGCATACCACGTACCTCTTTTCATATAAAAATTATTCAGAACAATTTAAACACTTATGAAACTAATAACGTTAACAGATTTTGTTTGTTGCACTTCTACCAACTGATTTTTAAGGAAATATTGTGAATTAATATCCATAGACAGTAGCAAAAATTATAAAATTAGGTGTACACAAATGTGTATGGTGGGCGTTAATAGGTTAAGAAAACTAATAAAAACAATTTAAAAAAATATATTAATATTTTCTTGGGGTTTTATCACGAGATACCCCCTTACCTACTCAAACTAGTTCGTTATATCGAATGTCCTATCTATTACAATCTATTTTTCAAATTCAAAGATTTTATTACTTTATAATCAACCTGTACATATATGTAGTAACTTTAGCGTGATTCATAGCCGGAAGTTTTTTCACAGCAATGTTAACAAGTCACTCACTTCTCTTTGATACGTGGATCTTTATAGGTGTATGCTTTCTCGGTGTCTTGTAGAACATAACTTGTTTTGCTTCTATTTAACTATACTGGAATCAGGTTCTTTAGTACGTCCATTGACAGTAACGAGTAACTTATATAAAGGAGGTGGAGACAAGGTTCTATATCAGCCCTCGATAGCTTTTATTGTGCAATATATTATATTTTACAGCAGCGTGCGCGATGACAGCGCCAACTAACGGGTGGACTTTAGTAGCAGCTTGAGTGGACTTTGACGTACTAATAAATAAATAATTTCAATAAAATATCATAATATATACATTTTAGACGATTATTTATGACTATTGGCTATGCGCACGAAGTCTATTAGCGCCGCTAGCGGGTAATAGAGAAGGATTGAATGGATTAAACTCTCTTTTTATCATTGTTTAATATGTTTAATACCGTGAAATTTTTTATTAATCAAATATCATTTAATTTAGCTGTTTGCATATATTATAAATAGTATAGCATAAAAGGTACGTGAAAATTATTTATTTTAGGTATCTTTTTCTCTTTAATTATGACGTATAATAGAGAAATAATTAATTCGTTTACATTGACAGCATAACCTCAAATTTTGGCGCCGATAGTTTTACAATATTGCTCACCACGAACACTCGCATCGACATTATTTCTAACTCCACTTCCTTGCACATAGTCTATAGTGGGATTAACCATGTTGACTTTTCTATTTTCAGTTAAAAACGAGCCTATTAAAAATGACAGTTAGTCCACCCAAAGTGTTATTTTTTGCCACGTTGTGCGCTGTGATCGATTTCGTTTCCCCCACTACCTACTTTGCACCCAGCGAATAACCATGTTAGTATGTTTTGGAGGGATTGGGGAAAAATATATAGGCTAACGAAAAAAATACCAACAAATTTTTTTAACATAGGGTCTTGAATGTTGAGACCTTTAAAACGTTCGTAAGAGGTTCCACTGTATAATGATTTTGAGAACAAGAATTATTGAACCGATTTCATTGCGGTTTTCACCAATAGTTAGATCATTTTTCTGTGCATGTTCGTGACTATTAATATTTTATGAAAAGCTAAGATTTAACTTCAAAATATTAAAAAAATCTTTATCAAGTCATGTTTTGTTTCCATGATGTTACAGAGCAAAAAAACTGAAAATTCGAAATTTCTTTAAATGGCTATAACTTTTTTGATCAAGTAGATAAGTACTTTTTGTTTGTGGTATCTTAAGGCACTTTTTTATGTAGAATTGATTGGTGTATTTAGATTCTTTATATCACTTTTAATTTCCGAGTTACAAGCCCTAACTTAAGTTTTTTTTATGGGCCACTAAGTTGACTGTAACTTATAGCATATTTGTACGTGTTTTTTTACTCTATTTTACAACGATATGTCACTTGCCATACTAATTATCGAAAAAACTCGAAGTACTAAATACCAGTGATATTTATGAAGTATTTTATTACAAACATTTAAGTGAGCCATGAAAAACAAGAATTGTGTATTTCTTACAAAGAAAATGGAGACACAAATATAGGATTTATTCAATATTTTATCTATATAGAAATGTTCTGCGTAGGCGTTGATATAGCGTGAATATAAAAAATTGCAGTCAATCATAAAGACTTGTAATATTTCACAAAAACTATCCATGCAAAAGTAAAAAACACGACACCGATAAAAGTATACATATATATATGATATCTGTTCTGTTGTCTCGTCGTTTTTCATTTGAATAAACATCACAAGCGTAAAAATAAAAATAATATTTTTATTAGTTAAAAAGAACCACTCAGCTCAATATTTTTATATGAATTGTTCCACTAAAAAAAACGTGTCGTTTGATTTGTAAAAATTCAGTGATGTGAAGCTAATTTTTTTTATCAACAATATGCAGTAGGCACTGAACATTATTTTTGAATTAAAACAATGAAATGTCACTGTCGAAAAAAAATTACACGAAATATACAAAAATAACAGAGATATTATATAATATGATCTAGGGTACGAAAAGGTTGGGAACCTTTGGACTGTAAAATAAAAAAAAGATCAATAAACTAATTTTTAAACTTTTTTTTACCATCAATTACAAATAGACCAGGGTTTAAGTTTTGAATAAAAAATTTGAACTCTTCTAAAAGTGAGAAGAGCCCTGAAGATTGTCCACTGCAATTTGTGTACGAAACGTTGGCAGAAAACACGATCAAATTGACGTGGTTTACACCCAGAAACCAGGGCACAAGTCTTGAATAAAAATAAAAACAGAATAAATTTGGTTCTTCTAAAAGTGAGAAGAGCCCTGAAGATGTTCACTGCAATGTGTGTACGAAACGTTGGCAAAAAACGCGATTAAATTGACACGGTTCAAACCCAGAAGCTAGGACCCATATCCAGATCACCACGGAAGCCTCAAAATTAAAGATGTGTCAAATCGTAATGAATTTCTTCAAGATTTTAGAGCAGTGATAATAAATGTATTATAATAGTCCAAGAGGTGAGCGCCAAAATTTGTAACTACTTTCTAAAAGCTGATTTTTTGATATTATGTCTCATTTGTGGTGTAGATATACAGCCTGCCGTCAGTCAGCTAGTTTCGTTAGCGTTCGGCGCGGGGGTGGCTTAACTTTGTAAAAAAAACTATACACGTTGCAACTACTTTATAAAATCTGAAAATTTATTTGTAAGCAGTATACTAAGTAAAAGTCCCTTTTACCATGCAGCCGGGCGCGTCAGCAGCGCGTTTAACTCGTAAAAAATCTATACATCGTGAAGGTACTTTCTAAAATATGAAATTCGGTATAAAAGTTAATAATATTACTATTATTAAAAAAATAGTCAGTCCGAATTTTACCATAACAAATGCCGTCAGCAGGCGATACACCACCTCCGCGCCAAACGCTAACGAAACTAGCTGACTGACGGCAGGCTGTATACTGTATATCTACACCACAAATGTATGTAATTTTTTTTGTTGTAATTATCCTATGTAATTTTTATTTTTTATGTATATATCACGATTGTTTAATTAAACAATGCATATTGACAAATTCGGGAGGGGGGGGGGTAACCCCTATCCCCAACCTTGGGTACACCACTGCCAGTCATATATTATGCAATTCCCAATTCACACTACTGCAGATATTATTAACTGTAAACACGCGGAATTACTGAAAATGAACATTCAAGTCATGTACGCATGCAGAGACTTGTGGCGATTGGGGTGGGAGGGGGTAGACGCACAATCCCTTTCTAATACCCAGACGCATTAAGATCGCGCTTGGCTAGTAAACCGCAGCAAGGAACAGAGAAATAGAGAGAGCGAGCATTTAATTTCCTGTACCTTTCGTTTTATTTTTAACCGACAGTGCTTAGAATTTTCAACAATGGATTAATGAATAATACGGGGTGGCTGTGTTTTGAGTGCATTTAAGTAAAGCTTAGTTACTGTAGAGAAGAAAGCATCCGATCAAATATTATGTAAAAGCAGTGGTTTCCAAACTTTATGTAACTACGCCTCCCTTCAAAAAATTTAATCTCTTGCACCTCCCTCTTCTTTGTTTCATAAAATTATACAGACATATTTAAAAAAGTATTTTTTTACGTATAAAGTTTATTTTAATGCGATGAATGTGCTTGTTTATTAGCACAAACTTAATTAAATCTAGGTGTTATTTAGGGGAGTGATTTCACTGAGTATCGCATGATAATTCTATCAGTTTTTTTTTTTTTCAATAATAGTTGTCAGTCTAAAACTACACAGTAACGTCCCTTTCAAAAACAGATAATATATGTATTAATACAAAAATAATGGTATGTTATAAAAGTTTATTTATATGTATTTTTTTTTATTTTTACACCTTAATGTGATGTTATGAAAATTAAATTTCTGTTTTCATTTTCAAGTATTTGCACAGTAGTAAATGTTACACTGTCCAATGAGTATAAAAAAATAACGAAGCTTCTCGTATCTTCGATATTGCGAGGAAGCAATATTTGAAAAGTATCTGCAACACGTTTTTTTACGACTTATTAAGATTAGCACACTAGGATCAACTCACTGGAAAAATGTAGAAATCTTACTTTTTCTCGGATAAATGTAATTTTTTTTCACAAAAGTAGCCCGTTCATGTAATTAATACGGTAGGTTTTTCGAAAGGGTATGAAATAGAGTAGTTTTTAAAACCAGTTGAACATCAGTAAGTGTGCTAGATTTTAAAAAAATATTTTTTTAAAGAAATAATTTTATCAAAGTTTTATAAATTTTCAAATGTTAACCTGCAGCCATTCTTTGTTTTTGTTATTCATAAATTTTGTTTCGATCTGAAAGTGTAGCATAGACATTTAAGTAATATAAAAATCATGTTTGAAAAATATGGGCTCTTTAACTCTTGAACTTTTTCCATTAACATGCATAAATCTGGGTTTTCTCAAAAATTTACTAAAAAGGCCGATTAAAAAAACTGTAGCATTTTGTATATAGGCATATTTGCTTAAATCACTTTCAAATGACTCACTCTACCTTCCTTCAAAATATTCGTATCGCCAAACCAAACACCCTGTATATAAAAAACACTACTTACTTTAATAATACCCGATCTACCCCCTAATTGGGTGGTCTATAGAGGCCTTTACTTTAATTTCAGGTCGGTATTTTTGGCTATATCCTTGAACTAGTCGTAATAAAATTTATTCGACATTTGAAGATTAACCTGGAATTTCAGATAAATACAACTCAACAAAAGAGAGGAAAAAAATCGAATTGAAAGCACCACAATTAAGCTGAAATGACAAAAAAAGCTTTGTTATGTGGAAATATCTCTGTACAGCTCATTTGGTATAAGCCGATTATTGTGTTCCACGAAATACATACATACACACAAAATTACTGCGCGGATAGAGAAAAATGTTTTCAATTCCTATCTCGAGGACATGGATTATTACTGAGTTTTGTAAAAATGCATTTTTGTTATAGCGTTCGACAATAATCGAGTTTTTCATACGACTACACATACCTAAAAGAAAAGATCATGACTACGTATTTTTGGGCACTAATTCACTGATTCCCCTCCCCAGAAAAGCCAATTAAAGAATTAATATAAATAAAAAAAAATAAAAAATTCGATTGAGTTTTTTATACGATTACACAAACCTAAAATAAAGTTCAAAACTACGTATTTTTGGGAACTAATTCACTGATTCTCCCCCTAAGAAAAAGCCCAATAAAGAATTAATATGAATAAAAAAATCAATCAAGTTTTTCAAACGATTTCACAAACCCAAAAGAAAAAAAGATCTAATATTTTTTGACAGTAATTCACTGAGCTTCCCTCTAAAAAAAGCCCATTACAGAATTAGTATAAATATACATAAATAAATGAATAAAATAATAATTCACTGACCCCCCCCCCCCTTCAGAAAAACCCATTAAAGAATTAATATAAATATACATAAATGGATGAAAAATAAAATAAAAATTCGATCAAATTTTTCAAACGATTGTACATACATAAAAAAAGATCCAGACTACTTATTTTTGGGCACTAATTCACTGACTCCCCCCCCCCCCCTCACAGAAAATCCCATTTAAAAATTAATATAAATATCCATAAATTATTATTGGACACCATCATGAAGTTTTATACTAAAAAATGATTTTTTGCGGAAGTGAATAGTTGTTAAGTACTTGATGATTAATATACTTTTCATACTATTTGCCACACCACGATTTTGGTTAATTATTACACTTCATAGCCGTATAATATCCCATAGTCCATAATACCCGCAACCACATGTATTTAAAAAAAAGATCCAATATTTTTGGGAACTAATTCATTGACCCTCCTCCTCAAAAAGCCCATTAAAGAATTAATATAAACATACATAAATAAACGAAAAAAAATTAATTCAGTATTTGATTTTTCCATTAAAGTCGTATTTATTTAACCAAAAATCGATTTCAAATGTCTCATTTTTTATCCATCATCTATGTAGAAACCTGACGCACATAATTTTTGTAATATTTTAATAAAACATTCACATCATGGATCGACAGCAAGTGTTGTCTTCAATACGCTATAAAAGTGGCGTAGTCATATTTTTTTTAAAGAGGAGATAATAATATTTATAACGATCATATTTGTTACTATTATATTTGTGCCACCATTTTGTACATTAATTAAGGGGACGCCTAAAAATAGCCTGATTTCATATGCTTGTAACCATAGGCGCCGACTTTTCATTTAACCTGGGGGGGGGCGAGATTTTCATAATTTTTTTGAGAAGAGGGGGGTGTGCAATAAATTTCCTTAAAAAATGTGCAATATCCAACTTTCGTAATAACGACAAAAATTTCAGAAACGCAACTAATAATGTGAAAAAAAATTTTTTTTTACATCAAATTATTGTAGTTTCGATAAAAATCGATCAAACTTTAATTATTTGAAATAATTGAAAAGTGGACATTTATATTTAATTTACAGAGGCTCATGAAACGTAAACGACGATTTTAGCTGAAAATATGGTAGTGTAGAAAAGTCGTAGAATTTTTTTAAAGCTGTTGATCTAACTAAGCTTTGTGAAGGAAATAAAAGATGTTTTAGTATTATTTTCCTTTTTGAAGAAATTTTTAGTGATCATTTTTACTCAAGTGACAAGTATTTGAATATTTACACCTTTTTTTAAAGTAAAAATCTTATTGACAAAAGTATCTTTAATTTAAAAGAAACTAGAGTTTAGCTGCACAGGGGGGGCTAAGCCCCCCAGGTATAATATCTGGGGGGGGGGGGCGATCGCCCCCCTCGCCTCCCCCGTAGTCGGCGCCGGTGCTTGTAACTTTATTAAAAATTAACTTTTTTCAAAACTTTTTTATTCTTAAAGGAAGCTTTACTCTATTTTACGATAGTCTACTTCGTTCCTCAACATCTTTTAATTTTGAACTTTTTTATGTAATTTAATAAATTTTGAAAAAAAACTGCATATTTTGAAATTTGAGGCAGAGTGCATTTATGTAGAAAATGGAATTTTAAAATAACCTTTTTGTAGAGAATTTCAATACCTTGAAATCGGTATCATTGGAATTTTTTTGAAAGAAAAATTCGCAAAGGTATCACAATTTTAGTGAAAATCAATATCGAACAAAACATGGAAACAATAGTTTTTTATTTTTGCTTATAAATTTTAATTGCACTTTTAAATTCGCAATTTAAGGGAATTTCTTATCGAAAACAACCTCTTCCTTAACTTCGTAATATCAAAATAATTTAATAAATATGGGAACAGCACAAATTACCATTTGAAAAACAGTTTTTTTCAATTCATCATATTTCTATCAATATCATTTTTTTTTTGAAACGCCACTGATTTAATGCGGGTATGTATAAGGAGGTGTAAGTAAGTATAACACCACACCTTCATCTCAGCGACACATCTGTCAAGTTTTATATTCGTAGAAGTTAGACAAACGTGTTTTGGTTACTGACAACCAAGAACTGGTCCAATCAAACTTACGTTCTAGGTCTGTTATAGTTTGCATACGCACCGCTACGAGGCGCTTTTGTGCTTTCCTATGCCGGATATTCGAGCACACTCATTTACACGTACGCGCAAATTATTATAAATGTTGTAGGGGGAACCTGATAAAACTTTATATACTTAAACTAACGGAATCCCGCGGCTTCAGTCGCGTTAACTTCGAAACTATTTAGAACCTTCCATACGTGATAGGGGATGACATATTACATTTTTTTATATTGATTTTTATTCATTATCTATAAAAAAAAACATAAATATCTCGGATCTTAGTTAAAAATTGTAAAACTAATCCCCTGTCTACTCTCGCCATTAGGGGTTGAATATCGATTTTTTTTATTGCAGATTATTTTGCTCGACTCCACCATTATAACGTAAGCAGCTATGCAGATAAACATATCAAAAACACAGACCCTGTCTACTCCGGCCATTAGGGGTTGAATGTCGAAATTTGTATTTTAATAGATGACTATTTTACCCGAATTTTCCTTTATAAGTAAATCAGGTATGCAGATAAACATATCTAAATCCATACCCGTTCCGTTAGGGCTTGAATATCGAACTTTCATTTTTAATTGAATCTTGATTTGTCCGAATTAATATCATATATCATGAAAAAATTAACATACTTCATAACAAATTTTTAAAGAAATATTACCAACAAGGGAATATATGAAATCGGTTCATTAGTCTTTGAGGAATCGTGTCGACCAGGTTGAAAAATGTCATTTCGAGATAAACGTGTTTAATGTTTTTGTTATGTCATAACCGGCCGTGCTACCTCATCTCACTAAATTGACTGTAACTCCGTCAATTTTCGGAATTTAAATTCAATTTTTTGAGTATAATATTTATGAATATGTATACTTTAAAAAATGTAAGAAAAAAAAAACATTTTTTTCGTCACAGTGGCTTTCCCTTCTTAAGGTTGTTGTTCACTAAAATCGATCACTACAGAATTTGTTAAAATTTTAATATTGTGTTAAGTAAGCTAGTTTGCATTTGTAAAAAAAATTTCAGGTAAGTTTACCATTTCGTTTATTAATTATAAACGTGCAAAGTTGGCCTCTTATACATTGCAAGTATAGGGATCAACTTGGAATTTGATATTCGTTTAATTCGTGTATTAAAACTAAACGTCAGATTTTAACCAAAAACGGATATGTTATAGATTGGTAATTAAGGAATGTGTATATAAAATTTTAGAATGATTTACCATCTCCTTAAATAATTATTAATTTTTAACTTTGATAAATTCCCGAACACATGACGTAAATATACGATATGGCAACAGCGCATTCGGCGCGATCTTTGAAATATAAAAACGTGGTATTGAAAACACGCGCGTTGTAAATATCAAGTGATTATTGATTACATTTAATGTTTTTATTTATAATAATAATAGTTACTATTGTTATTATAATTATTACTATTGTCAGCAACAGTAATAATTATAATATTGTTAAAAATGAATCTTCTATTCTTGTCTAATATTATAAATTGTTGCCAGATCTATTTGTTCTTTTTTACCGACATATCAAAACCCTGTAGTTCATGCTAAATTTCGCTAGATGTCACGACTTTTAGTGAACAACAACCTTAATCTGTTATTTTTCTCCGTGTATATACATATTGTAAGTAGCCTTTCTCAATAAGCTTCTGAAGATCTAAAGACATTATGTGTAAATAAAAACAAAACAAAAAAAAACCCTACAAATATATGTTACTAATAAAAATATCCTCCTAGAAGAAAGTAGAAGATAAAAGTCATATACATGTGTTGTGCAGACACTTATAATACTACAAAAAGCTCCAGAGTGACGCGAGCTTTTAGCGGAAGCACTCGTAGTGAATGTCCGGCAATTAGACCGGCGGCGCTGTAAACAAAAGCTACAGACAATGAACTCGCGTTTTTATTTTATTTATTTTTTACCAGACTTCGATTTTTTTTACCAATTTTTTTGAATGAATGATGACGTTTTATTTTATTTTTTAAATGGATTTTGATTGATGGGTTTTTAATTAATAAATGGAATAATAAAATAAATTGTTTCGTGAAAAATTAATTAGGGTCAACTGGGGTAAATATGAAACACGAAAAAAAAGGGGTAAAAGTGAAACAAGCTTCTAACTAAAAAACTAATATCTTTACAGAAGAATTATAAAAACTGACATGATCTTTAAAGATTTGTTAAAGCGATCTGAAAATATAAATCGCCTAGTAAGTGATATGTCTCCCCTACAGACTTTTCTGTTAGACGATGGCAAAACGTGTGAATTAAATTTTAATTCTTTGCACATAACTTTCTGCATAACTCGGGTATAAATTAAAGTTACAAATTTCATATTGATATGCCACAAAGAAAATAAATCAAAGTTGCCTTTGTTGTTTTTCTTTTAATTTTTCGATAAGTATTTTCCATCTAATTAAGATTTAAAAATTCGGGAAAAAGTGAAACAGAAATATGGGAAAATATGAAACACAGCCGGGGATAATCTGAACCAGTTTTTGCAAGTCTGGACAAGTCACACATGTTACAGTTAAAGTCAGTTTGAGTGCAGATTTCAGAGTGGACGCATCATTTTGGTTGCAGTCTTCAAAATGCCAGGAAATTACGTTAAAAAGGTCCTAAATAAGGCTGTACCGGAATTCCGGTCCTATGGAAGTTTGAAAGGGGTCAATAGTCAATAGTACATCAGGGGTCTATGGAACAATTTGTATGTTTTGAAAATCGATGTTTTTTATGCAATGCAAGAGTTTAAAAACAGTTAAAAGAGCACAAAAAAATGTTTCACTTTTACCCCATTATTTTTAAAAAATTCATTTTCGGTTTAAATATTTATCTGATATTTTTCAAACTTTGCAGATGTATTTAGGATGATATTAAGAGTACACATTGTATGTGATATATTAGCAAGAACGAATATTATTTAAAAAAAATACATTATTCGCAAGCATATTCTAAGTTTTATTGTAATTTCCATAACCTTTAAATATATTTCATTACCTGCTGGTTAGACATTTATTTATAACCTAGCAAGGTGCGACACATGTTTCCTATGCAGTTTTTCCCACTTATTTCATTTTTACCCAGCAAATATAAATATAACGCATTATACGAAAGTTAGAAGCCTGTTTCATTTTTACCCTTACCTGTTTCACTTTTTCCCAAACTAGAGGTAAAAATGAAACACACATTTTTCATTTTTTAAATCTGTGTTGTATGGTACAGTTCAAATGACGTAGGTATTTGAAAGGGTTATTCATAGGCACATCTAGTAGAAAAAATTAAAATATGAATTTGTATCGTTAACTGCCAAAAAAAATGAAAGATTTGTATTTTGTTTCACTTTTACCCCAGTTGACCCTACACGAAAAAATAAATCTAAATATTTTTCTTGTACATCCTGGATAGTAAGAGATAATCTATCATATTATAAAATATTTTTGAAACTGTAATAATGTTTGCAGATACTCAATATAAATTGATGGATAAACTGCAAACATTACAGTCTAAAATTATATCATCATAGTTTCAGAGAATAAAATATATTTTATAATAATAGGTTGTTTACTCTTCAGGATGTACAGGGAAAAACTGTAATTTTTAGGTTTTTTTTATTATGTATAAAATAATACAAATGGTGTGATATGGGAATTTGTGGACCCCATAAATCAAGGTTGAAATTAGACATTTATTTTTCGAAAGATTTTTTTTCTTACGATTTATTTAAATTTACAGCTAAATTTTAATTTGATAAAGTTGGACGTGAGTTATTTTTGCTCACAATCACTCACGAATAGTATTATTTACTCACGCTCAGTCATGTTCGTGATACAATTTAATATATTATGCTATAAATAAAATTTTGTAATGTATCTGAGTTGATAGTTCTATGAAAATTGACAAAATTTTTTTGTGTTTTCAATTTCATTAAAACTATGTTTATTGTATAGAAAATAACATGAAAAGTTGAAATTTTCAAACCGCAGGTCTGTATCTTAAACCGTTCTCGAGATGTCGCCTCTTAAAGTTTCAGTTTTTTTCAAAATTTTGGAGAAAAATTGACATGACTTTTGAATGTGTGGTCGGATTTGATTTTTGTCAACATATTTGAAATCAGCGTATCATTATCTATATAATGACATGTATAATACATTAAAATTCGACAAAAATTTTTTTCCGAAAAATTGAAAAAATTCGAAGGGGTATACCTTAAAAAAATGACGATTTTCATCAAAAAAAATTTTTCCTAATTTTTAAGTACTATACATGTCATTATGTAGATTTTGACACGCTGATTTCAAATCTGTCAACAAAAATCAAACCCAACAACACGTTCAAAAGTTACGCCCATTTTTCTCCAAAATTTTGAAAAAACTGAAACTTTGAGAGGCCATATCTCGAAAACGGTTTAAGATACAGACCTGCGGTTTGAAAATTTCAACTTTTCACGTCTTTTTCTATCAAATAAACATACTTTTAACGAAATCTAAAATTCAAAATTTTTGGGTAAAATTTCATGTTTCAAATTTAAACTTTTCATTGAAACTTCGACTTAAAACATTATTTTTCATGTATTTACATCTTCACATGGCGATATTATTACTACAGTAATGAGTTTATACAATATAATGTTCACCCCCCCCCCCTCTTCAGGTAATTGCTCTTATTATCCATAGGATAATACTAAGAAACTAATTCCCAATACATCCTTAATCCAGTCCTGGACATATATCCACATTCACATACATTTATTACACTTTTTTTAAATAGACATGTTTACGATTATTAAATAACAGAAGAAAAAGAAGAAAACTGCGGTAAAAGTTTTCAGCAGATATAAATCTATGTACTCACAAAGTCAGAGCTGGTGTTTTGTGCCAAGGCACGAATTATACAACTTTATTACCATTCTGTTTGAGTTTGACACACCCCATTTACCCCCTCCCCAAATATACTTACATATGTACAAAGTGGTGGTCGTAGAAATAACACAATATTCCTAATGAACATTTCTGTTCATGTTATTTTGGCTAATACCACGATTAGTTGTATTCTGTTATTGTTTGAAACAAAATATTATTAAGATTTTTTTTAATGTCGAAAAAAAAATCAATTTTTCGGGATACAAGGTAGCCTATGTCCTTCATCAGGATGTAAGCTATCTCCTTTGCAAATTTCATCGAGATCAGTTCAGTGGTTTATTTTATATATTAGATAGTATTCACTTTGTACTTTTGTACATCAAACATAAATTTTAATACTTTGCACTTAAAATTTTATAGTATGCACTTTATACACGTGAACATAAATTTTAATACTTTTTTATTTCATTAATGCATAAGTTTCATCGTTTTAAAATATAGAAAATCACAAAAATCACATTAAAAATATCAAATCTACTTGGGACAAAGGAAGGAGCCTAGTATCTAGGTTAGGTAAAAATAATGAAAATTACAAAAATCACATTAAATACATAAAAAATATGTAATTTTTAAATCTGACAGGTCCAAATTAAGTGCAAAGTATCATTTTTTGGTGCAAAGTGTTTATTTTTAGTGGGAACTATTTATTTAAAATGATATAATTTGTTTTAAGTTAAATATATTTGTTTAAAGTTGAATAATTCATTTTTCGTGCAGTATATTTGAGTAGTCCAGATGCAAAACCTGCTATGTGTGTTTGAACAGATTTCTAAAAAAATTGCATAAACTGTTTTTGCAGCTTCTAGGTAAAATATCCTTATGCCTTTTTCATGAGTCTGGATCCAAAACCTGTCATGTTTTTTTTCTTGTCTCAATTCGATACAAAATTTATTACTTTTATTAAAATAATTTTTATGTTAGTTCACCAAAAATATAGCAATTTCTGCAACCGACTTAATCTTTCAAATTTAATTTTAAGAGATTTTTGTCGGGTTTTCAGCCCAATTTATTATAAGACTTGTAGCCTGAGACGAGTAGAATCCAAAGATACAAAAATCTTAAAATTTTGCATCTGGACGACTCATTTGTTATAAGTGAAAACGATTAAATAATATAAAGTGTTTATTATTAAAAAAAAAGTGTATTTAAATACAAGCCTTTATATTATTCGTATAATTTATGTGAAATTCTCTTGGCAAAAATATTTATAAAGGTACTCGTACTCGTAACTAATATGATTTTAATTTTAGATAGTTGGTATCCCAGCTTTAAAACAAAACACATAAAATCAAAGAGAATTGAGTTCTTAAAACGTCCATAGTGTTGGTTTAAAGAGAAAATGATGAAACAGATTTTAATATTTGATACAACATATAATTCAGAATATTAAAAGCTATTTTAAACTCCATTATAAATTATTAATCCTACCAATTCACAGCCAGAATTGAAAATCTTTACTGAAATAACATTTATTTAAAAATCAATAATTTCACTTTTCAATATTAAACCCGAAAAATTATTATTTTTTTCGCTGATATGGAGCAATTGGACGTAAAATAAATTTTATGGTGATTGAATTTTTTCTACCGATGTAGGAACATTTTTTTCACGTGTCCTGAGCCCTGAGTTAACATGAGATTTATTGAAAAGGGGAAATTTTGTATAAAAATATTTGTAGAATTACATTAAATGTATTTTACTATATTGCCAAGTGCCACTGACATCATATTTTAAAGCATTTTTATTTCAATTTTTGAAATTTGATGAAAATTATTTATACTATATTTTTTTTGTTTATACTATCTTATCTTTTTCATGATACGCCACTGCCCTAGTTCTACATTTCCTGTGTATGTATGTATGTATGTTTGTCATTTTCTTGTCTATTTTTACCACTAGATACAACTAATTAAATTTTTTTTAGTTCCCACCAATTTTAAAATATTAATTTTTTATGATATTTCTCATATTTTTTGCGATATGGCGCCACTGCTATTAATATTTGATTCATAAATATCGGAACGTGAGAATAACTTCATTACAGTGATTTTCATCCTTTTTTTAACCCCTAATTAATATTCTGCCCGTGCCCGGTCGATTTAAACGGAAGGGTTTCCAGAAATTTGAATATTTTAATCAATTTAATCTGTAATGAGCAATTAGCAAGTCAAAACCCGTTATTATTTGAATGCCCATGATAAGCTTTCAAATTATATTTTAATATTCATTAGTTTATATTTATTTTTGGGTGATTTTTTACGTGTGTTATTGCTTGTGAATTGATTGTCACTTTTATAAAAAAAAAAACAAAAAACAATTGCTTCCTCATGCGCTAATTAACACCAAAGGTAGTTATCTATCTGTCTATTTAACTGTATATTAATTCGTATTTTTCTAAATACGCATCTAATTATTATTTAGTATATTTTTAGTTTAATATGTCAAAGTCAATAACGATTAAAAAAAATACGAAGATAATTATTCAAAAGGGAATATTTTATTACAAAATTTGTGATCGAATAGAAAAATGCTCTACAAAAATGATTCTATAAAATTTTCACGTAATATGTTGTTCTTGAGATATATTGAAAAAAAAGTTATAGGATGTCACACCTCCCCCTTACACACAATTTTAAATGATACAGGGGACAGATACACACGCACAGACCGACAGACACATACGGAACACAAAAGTATTTGTCTTGAAAGATCAAGTGAAATTTGAAAACGATCACAAATTTTCTCGTATCTTTGATATTGCAAGAAAGCAAAACGGTTTTAAAAACCAAAAAACGATGAGTACCTACCGTAATTTCGGGTGACTGGACGGTCAGGTAGCTTTGGACAAAATGGTAATATTTTGTTTTTCTCGATTGGCTACACTGTTAGATTAAACAAAGTCCATTATCAAGTGTTATTAACAATCAGTTAGTTTAATAAATATGTGAATATAGTTAGAACAAAAAAATATTTACACTAATTTAACTTTTATTTAAAAAAATTATTAATATTTTAATTTCGAAACTTCTAACGACTAACAATAAGCTGTAGTTTTAATTTTTTGACAACGGTTTTGTTATGGTTAAATGACTTGTATTTTGTTATTAATTATTCATTATTGAAATCAAAATAATATTCCCAAGCTTGTATATTTTATGCACGTTATTATAAATAAAGTACTCTTAAAGAGTGGCTTTGGACATCTTTCCTCCGGGGAAAAGTCTTACTAATTTAGAAGAAAATATTGTGACTGGCCCAAGTACAAGTAGACCAAAAAAAACAAAAACAAAGTCAATAAAAACTAAAAAAAAGTGATAGAGGACAGTAAAAAAGTATTTAATTTTTGTTTGTTTAATTTGTTTTAAATTATAAGTTTTTGCTTAATGAAAATTATATTACCTAATAAGTTGTCTTTAATCTATTGCCAATGTCAACTCAGAACATTAAAAAATCATTTTCAGCATCCAAAACCACAATTATGAAGTATATCTTTGGAAATTCGTTCGAAAAACATGTCTATCCAAAGTCATACTATTTTTTTTAAAGGATGAGAAAAGAAAAAGCTTTCTTCTTTTTGTTTGGAAACTTATTATTTGTGTAAATACTAAACTTTTGATCATTTTCCAGCCCTCTACTAACAGTCCTTTATTGTCAAATTTGAGTTCAAAGTTCAAAATTGTCCAAAGTCTCCCGAAATTACGGTATATTTTTCATGAGTATTGCTCTTGAGATCCACACAAATATTTATAGACTATTATGTTCATTATAGTGACAAATCCATTTGTTGATAAACTCTCAATGGATTATTATTGTACGTATAGCTATAAAGAATTCACCGAGGGAGTACACGGTTTAGTTTTGAGAGCGACACAATTATCTGATAAGATCAGCAATATAGGTGCGATAAGCGTTGTATTATACAAATAAAATAAATAATCCTTATCGGTTTTTCACAATCCTGTCACTGTTATATCGATTCTTTGTTGGAGACAAAAACACACATTGGTGTTGTGACACAGATATGTACGTTATGAAAACATATAAAAAGTATTTTAAAGAAAACTATCGAAGTAAAAGTCTTAAGGCTTCCGCGGTGATCTTGGCTTCTGGGTGTAAGCTTCGTCGATTTGGTCGTGTTATCGGCCAATGTTTTGTCACACAATGCAGTGGACGATAACACGAACAAATCGACGCGGTTTGCACTCAAGATCCAAAACTATCGAAGAAAAAATAGAGACATGTTTTTTTATCAAAGTAACAAAATATTTCTAAACGTAATATTAATGTACGGTATTATAAATGGGTTAGCAAAATTTGCTAGCACTCTTAAACGAAGTATTAATTTTGTGGTAGTATCTATGGATTTAGAGCAGTGATACTTCTACGCATTGTAACTCTGACCGTACAAAATAATTTTCATAATATCACATAAATATCATAAGTCTTCATGAAACTACAAGAGAACTGTCATTTAAGTTTGATATCTCACTTGAAAGTGCTTGCTAGCTGGAAAATTTGATACTTATTTTTTATTTTATAAAAAAAATTATTTGGCAAACGATAGTTTGGCGGCCACTAGTATACATAATAATTAAAAAGGTCATGGTATGTTTTCATAATTTAGAAAATGAGATAAAGAGAAAAAAATCATCCTATCGCAATGCTTACACTTTACATCTACTATAGAGTTACTCATACTTCTTAGTAAGAGTTCAGGCAGCCTGAATCGATCTTTGATTGGTTATATTAGCCAACTTTCACCCACAACCATATTTTCAGATTTTATCAATCAATATCAATAAATGTACTTTATATTATTATTATTTTATGTTCAATTTGTAAAAAAATAATACATAAATAGATTTTTTAATAAATAGCATCTAAAAATGTCGACGTTGTCATAACTAATTTTTCAGAGCAAGTTCTGGCTTATTAAAATTGTTTAATATTGCTGGTTCTATGAAACAATTGAATTGGTTTATAATAAAAAAACGTAACATTAAGATTAAAGTCTTGGCATCTTAGGACGTCGCGCCGACCGCGCTGGCCGCTCCGGCCGCCAGACACGCAATAATTTTAACCTTGAAAATAATATACACACATCAGTATTGCGTGTCTGGCGGCCGGAGCGGCCAGCGCGGTCGGCGCGACATCCTAAGATGCCAAGACTTAAGTGCTACCATTTGCCAAAGAACTAAAAAATTTACTTTCTTGTGGTGCCAATTGATTAAATACGTCTTTGGGAACACAAAAATAATCGTACGAATATTAAGGTTCTACAAAAAAAAATTATTGTAAATTAAATACGAGCATGGCCCCAACTTCAGAGGGCTATATCTTAAAAGTTTGAGTTTTTAGGACTAAGTGCCCATTGACACTTTTGATCTACTCATCAAGGACTATCAGATTCCAAAGTTTCAAAGAGTTTGACCGAAACCCCTTTCCCATAAGGATTCTGCGGGGTCCTTTACTGTTTCTACATACTTCGTATGTTTATATGATATAATAGTATGTAAATTCTTTATATTTATCGGAACATAAATTTTTACCATTATTTCCATAAAATTTACACAATTTGCACTACCGATTTGAAAATTCCATTATTAACTATTTGTTGTGCGAAAACATTCAATCATTTTATTTGCTTTTATTTTAAAGCTCATTTATCCAAATGCATTATAGCTTTATTTATTTAGTAACTCGCTAAAATTACACGCACTTATTTCTGAATTTAAATTTAAACAATATGTAAAGTACAGTACTCTTCAAAAGTATCGATGCAATATATGTATTATTATAATTTAATAATAAAATTGTAAAAAACTTTAAAAAAAAGGTCAAGTGCGAGTCAGACCTCACGTTATAAGTGCTCCGTACTGAGTTATGTTAAAAGTTAAAACATAATTTTAACACTTTTAGTTTTTGTTCATATAATGCCCGGTATTATAAAGAAATTGCATGCAAGCAATTTGTTTCCATGCAAATTTGCGATTTGCAAACGCTATCTACTAGGAGTCAAATTGTCTTGATATTTTAAAGCTACAATCTGTGATTGGTTGTCATTTACATTTGACTCCATAAAAAAAAACATTGGAAAAATTGTTTAAATCAATGTTTCAATAATATTTTTTTTTACCTTTCACGACTTACGTAGTGAGATCTAATCAAAATACGATAAAAAGCTTCAGAACCTTTTTTGTAGATCACAAAATTCTCTTCAAAATGGTATGTTTATGATTTTTTAAGTTTATTCGTGAGAGATACCTTCTGAAAAAACTTATACATATCAAAATGGTATACTGAAGTTTTATGTTTTTTATGCATTTTTTGATTTATAATAAATTATTATTTTTATATACTTATAATAAATATACTATTTTAAATACTGAAAATACATGTATATGAAATAAGTCTTGTATATATTTTGTGAACCTATATGTAGTATTTATATTAATAAATATTGTAACTTCAATTATACAAATGCCAGTGTAATTCCAAATACAGAATTGAAAATACCACGAATTTTAAATGAATCTGAACATTCATACATAATAAATATTGTTTCCTGGGTGTATGTATATTAATTTTAGCACAAAAATGTGTGCGCGGGTTTGTAAAATCGCAAAATGCAACACACCGATTAAATTGCTTTTGGGGGATTTTAAGTTATTCGGATTGCTTTATTTTTTATTCAGTTATTTTAACAAAATATCTATAAATAGATAGATTAGGAAAAATATAAGACTAATAACACATTACCTAGATTTTTTTGTTACCAAATCGCTCCACGAGTCACTGGCGTATCATTAGGATTTTAAAATAAATATATCAATTATTGTTTTGAATTATAAAATGTTATATTATTAATTTTTAAAAGTATTTCAGTGATAATTTATTAACAGAGAATAATCTATTTAGAATTATCATCTCTCTTACATACCAAATTTAATTGTAATTTAAAACATATTTGCTTATTATAAATTTTCAACTGACTCTTCTGAGATAATATGCATAGAAATGATGAAAGTGACATATAATTAAAGATGGCCGCTGTCAAGTTTTGGTAACAGTTAAATAAACGGACTAGCATTGGTAATCTAAGATAAATACAAATAAAGAAAGGAAAAAAACAGTAAATAAAAGGGTGTAGCCGGATACGCATAATTTAACTTAAAAAACAATAGAAAATTTTACCACATATATATGTGCAAATAAGAAGTATTCTGTTAAAATTTATTAATTGACACTCGAAGGGAACATATTTAAATATGGCGCCAAAAAATATTCATTTTTTTGTTGAAAATCTTTGAAAAAAAAAATATTTTTTAGTAGGTATGTTCTATCGATGTCTTCTCAAAAAAAATTCATAAAAAAATATTAAGTGCAATGCGGTGTTTACACCGAAAAAAGGCAGATACATAGTATTTTTGACAAAAAAACAATAAACCCTATACATTTTTAAATACGAAATATTTTAAAGATACGATGTTTCTGTTCTGTTTTTTCGGTGTAAACATCGCATAGCAGTCACAATAAAAAAAAACAAAAAAAATGTTTTTCCATATTATACCGTAAATCTTTAGGTTGGTGAGCTCTAATTTTCATGATTTTTTTAATTAGAAATCGATCAGGCTATATACCCTTTGAAGTTAAATTTTAATTATTATTCGACTGAAGGTATCGATAAAATTTATATTTTCACAACGCCATACGTGTTGTCACCAGGTCACACACAATCGTGTCTTGCAATGTCTCTCAAGAGAGAGAGAGAAGGTATGAGAAAGAGTGCTGTGAGTTTAAAGTGTTATCTAAAACGCGACTCGACGTTGTCCAGAACCAATGTCTTTACAAAAAGTTTAAGTAAAGTTAATGGGTTTTACTGCACGCGCTATTGTTAACTTAATAAACTCATATCCCCCCCCTCTACCCCCTGTTTTTCCATTCCACTATGTTGGTAGATTGTTGTCTTGATTTAAATCGCTTTGACATTTCACGTACGATGTGGAAAAAATTGATAAATTAAGATTGAAAAATATCATTTGAGTTATTCTATTTGTGGTTTCCTATTTTAGATATATCATTTTGACAGTCCAGGTTATATTAACGGGATATATTAGATTTAAGAACTGTTTCAAGTCATTGGACCGTACATAAGTCAAAAATTTATTAGAATAATGTAAAATATGTCTACCATAGACTAAGAAATAATGATATATAACTATGTTCTGTTTTCTAGAAACCAGTGAGGTTTAAAAATCAAATAAAGTATTGTAGACACACTTCCTTACAATATCCAAAGGATAGAGGAAGATTTGTGATCATTTCTGAAAGCAGAAAAAATGATTCTCCGATTTAAAATATGTCACTTGATTGTTTTGTCTGAGGCCAAAACAAATACTAATTAATTTGCAAGCTACCAAGAAAATATTAAATTTATATGACAGTACTCTTCTAGTTTCATGAAGATTTTGACAAGTTTCACACACGCGTTGTATGTAAACACAAACAACGGTAATAAAACAGTGATGATTATGATAATTTTTTTTATACGGTTAGAGTCTGCACCAACTGTGTTAATATAAGTTAAAGTATCACTACTCTAAATTCCATAGCAAATCCATAAATACTATCACACAATTAATACCTCATTTGCAAATTTACTACACTGGTAGAAGGGATTTCTTAAACCAAGTAAACCTTGTTTTGTATATAACGAAAACAATATTTTCTTAAGATAAGCAATAATCTCTTAAACCAACTATAGTATTCTTGAACGAAGGAATAACGTAGTTGGATTAAGAGTATGTTTCTTATATTAAGAAAATATTGTTTTCGTTATATATAAAACAAGGTGTTCTTGGTCCAATACAGTTTTTTTCTGTGTAGCTCGTTTATAATACCGCGGACATAAGAAATTTTATTTACTCTTTTTCCTTCATCCCGAACCCCTAAACTAGAATCCTGACCCCCTCCCTCTTGTGGAAACCTCATAAACAGTAATAAAATAAATTTGAAAATAAATACCACGTAAGAATTAATATACTATAGTAACTATAGTCAGGTTCATTTCAGTTTGCAGTGGTTACCGGGGGACTTGACGGTACGATTCACGATTCATACCGTCAAATCATAAGGCAACCACTGCAAACTTAAATGAAACAGACTATAGTACAATTAGTTTTTTTAAATAATAACCATATTAAAAAAAACTTAGTTAAATCTTTTTCAAAAAGACAGATTACAATTAACATGAGCCTACTCATTATTTATTTTGAACATTTGCAAATATCATATATCTTATTATCAATTCGTATTCTAAACATAGCATTGTTTTAGATAACAAAACAGAGAAGTTTCAAAACAAAATCAGTTCAAAACTAAACACCCACTATCTCTTTCTCTCTCTCTCTCACACATACACACCCACGCACACACGCACGCACGCACATATGAACCACTACTATACTTCACAAGTAATGCCGACATGTAATCTGTGAAAAGTTATCACTCCTGCTGTAATTACAAAGGTTTTCAAGCACTGTGTTGTTCCTGTAAAATATTCAAGTTTCAGAGGAATGATAATGATTAACCTCCGCCAGTGAATAATTATGTTTTAGTTGTTCTGGGCTAAGGTAGACTGTGATCTTTCAAGAAGATCTTTGCGTTAATATATTAGAGACTGGCGCATTGGACCCGGCGTTACCCGGGTTAATATTCACAAAAGCATAATGACCTAAATTAATACAAATATTGAAATATATGATATTCAATGCCTACTATGTTTTTATAATAATAATATTTTTATTCTGTTGACTGTATACCATATAAAGTGTAGAACATGTTATTTTCTAAAGTACAAATACTTTAGTTGTTTGATAAATTATTTATTTAATAAAATAATTGTAAAAACTCCAGGATGAAACTGTAACATAGAGCAGTGGTTTCCAAACTGGGAGGCGCGCCTCCTTGGGGAGGCGCGGACTAGTGCAAAGGGAGGCGCGAACAGAAATTTAATTTTCATAACATCACATTAAGTTATATAAATAAAAAATATATACAATATACATATAAATAAATATAACATAACATTATTTGTGTACACCTATATACATATGTATGTATATTATCTCTTTCTGAAAGGGACGTTACTGTGTATAGTTTTAGACTGACAACTATTATTGAAAAAGCAAAACTGATAGAATTATCATGCGATACTTCTAAAAAAAATTCTGAGTGAAAGCACTCCCCTTTATAACACCTAGATTTAATGAAGATTGTGCTAATAAATAAGTACATTCATCGCACACAGGTAGAAAGGTTTACTTGAGCCAAGTAAAACTTGTTTTGTATATAACGAAAACAATATTTTCTTAAGATAAGAAATATATTCTTAAACCAACTAGTATTCTTGGACGAAGAAATAATGTAGTAGGATTAAGAGTACTTTTCTTATATTCAGAAAATATTGTTTTCGTTATATACAAAGAAGATTTTCTTGATCCAATACAGTTTTTTTTTGTGTGCATTAAAAATAAATTTTATAAGCAAAAAAAATACATTTTTAAAATATGTCTGTATAATTTTATAAAATAAGGGGGGGGGGCGCAAGAGATTAAATTTTTTTAAAGGGAGGCGTAGTTACATAAAGTTTGGAAACCGCTGACATAGAGTATCTCACGATATCATTGATTTAAATAGAAATGATTGTTATAATAGTTTTTGTCTAGCAAGTAGACATATATAAAAATTTATATAAATTTCGATGATTTTTTAGTTTTCATAAAATGAACATGCACTGAAAAATTATCTAACTGTGAAAACCGCTTTAAAATCGGTTCAGTAATTCCCGTGTCTATAAGACTCAAACAAACAAACATTCATTTTTATATAGAGAGATGAATTATTGACTCTCCAATATAAAAAAAAATTTAAGAAAAAAAAAAATTAAATTAAATTTTATTGTTGCTATAAAAATTCAAATTTCACACCAAAAATAATTTTAATAATATGTGGTCATTCATCTTTATAAAATCTATTACCAGCCCAAAATTTAAGTGATTCGGTTAAGAACTCGCAGAGAAAAAAAATATTAATGAAAAAACACATTTTTTGAGGTTATGAACGATAGAGGGCGCTTCAGGTCTTGTAACTCAGGAAAAACTATTTTTTATAGTGACAAATAAGTGTACCAAATTTCAGCCAAATCCGTTGAGGGGGGATTTTTACCATCTTAAGAGCTTTTATACATAACATTTTATATTAAACTAAATTCAACATAATAAAAAATAATTTATTAATATTAATATTAAAATCGATTTAGTATGAAAATTAATACGTACTGTCTTCTGGGTTTATGCATGGTCTCTTTTGTTATATTCTCAATTAATATTTGATTTAATACAATAACTGAAATCACAATTGTTTTAATTCAATTGTTTCATACCGATACGATTAAATATTATAGCTTCTATAATATTTAGTCAGTACTTTTGCCACAAACTGGGGAGAACGCTGACAATAATTTTGTTTAAAATAAACGCAATAAATACACGTATCTATGACGTTATCTATACTGCATTTAATTCCAATACCCATACATTTAATATTAATATTTGCTCATATCTTGACCAACAATAAATTTGAGTAGATATGAGTATGAATATTTACCCCTAAATTAAATATTTGTTTAAAAACATACACATTTGCGAACTATGTATATTAAACGTTAGCGTATGCTATAGATACGATGATGGAGGAAGAGGGGGGGGGGGTACAGGGGCGTAGAAATAGTTAAGCAACGTTGGAGACAAAACCTAGTTTCACATGGTAGTGAAAAAAGCCTTTTTTAATTTCAATTAATTAAAAATAATAATTAAAATCAATAATAATTAATTATTAACGATTGATTTTGTTAGAGGCGGAGGGGGGGGGGGTACAGGGGCGTAGAAATAATTAAGCAATAGTTGGAGACAGTAGTTTCAATTAAAGTGAAAAAAGCCTTTTTTCATTTAAAATAATTAAAAATTAATTAATAATAATTAATTAATTAACGACTGATTTTGTTGAAGGGGGAGGGGGTATTTTATTCCGGTTTTCACTAATGTATAGGTTCAGATAAAGTCAGAAAAAATCGTCGGAGAGTTTTTTTGAAAAGTGAAAAATATGTAATTTTTTAGATCACTTTCAAATGAATTTTACATTATTAAAATAATTTGTAATCAAATGAACAACTAAAGGGCATTAAAGAAAATATTTTCAGCTTTTCAAATCTGCCCTTAAATTTTTTTACGATAATTTGTTCCCTAGTTATAAAAGCTGAAAGTTAAACATATGATTTTTGCTTCGATTGCAAATAACTTATTGTTATTACTTGAAAAACGGAGAAACTGTGGTTTCTTAGTCACTTAAACTAAAAATGCACCTTAACCACAAAATTTATGTCACTCGACACGTGTTTCGACTTCACAAGAAGTTCTCATCATTCAGTCTGGAATCGTTAGGCTCCTGATGAGGACTTCTTGGAAGTCGAAACACGTGTCGAGTGACATAAATTTTGTGGTGAAGATGCATTTTTAGTTTAACTTATTGTTAGTCAAAAAAAATCGTACAGCAATAAAAAAATTAAATTGAAGAAAAAAGTCTGATATACAATAATTAGTTATTTTATTTGGTCAAAAAAAAATTGCATATCCTGTAGAGCCTCTCAAAATAAATATAATTTTTTGAAAAAAATTTTTTTGGTGTTTTATCTTAAAAATGGAAGTTATCCTGAAGGATAATAAAATTTTCAATAAATAATTCAAAAACTAGAACGTTCAAGCTTTAGAACAGTTTTTTCAAAACTCTTATACGACCATTTTTCGTGGAGAACCAGCAATTTAAAAACACCTAAAAATATTTGAAAAATTTATTGATCCGTTAATTTTGCATTTTAGTTTAGTTAGCGATAATTGGAAACTATATTTAATAGGTTAATTACATATTAAACTTATATCCCACAAGTAACATAGGGTCAAATGCGCTTGTTAATAATATTAAAATTAAACACAGCTATATGTTAAAAATAAATAATCTGTGTAAAAATCACTTTGTTTTTTATTGCAATTTCGTCCACGGTTAACGATCAAACGCTAACGCAATTTTAAGCCCTATAATTCGTAAATAATGAAAAATGTATTGATTTTGGTCGTTAACAACAACACAAGCCCTCTTGATTCTATTTTAACGATCATTTAACATCCGTATTTGAATTTTTAAAACTATTTGCATGTACAGGGTCACCTATACGTATCCATTTAGCCGAAACCTTTAACAATAATGTTATTTACCTATTAGGGTAATATCGTTGATATTATCTTTAACCATAGGTCGGCATTAACTCGTTAATCCGTTAATCGTTAATTAACGAAGTTAACAAAATGGTTAACGGATTAACTTTTAAGTTAACTCAAAAAAATGTTAACGCTTTTGTTAACTTCCGTTAAATTCAACTTCCGTTAACTTTAGTCCGTTACATTAGTTGTTTGATGAAAAGTAACTTAAACTAAAAATACACCTTAACCACAAAATTTATGTCACTCGACACGTGTTTAGACTTCACAAGAAGTCCTCATCAGGAGCCTAACGATTCCAGACGTTTTTCAAGTAAGAATGATGAAAAGTACATAACAAAGTTGTCGAAATAGCTTAAAAAAATGTCTACAAACATTTTGGATGGTTGACTTTCTTTAAATTTAACTTTCGTTAAATTTTCGAATTTTTGGTTAACTTTAACTTCCATTACATTTTTGGAATTTTAACGCTTTAACGGTTAACGAAGTTAACTTTTTTATTATCGGATTAACGTTTAACGAAGTTTAACTGTGCCCACCTATGTCTTTAACGTGGTATTTATAAAACATGAATTATTTGACTAAACTTAAATAGAACTTTTATTACTTATATGTAACTCATTTACTTATTGAAGTTACTGAATTAGTAGTTATTTAACTATCAGTGATTTCGAATCGGAAGTGGCGATTATTTGCATATCCTCAAAATGAATATAATTTTTTGAAAAAAATTCTTGGCGGTTCATCTTAAAAAGGAGGTTATCCTGAAGGATAATTAAATTATGTAGTAGGATTAAGAGTACTTTTCTTATATTCAGAAAATATTGTTTTCGTTATATACAAAGAAGATTTTCTTGATCCAATACAGTTTTTTTTTGTGTGCATTAAAAATAAATTTTATAAGCAAAAAAAATACATTTTTAAAATATGTCTGTATAATTTTATAAAATAAGGGGGGGGGGCGCAAGAGATTAAATTTTTTTAAAGGGAGGCGTAGTTACATAAAGTTTGGAAACCGCTGACATAGAGTATCTCACGATATCATTGATTTAAATAGAAATGATTGTTATAATAGTTTTTGTCTAGCAAGTAGACATATATAAAAATTTATATAAATTTCGATGATTTTTTAGTTTTCATAAAATGAACATGCACTGAAAAATTATCTAACTGTGAAAACCGCTTTAAAATCGGTTCAGTAATTCCCGTGTCTATAAGACTCAAACAAACAAACATTCATTTTTATATAGAGAGATGAATTATTGACTCTCCAATATAAAAAAAAATTTAAGAAAAAAAAAAATTAAATTAAATTTTATTGTTGCTATAAAAATTCAAATTTCACACCAAAAATAATTTTAATAATATGTGGTCATTCATCTTTATAAAATCTATTACCAGCCCAAAATTTAAGTGATTCGGTTAAGAACTCGCAGAGAAAAAAAATATTAATGAAAAAACACATTTTTTGAGGTTATGAACGATAGAGGGCGCTTCAGGTCTTGTAACTCAGGAAAAACTATTTTTTATAGTGACAAATAAGTGTACCAAATTTCAGCCAAATCCGTTGAGGGGGGATTTTTACCATCTTAAGAGCTTTTATACATAACATTTTATATTAAACTAAATTCAACATAATAAAAAATAATTTATTAATATTAATATTAAAATCGATTTAGTATGAAAATTAATACGTACTGTCTTCTGGGTTTATGCATGGTCTCTTTTGTTATATTCTCAATTAATATTTGATTTAATACAATAACTGAAATCACAATTGTTTTAATTCAATTGTTTCATACCGATACGATTAAATATTATAGCTTCTATAATATTTAGTCAGTACTTTTGCCACAAACTGGGGAGAACGCTGACAATAATTTTGTTTAAAATAAACGCAATAAATACACGTATCTATGACGTTATCTATACTGCATTTAATTCCAATACCCATACATTTAATATTAATATTTGCTCATATCTTGACCAACAATAAATTTGAGTAGATATGAGTATGAATATTTACCCCTAAATTAAATATTTGTTTAAAAACATACACATTTGCGAACTATGTATATTAAACGTTAGCGTATGCTATAGATACGATGATGGAGGAAGAGGGGGGGGGGGTACAGGGGCGTAGAAATAGTTAAGCAACGTTGGAGACAAAACCTAGTTTCACATGGTAGTGAAAAAAGCCTTTTTTAATTTCAATTAATTAAAAATAATAATTAAAATCAATAATAATTAATTATTAACGATTGATTTTGTTAGAGGCGGAGGGGGGGGGGGTACAGGGGCGTAGAAATAATTAAGCAATAGTTGGAGACAGTAGTTTCAATTAAAGTGAAAAAAGCCTTTTTTCATTTAAAATAATTAAAAATTAATTAATAATAATTAATTAATTAACGACTGATTTTGTTGAAGGGGGAGGGGGTATTTTATTCCGGTTTTCACTAATGTATAGGTTCAGATAAAGTCAGAAAAAATCGTCGGAGAGTTTTTTTGAAAAGTGAAAAATATGTAATTTTTTAGATCACTTTCAAATGAATTTTACATTATTAAAATAATTTGTAATCAAATGAACAACTAAAGGGCATTAAAGAAAATATTTTCAGCTTTTCAAATCTGCCCTTAAATTTTTTTACGATAATTTGTTCCCTAGTTATAAAAGCTGAAAGTTAAACATATGATTTTTGCTTCGATTGCAAATAACTTATTGTTATTACTTGAAAAACGGAGAAACTGTGGTTTCTTAGTCACTTAAACTAAAAATGCACCTTAACCACAAAATTTATGTCACTCGACACGTGTTTCGACTTCACAAGAAGTTCTCATCATTCAGTCTGGAATCGTTAGGCTCCTGATGAGGACTTCTTGGAAGTCGAAACACGTGTCGAGTGACATAAATTTTGTGGTGAAGATGCATTTTTAGTTTAACTTATTGTTAGTCAAAAAAAATCGTACAGCAATAAAAAAATTAAATTGAAGAAAAAAGTCTGATATACAATAATTAGTTATTTTATTTGGTCAAAAAAAAATTGCATATCCTGTAGAGCCTCTCAAAATAAATATAATTTTTTGAAAAAAATTTTTTTGGTGTTTTATCTTAAAAATGGAAGTTATCCTGAAGGATAATAAAATTTTCAATAAATAATTCAAAAACTAGAACGTTCAAGCTTTAGAACAGTTTTTTCAAAACTCTTATACGACCATTTTTCGTGGAGAACCAGCAATTTAAAAACACCTAAAAATATTTGAAAAATTTATTGATCCGTTAATTTTGCATTTTAGTTTAGTTAGCGATAATTGGAAACTATATTTAATAGGTTAATTACATATTAAACTTATATCCCACAAGTAACATAGGGTCAAATGCGCTTGTTAATAATATTAAAATTAAACACAGCTATATGTTAAAAATAAATAATCTGTGTAAAAATCACTTTGTTTTTTATTGCAATTTCGTCCACGGTTAACGATCAAACGCTAACGCAATTTTAAGCCCTATAATTCGTAAATAATGAAAAATGTATTGATTTTGGTCGTTAACAACAACACAAGCCCTCTTGATTCTATTTTAACGATCATTTAACATCCGTATTTGAATTTTTAAAACTATTTGCATGTACAGGGTCACCTATACGTATCCATTTAGCCGAAACCTTTAACAATAATGTTATTTACCTATTAGGGTAATATCGTTGATATTATCTTTAACCATAGGTCGGCATTAACTCGTTAATCCGTTAATCGTTAATTAACGAAGTTAACAAAATGGTTAACGGATTAACTTTTAAGTTAACTCAAAAAAATGTTAACGCTTTTGTTAACTTCCGTTAAATTCAACTTCCGTTAACTTTAGTCCGTTACATTAGTTGTTTGATGAAAAGTAACTTAAACTAAAAATACACCTTAACCACAAAATTTATGTCACTCGACACGTGTTTAGACTTCACAAGAAGTCCTCATCAGGAGCCTAACGATTCCAGACGTTTTTCAAGTAAGAATGATGAAAAGTACATAACAAAGTTGTCGAAATAGCTTAAAAAAATGTCTACAAACATTTTGGATGGTTGACTTTCTTTAAATTTAACTTTCGTTAAATTTTCGAATTTTTGGTTAACTTTAACTTCCATTACATTTTTGGAATTTTAACGCTTTAACGGTTAACGAAGTTAACTTTTTTATTATCGGATTAACGTTTAACGAAGTTTAACTGTGCCCACCTATGTCTTTAACGTGGTATTTATAAAACATGAATTATTTGACTAAACTTAAATAGAACTTTTATTACTTATATGTAACTCATTTACTTATTGAAGTTACTGAATTAGTAGTTATTTAACTATCAGTGATTTCGAATCGGAAGTGGCGATTATTTGCATATCCTCAAAATGAATATAATTTTTTGAAAAAAATTCTTGGCGGTTCATCTTAAAAAGGAGGTTATCCTGAAGGATAATTAAATTTTCAATAAATGATTCAAAAACTAGAACGTTCAAGTTTTTTTTTAAACTCTTATACGACCATTTTTCGTGGAGAATCTGCTATTTAAAAACACCTAAAAATATTTGAACAATTTAGTGATTCGTTAATTTTCATTTTAGTTTAATTAGCGATATGAAAAAAATTTGTTTAAAAGATTTTTTACATATTAAATAAACCTATTTACCTTTCAAATGCGAGAGATTACATTAAAATTGATTGAAAATTGACAAGAATTCAATATAAATTATCCCTCTTAGGGAGAAATCACTAACTTTTCTATTGAATTAATTTTAAAATTCAATTAAATACATCTTATTTTTACCATCAGGAAGTTAGCGCGGACTTGTGAAAAACAACAAAAATCTTTAGCTCAAAAAATTCTAAAAAAATTTAAACAAAAGTTATTAACTATACAAAAAAAAAAAAAAATCCTAAAATGACATTTTTCAAAAACTAATCGTTTTTCGTAATATTTCTTATGGTCAAAAAATTGTTCCCAAATTGCTCCAACATGCTCTCTACTACTAGTTTTTCAAAATTATCAATATTTTTAAGTCAAAATTTAAATTTTTAACTTTAATTGTTGTAAAACTGCATTAATAAGTATGCAATATGGCAATGTTTTGTATAGGTCAAAAAATTGCTCCTTAATTGCTCCTCATGTATAAAAACAATAGTTATTAACTATACAAAAAAAAAAAAATCGTTATATGACATTTTTCAAAAACTAATCGATTTTTGTTATAATTCTTATGGTCAATCAATTGCTCTCTAATTGCTCCAGCATGCTTTCTACTTAGTTTTTCAAAATTATCAATATTTTGAAGTCAAAATTTAAATTTAAATTTCTCACTTTAATTGTTGTAAAACTGCATTAATAAGTATGCAATAATAAGTAACAGCTGTATAAAATTATGTTTATTAATTCTACTGTTATATTCGAATCAAAAACAATGTATTCATTACTGTCTTTATTAATTAAAAAATTGTATATCAAATTAATAATACAAATATTATTCTTTTGTATTCCATAATAAAATATACAACTTTTTTCAAGTACTCTCTTCTTTTTTAATTTCCATAAGAACGATTTATATTAAATGAAAATCTTGTTGTGCTCAAAAGACGATGGATTAAAAAGTAATTTACAGGAGTGGAAAATTTTCCCTTTATTTAGTGTCAATTAAAAATAATGGTAGGGGGCGAAAGCTTTGAAAAGCTGCGCCGGGATTAAAAAAGAATCTTTAAGCAATGGCATGCTTATACAGATAATGCTTACAGTAAATCAAAAAGTATTTTTATGTTTTCATTATAAAATGGATCATTAAAAATTAAGAATACAGGCACGTACTTGCCAGGGACGTGCCCCTCAGATTTTGTATAGGTGGGGGTTGCTGTGAATTTAAATATATTTATTTATTGTTTAAAATTTTCGGTTATCGAAAATTATTCAGTTGTGTTGACATCAATAAGCTGTGACGGAAAAAAATGTTTTTTTTTCTTACATTTTTTTAAAGTATACATATTCATAAATATGTATACAAAAAATTGAGTTTAAATTCCAAAAACTGACGAAGTAACAGTCAATTTAGTGAGACGATGTAGCACAGCTGGTTATGACATAACAAAAACATTAAACACGTTTATCTCGAAACATTTTTCGACCTGATATGAACCGAGTTCATATTTTTTAATATAATTTTCGTAACTGTAGTAACTATCGTTGCACGTAGCCAATTTCTGAAATTTTGATAATTACTATTTTTATATAACCACTCTAATATAAAAAAGGTTTTAAAAATTAAAAAAAAAATCCAACAATCGTCATTTTGTGAAAAAATAAAATAAAAATAAAACGGCTACGTGCAACGATAGCTATTGATAAATTTTTTATTTATTTTTTCATATAACCCTTCTCGAAATTTTGAGTGAACCATAGAGAAAAAAAATTTTTTTGGTCGTCACATCGAGGCTCAACACTTTGTAAATATTTAATATTTTTTAATAAATTGATATTAATTATGTATATTAATATATGTATATTTAATAAAAAAATGAAAATTGAAATAGACAGAACGGTATACAATAGTAACATGTACTAATTTGTACAATGTAATGGCAGAGCCAGCTTTTCATTATTTTGAATAAAGTAAACGTGAATATATTTGTTTTATAATTATTATAGTATTTAAAAGGGTTGAAGTTTTGAATAGTTAGTTTTTAAAACATTTCTATATAGCCAATTGTGTAGAATTTCAATAAATAAAGCAGTTTCGACAAGTTCTCTCATTTATCGTGTGTTAAAAACTCTATTTTTAATATCCAATTACTCAAAAACCATACGTCCAATATTTTAAATAAAAATTTGTAAAATATATAAGCTATCCATAAATAACATATTAAAATTTTAGAATTTTATCTATACATTGCTCTAAATAACCTTAGGTATATATTTTGAATTTTATAAAACTATTTTAACTTTTTTAATTAAACATAAAACTGATATTATTTACTATTGCATTTTCTATATGCTATCTATCTACTATGTCCACTGTATGTATATCTATTTGCACAACCTACTTTGCTTCCCACGTATGTACATGTTCTATATAAACATCAAATAATATATAGTTATCCATATATATGTACATATAAATGTATAGTATACATATGTTGTATATACATATATGTATCATATTAGCTTTCAAGGTAACCTATCCAATTCAGTTACAATAAATAATAAGCTTCCAATGTGTACAGTATAAACTGAGACATATTGAAGACGTGTCTGATTGTCTACACATTGCATTATCTGTCGCATAGCACCCCTCCCCCTCCCCCACGTTCCCCTATCGCAAACCACCAACAACTTATCCGCATTTCTCTTCTAGCGTTTCCTATATCAGAGTCGTAGTCAAGACTTGCTACAAAAATGTGTGGGATTCTTTCAATTGACTAAATACATATTTGCAGACAGAGACAAAACTGTATTGGACCAAGAAATATGAATAAAAATATTCGCAAATTGCCCACTCAACTTCCAGCATTATTCATAATGCCCGGGCAATGTAATATTTTCTATATAATTTATCATTTAGTCACATCCCTTTGGGCACTTTTTAAACTGCCCGGGCATTATAAATAATGCCCAATTATTTACATTGACCGTAACATTATTAACGAAAACAATATTTTCTTAATATAAGAAACATACTCTTAATCCAACTACGTTATTCCTATAGTTGATTTAAGAGATTATTGCTTATCTTAAGAAAATATTGTTTTCGTTATATACAAAACAAGGTTTACTTTGTTTGAGAAATCCTTTCTACCAGTGCAGACGGTGTTTTATTACAAGAAAGTAACTCTGTATGCCTAATTGTTACCTTTTCACGGCTAAACTGCTGGACCGATCTTGATGAAATTTGGCAGGGAGATAGCTTATATCCTTTGAAAGGACATGGGCTATTTTATATCCTGATTAGACTAAAAAAATAAAAATTTCACGCGAATGAAGTCGCGGGTAACATCTATAATTATTTAAAACAAAAGCTGCTTGTTTTTTTCCAAACAATAAGATACCGTAATAAAAAATATAAGTTTCCATTTGAAAAAATTTTTTTGACCTTATTTGAACATGAAGATGTCCAAAAAATCAAAAAATAATAACGCCATTTTGGGTCCCCCTCAAAACCAAAACTTTTATTTTAAGTTTTTTATGAATTAATTGATAGATAAAAAAAAATTGGAGGGTGATAGATTAAAATGGGACAACCTGTATAACACACAGAAAAAAACTCGATCTTATTGAAAATTTAAGATGGAAAAATGCTTAATAAATTTATCTTGTTTATACAACAATATTTCCTCAATATAATAATGAATAAATAAATTTATTGAGGATATTTTATTCATTTAAAAATTATATCTGCATGTTTATCTAAAAATCTTTTCATTAGTCAAATTAATAAATAAATTTATTACACCAACTAACAAAACTCTCAAATAGATTAAACATAATGGTTGTATTAATAAATATTTATCAGTTTGAATATTTTTTACACCACTCAACTAGTGAAAGTGCAATCTTCGATATGGTAAATTCAGTGATGTATTTTTTTTTGTATTTTAAATATATGTTTTTAATATGAAACAAAATTTTCACCGTGAGAAGAATATTGTTAGTAATAAATAATATACATTTATCAATAAGATAAACGTGGATATTTCCATATTGGTAAAAAATTATCATATTAACAAACAACCTTTATCAGAGCCAAATCGATCACGGATTTTTTACATTGATCACATTTTTTAAGACAGACAAATTATTTTGTATAAATATATTTATGGAGTTAATAAAATTTTGAATGACAAATTCTCCGTATGAAAAGATGACCACGTAGAGTTGTATGGATGTGGAAAATTAGTATTTTTATTATTTAGTTCAGTAAAATGAAACACGCGTCGTTCTTTTTGATTTAATCACTGATTTGCTATATATAGATTTTTTTGAGTCGCTTTTAATCATTTCAATCTTTTCAGTTGGTCCATTCATCGTACATGAATGATACTGTATGTAAGCATGGGCGTCTGTAGAAGGAGGAAATGGGGGCACTTAACCCCCCCCCTCCAACGTGATCGAGTAAATTGATGCAATACTTGAAACAATAAAAAAATGTTTATTTTTGTAATATTTTTTATAAGCTCTCGCCTCCTTAGAATAGAATATAATTAATCTATTTCTATAATTTATATCCAATTAAATACTGCAATACTATAAATTTATTGTATTATGACAGGTAAAAAACAGTGTCGTAACTAGAAGCTCGGGGGCCCCGAAGCAGTGTGTGTATGAGAGGGCCTCCCCGCAAAATAAAAATTGAAAACATTTTTTTTCGTTACCTCAATATTTTTAAGTGCTATTAATTTTAATGATTTTTAAAATTAACACCTTACTATTTATACTATATATTTTATTAATTGTAACCTTTTCTACACTGCTGTGGAGGTCCTCTATTTTCGGGGGGGCCGGGGCACTGCCCCGGTGATAGTTACGGTGCTGGTAAAAAAATACATTACTGGTGAATGAAATAAAAAAAATGTATAAATAAATTTTAATATTAAAATAAATTCGAATGAACGATTCCATTAGTTCATATTTTGTATATTTGTGGGTTAGTTAACCGTCTATTATACATGTGCGTTAACCCTGATTTAATCAAAGGATAGTAAACGGTTGATTATTTTTTCTTTATATAACCTTTAACATAATTTTCATATGGAAAGATTGGAGTCACTATTTTTTTTGGAAATAAATTTTACGATATTAAAAATATTTTCGATCATGTTACAATTTATTCCTTTTTCTCAAATAAGGACGATCCTGTTTCTTCCTGTGAAACACTAGGTTCTACGACTACGTGGACCACCCGGGTGTGCAACCACAGTCGCTTATTTACAGTAGCTGTCGTATATAAATTTACCCACTCCGCACATGCCACCCAAGGTGTCTCCTGTATTAAATTCACCATCGACTTAATCTCATATAATTAATTAATTTATCGTCGCTCGAGATGGTGGAAAACGGTTGTAAATTTTCCTCCGTTAATTTGCCTGCTTTTTCATTATGTGTAATGAGTTATTTTTATTTTGCGGGGTATTGAAAAAGATCTTGTTTGTGTTTATAAGTATAGGTATATAAAACAATTTGATTTGAAGACCCGACTTAACGCGGAGATACGTTACATGAAATACCAACTCTAAATGAAACAGCGTTAAAAGGGGTCTTACTGTATTTAGCTATTGTAATAAATATTGTTGAATTATATAGACCCCTAACCCCTTCATGAATGCACCACTGAACCTTTTGTACGATAATTTTTAACGCGCTTATATGCTCAATTTTCCGTCCGTCCGTCCGTCTGCCTTCCACCGTGAAATCTCGGCCCCCTGACTACCTAGAGACCTCGGGTTTTCGCTAAATAGTAAGTATGTAGTTCTAGTTTACCTTCTTATATGAATTTTTCCGGTCACGACCCCCTCCCCTTAAAATTTTTCACGAGTTGTGTCAAGAGTTTTGCGCGGCAATATTTTGATATTTTTTTTATATGAAAAATTTTTTTAGCTGTAAAAAATACATAATCGTGATTACAATATTTAATAAATGAGCGTGCGTGTACGACTGAAATAATTATTCTTGAATTCAAAAAAATCGAAAAATAATAAATCGAATAAAAAACAGAGAAACGGCTTTGCGAAAACCGCAAAACTAAATCCATGTTATTGATTTCTATAAATCGAATATAAATAAACTGATTGTAATTCGGAACAAAACGGTACAATGTAAATAAAAACGGAATAGACACGGCTTTTAGCAAACAAACAGAAAAACCTTTTTTTGTGCAATCAGATTATTTTTTGCCAACAGTGGCAGCTCATTGATAGCTACACAAAAAAGCGAAAAAAATCATTTTTACTTCATTTCATTGAGTATCGAAATCATTATCAGAATTTATCTCTTATTTGAAGAGATGGGATTAATTATTATTTGAATTCAATCAGCAGGTTGTTTATTTTTAGTCTATGGTAAATTAAAATATGGGTACAGGAAAATAAGTTAGGCGGCTATTACACTATCAAATAAATATGTCAAAGATCTTTGACAAAGATTTGATCATATATTAAATTATAAGTAATTTCGTAGCCGAAACCGTCCACGAACACTTTTCAGTCGCCATTTTGATTTATCCGTCAAAAAACATTGATCAAATATAAGAGACTGTCATTATCTATGATAAAAGAAATATTATGAAGGTAAATATTACGTAAATATTATAAAAGTTGACTCGTGTTAAATTTACCAAAGGGCGTTAATTATCAATGATTTTTTCTCAACACTTTGAAAAGTCCTGTTATGTCTCGAATTATGCATGTTATTTTGTTTATTTAATATATCTTAAACTATTCTCCTAATAAAATTGAAATTTTGTAAGATTTTTTTTTAAATATAAATTTCTTGTTATTTTTTTATGGTGTCAACCCCCTTAATGTACTATAATACGTAAAAAAATCTCACAAATGATTACACAGTACTTCATTGTGTTAAAGTTACCAAAGGGCGTTAATGATCAATGATTTTTACTTTTTTATACATACATGAAATGTAATGTATAAATAAAGTATAGTGATCACGAAAAAATTCGAACTCGAGATTTTAACGGAATTACACGTTTTAAGCGTCCCTGAATCATATACCACCATTAACTCAATGACGTCTGTGTGTCTGTGTGTCTGTCTGTCTGTGTGTCTGTGTGTCTGTGTGTCTGTGAACGGTCTACAGCCAAAACTGTAATACTTACGAACGTGGAATTTTAAACTTAAGGTTCTTGTATACTCTAGATGTGCACCTCCTATTTTTGAAAACCATCACTAAACCGGAAACGGATGTTTACTGGTGTCAATTTTTGAACATTTCGAATTATTTTTGAAACGGTGCGCAGTAGAAAAAAGTATTTTAGATTAAAGTTGTAGAAGAGACTTGTATCTATAATTTATGTTTTATTCATTTTCCCCCCAAAAAATTGTTTGTTGGAAATAATCGATTTTCTAAAAAAAAATATTTTTTCGATTTATTTTTTAAACGGTAGGTATTAGAAAAAAATGTTTGAGATACAAGTTGTAGAGAATATTATTTTCTATAATTTATGTTCTATTCTTTTTTTTGTACCTTATGAATTAACAAAAAAAAATAATTATTTTAGTTTTAATGGTTTTAATTTGAAAATGATTTGAATAATACAAAAAATCTAGTTATCTATGAAAATTTTAGCATTTATTATTAGAAGTGTCAAAATTGAAATTTAGCAAAATAAATACTTGTTAATACAATAATCACTAATCTTAATTGATTTCGTTTAATATTTAATGTCAATATTAAATAGAATGTATCAATTTCATTCACTGAAAATCATTTTGTACGTAAAAAATTTTAAAATCAAATATTAAATTATAAAAGTAATCACATATTCGGTGTCATGATGTATAAAAAAGTCTCGTGCCTGCCAAGGCAGTTTATTAATATAGAAATCTGAAAAACTATCTTTTCATTTTTATACAATTTTACAAATAATTTTTTTTGAATTATTTTTCAGCTACGTCAAAAATGATATATATTATAGTCAAACAAAAAACACGTGTATATATCCAAACAATTACGATGGCTAGAATTTTATAAAGAAAGTTGTAACAAAATTTAATTCTTTACAAAAAAAACTTATAAGATACAAAAAAAGTGCAAAAAAAATTTTTCTCTAAAATTTTTTTAATTGTTTTTATTTTGATAAAAAACATCCTACATAATCTATCAAAAAAAAAAAAAAATTGCAGAAAACTCACTTTTTTCCTAATTAAAAAAAAATTCTTTTGTGAAAATATTTGACACCACTGGTATAATTACACCTATAAGTTAAAATTGTTTGATCAACATGACGGTAAATTCCCAAAACACATTCTGATTGATTGTTATTGTTCCTTATTAGCTTAATGTATAACTTATAGACACCCTTCTTCACACCTATATCGATCGACGTCTTCTAGATTATATTGGCTTTCTATTCCCAGCCAGAATCTAGAGACCCATGGAAAGTGACAAAACAAATAGAAGGACGAGGAAAACACCACCAAAGGTATATAAGCTATAGATTTATTACGGTAGGCTTAACGGAAATTGTGGCACACTAGATATAGTAGGCCTTGGAATTTATATCGGGAGAGCATTTTGTATGTTTGAATTTATTTGTACAATATAATGTACATATATGTTTATGTATACCGGGTGTTAAAAAATGAGTGTACAATACTTAAAGAGGTAATAGTATGGTACAAATTAGAGATGCCACGAATATTCGGCTACTATTCGGTATTCGGCCTATTCGGCTACTTTTTTTACTATTCGGTATTCGGCCGAATAGTTCTCAATATTCGACCGAATACCGAATACCAAATCGTGAAAAAAAGCACATAATAAATAATACTCACAATTTTTTTTTTACAAAAAATCAGCATATTTAATACTTAAAATCTATCAGTGGTAAGTTATGATGAATGAAAAAATTTTTTTTTGCATTTGTTGTTACACAGATCTTGCTGTTACACAACAAACAAACTGTCAGTTTATTGTCTTCACTACAAATTTTATTATATTCCCGAAATAGGTGATTTTTTATTAAATGGTGCCATTTCGTAAAGCTTTTCACGAACAAACAGTGATATTTTTTAAGATATACAGTGTATTATATTAAGGTGATCATCTGTCCTATTTTGAAGAGGACAGTCTTCTATTTTGGCCAACTGTCCTCTCTAGAAAACGTGTCTTCTTTTTGTCCTCTTTTTTAAGTTTTCGAAACTTTTGTCCTCTTTTTTTGTTATTTGGTAAAATAAATGTTATCCATAAAATTACAAAAAAATAAATATTTTATTTTTCTCAAAAATAATAATAATTATTGAAATTAATCATTATTGACTTAAAATTTTCGTCAATAATGATTATTAATGTGACACGACCTACTCGCAAATGAAACAAATACGCCCACGAAATGCACTAAGTGTCACCGAATATTCGGCACTTCGGCCGAGAGCCTAGCCGAATATTCGGTATTCGGCCAAATCACTATTCGTGGCATCTCTACAGTACAGATAAAACAAAAAATTCTTAATAAATATGGGTCCGCAAAGTAACGGTTTCGGAGATATCGAAAGGTTATTCTTTTTTGAAACGAACGCTGCGCACAACGAACTTTCTGTTCGTTAATTGCGCGACTCGCACAACGAACCTCGCTTCGCACAACGAACTGCATCGTGTTTAATTTTGGCGCCCGAACGCTCCTACGTATCACGAAGTCGCACGCAAACTCAAACTTGCATGAACATGCATCAACGCGCGTCAGTCGTTCTTTTCTGTGCTTAACTTACACACCTGTTTGTTTTAATAAATGTAATTTTGTGTGTCTATATTATGAGTTCTAAAAAAAGCAGGAAGGTGATTTCTGTTGAAATGAAACAAGAAATTATTAGAAAGAGGTTTTGACCCTGCAAGCCTCGGTAGACTCTCCTAAATCTGATTCTGACTAAAAAATAAAAAACGTGTGTACAATCTTTTTTATGTTACAGTACCATATTTTATGCTACAAAACGAATTAAACTTTTTAACATGTATTGTTATGGGAAAACGCGTTTCACATAACGAACTTGGTCCCGGAACGATATAAGTTCGTTATGCGAGGCACCACTGTATTTGCAATTATTTATTACTTATTTATTATGTACAAACTAAAGAAACTGCCAGCTTAATAAAGTTACATAAGATGTTCAAAGTGTCCTCCTTCCATTTCCAAGCAGGCACGACATTTTTGTCTGCAAGATATTCAAACTCTTTTTAAAATACTCTCATTGGCTCGAATTTGCTGGAATTTTGATTAATTCGTAGCTACAGCTCCTCGAAGCTATTTACAGAAGTACCATAGACTCATGTTTTGAAATATCCGCAAAAAAAAGAAATCTAAATGGTTTAAATCAGTCGATCTTGCAGGACATAACACAGGTCCGCCCCCCCTTCCTACCCATCTACGTGGAAAAGTTTGGTGAATGTTTATTTCACAAAACAGCCAACTATGATAAGAAAATGCAAGCTTTTGCAAGTAAAAAGATGTCGTGCCTGCTTCGAAATAGAAGGAGGGCACTTTGAACACCTTATGTAACTTTATTTTTTGGTTTTGCTAGAAGGTCTTTTGTTTGTTAGTACATCATAAATAAGTTTTGTTTTATTTGGATATACTATTACCTCTTTAAATATTTTACACTCTTTTTTTAACACCCGGTATATATATTCCTGTGCCTGTCACTGTGTTGTGTTTTTTTTTCTGTTTACTTGTGTTGTATCTGTCGGCTTATTTTACCAATACAATTCCTTTGTGGGTTCTGAAAAGTTAGGTTGTTTGGTGTCAAATGAATACGTGTTGTTTTTTTTTATTTAAACAAAAATGATACAAGTCCGGAAGTGGGGTTTTTTTATTTGTTTTGATATGTCGAAGTTTTATTTGTAATTGTTTGGATATGGGTTTTATTTACAGTGTTACCAAGGTATATAAAGACAAGGTAGCCTGGCCAACTCCTTGACCAATCAGCGATGGCGCGGGAATTGACGTCACCACGAAGAGATACTCAAATGTCATAAATGTATAATTGAATATAAATTACAAAAAATTACTTTATTTATTTTTGTTTTTGTATGTTTGATATTTTATCAACACATACAACTAAAGAAGTACAAATTCGACATTGCAAAATCATAAAGAAGCTGTTTCAGACAGTTTGAATGATTTTGCAATGTCGAATTTATACTTCTTTGATGGTATGTGTTGATAAAATATCAAAAAAATACGAAAACAAGAATAAATAAAGTATTTTTTTGTAATTTATATTCAATTATACATTTATGACATTTCAATATCTTTTCTTGGTGACGTCAATTTCCGCGCTAACGCTGATTGGTCAAGGCGCTGACCAGGCTACCTTGTCTTTATATACCTTGGAGTGTTACTAAAACTTTACGGCGACCATCTTTAATTAAATGTCACTTTCGTCGTTTCTATTTATGCATATTACCTCAGAGGAGTCAGTTGGAAATTTATAATAAGCAAATATGTTTTAAATTACAATTGAATTTGGTATGTAAGAGAGATGGTAATTCTGAATAGATGTTTCTCTGTTAATCAATTATTACTGAAATATTTTTAAAGACAATAAAAAACATGTATTATTAATTTATTTTATAATTTAAAAAAATTGATATTTATTTTAAAATACGAATGCTACGCCAATGACTGGTGGAGCGATTTGGTAACAAACAACGCTAGGTAATTTGGTATAAGACGTATAGCTTTCCTTGTCTAAGTTAAGTCATTTTTTAGTGTCAAATTATTTATTTAAATTTTTGAATGATTTTGGAACAATATAATTTCAAACAGTCAAGATACTTCAAGTACTTTCACTTAGTACTTGGTACTTGTACTTCAAGTAGTTTCACTATGAGAATACTTGCGGTAGCTCTGATTCCTATATTAGATTGAAATTGCACCAGAAATTCCTGCTAAAATCAAAATTTACTTTTGATTTGTTTTAATTTTATTAAAAAAATTCATTGCAAATTTTCCTTAATACGGGTTTGCCGTTAATCAATTAGCATATAGTCTAATCTAATTATAAGCTTTTGAATAGTAAAAGACTCATCAACATCTGTCCAGCAATTGGGAACAACAAACAGGAAAAATTATTAAATACTGATAAAAAAAATACTGATAGCCTGAAAAACTAAAAAAATTCATTGCACTATACAGTAAAAGTGTCATTAAAATTGGTTTAGCAGTTCAGAACAACAAAGGCAAAATTATTAAATAGTACTGTTAAAATATACTAACAATAAGTATATTGCCTGAAAAATTAAAAAAAAATTGTTTTGATGAATTTTTCGATGAGTTGACACAAAAAATAAAAATTTAATTATACTAGAAGCTTAATGTTTATTTTAAACTTCTATTCGAAAACGACATGATTAATAATAACACCAATATAATTAATTTGAGGGGACAGTGAGTATAGTATTAGAATTATCAACGTACATTTTGTATGGCGTGTATTCAAAAAAGCAGCTTATCAACATTACACTGTACCAGTGGTCCATAACATGTTGTGATATAGTTTTTTTTTTATAATTTAATAAATTAATTTTCAACCCTATTCATGCTCCAAATCAAGAAAATACAAAAGAGTAATGAATAAATTTTTTTTAAATATTATTGATATGTTTTTAAATATTTTTATTCGACTACGTAAGAGTCGTAGGGCAAGTTTTAGGGTTAACACTGCCATGGACTAATATAGATAGTTTGCATGTATGGACATATTTTTAAACTCACTATTTAAACCCACTTGACACAACTCAAAAATACCCTTTCCAATCGATTCGTGAATCAATTCCGAGTCAAACGAGGTACATGAAGCCATATATGAACAATTTTGAGGGGAAGGGGGAAGTCATGACCAGAAAATTTCCTAAAATGGGCTAAACTAGAACCATAGACCTACCATTTATCGAAAACCCGATGTCTCTAGGTGGTCAGGGGGCCGAGATCTCGTGGTGGAAGACAGACGGACGGACGGACGGAAAATCGAGCATACTTCGTGGGTTGCATTAAAAAGCGCTTAAGTTTCATGTTCTTTGGATTTTCATTTATCAATTAAATTGATCTGTCTAAATCGATATGAATTAAATAAAAAATTATTATGGAATGTAATATGTTTTTTTTTAAATCCTTATCAATATTATAAAAGAGAAAATGTATAATCGATGTGTATGTCTGTTTGTTACATTTTCACGGTTCAACCGCTGAACCGATCATGATGAAATTTTGCATGGAGATAGCTTGCATTCTGAGGAAGGACTTAAGCTACTTTATATATCGAAACATTAATAGGTATGTGTGATTTTGTACGCGCGATTGGTTAAGTTAGTTTAGTGACATCTAGCGTGAAAATTCGAATCTAAAAAAACCTATTGCATCGACTATCATAACAGAAATCTGTTTAACTTAAAGTCGTGGGTGACAGCTAGTACCAGGCCCAGATGGAGGGGAGGCTAGGAGGGCCATATTCTCAGGCTGTATCTCATGGCCCCGGCGTCCTGAAAATTATTTATATTTTACATACATAAGTACTATTTTTAACAGAGGTTATTTAAAAAAACATAAATATACTGCAAAAAGTACAAGTAGAAAGCAAAAAAAAGAAAAATTTTCTTAAATACCCCCTGATTTTTAATACTAAAATAATATCAGAAAATTATTAGAATTTTACTGGTACGAAATTTGTTTGGAATGTCCTTACGCTCAGTGGGGGGGGGGGGGGGCAAAATGTGGGTTGGCTTGGGCCCCGTTGAAGCTCTCTCAGGGTCTGGCTAGTACTATATACATAATTTAAAAGATCTCTAGGTAATAGATAATATTTCAAAGTTATTCACCGTTACATAAAATTGACAACTGCTGAAATAGATCGTAATCTCTGTTATATACCGTGCACATGGAGCGTAAGCACAATTGTGGTTGCAAGGATTATCACATACACACACGAGGCCCATATACATACTAGACAACTAGTATATGTATGTATATAATATATAGATGCCATGTATTATATAGAACACATATATTATGTACTTATAAATAAATTTATTTCGCGTTAGGTTTGTAAAATAATCTGGATCATTTTCTCAAAAATGAGCTGTTCTCTTGTCTAGTCAGCTTTAAAAAAACATCCTGTATACACAATCACGTCAGCAGATAAATTAAAACAAATTATGAGCGGTGTCTGGTAGGTAAAGCGGGTATATATCATTATAGCAAAACGCGCTCTGTATGTGTTTGTACAATTGATCGCAGTTTACATTTCATGATTGCACCTAATTTAAAAATGCATGTATGTAGTTAACACTCGATGTACTAGTGTAGAATGTAGAGTGAAAAGTGTAGAGTATCCGCTTCAGTGTCATTCACATATCCATGCAGTAAACTATTATCCAGGACCGTACCTTTTTTTTAATAGTTTTTTTATAAATTTTTACTTCCATGTTCGAAGAAATGGAAGTACTGTAATACCGTCGTTATTATTTCTTTTAACGTGAAGAATTCCTATGTTTCTTTGGCTATGGCCCACATTGCAGAAATAACACCCAGTGGTGGGTTAAGAAAGGCTGTGGGCCCGGACAGAATGTTAAAAAGAAATGTCTTAAAAGAAAATTTTTACAACCGTTATACCTTAAGACCTTTTTTTTGCTTGAACTGGAGGCTGGGCTTAAATCCTCCCTAATCTCTTCTCCTTAACCCTTAGCTGCTCCACTTCGTATCCCAGACACTAAAATGCTAACTACATACTCGTAAGCTATTGAGTATTTTAATTCAATAAAATTGATCGGTTATTTAAAAGAATATAAAAATATTTAATATATTTAAAAAAATGAAACCCTTATAAAATTTAAACAGCTTACAATAAAGTTGAAAAAATGCGGGGCGCCTGTTACCCCACAGTAGCAGCTAAGGGTTAATTCAGTACTGATTACACCTACAAAAATACTAGTCGTGTTTTCTTTATTTTTCATGGAAGCTGAAATGTTAAAAAAACGTTTTATATAAAAAATAAGAAGCCAACTTAAAAATAATCGCTTTGATTTCTGAATAATTTAAGAAAATCTAAATAAAAACTAACTTATACAAAAATATACATTTTGAATCATCTGTATAAAAAAACATACCCCCCCCCCCCATCAATCGTAAATAATCATTTATTTAATTGAAATTAAAAAAATATTTTTTCACTTTTATTTGAAAATACTGTCTCCATAATTGCTCAACTATTTTTACGCCCCTGTACCTCCTCCCCGTTTAACAAAATCAATCGTTTATAAATTAACTCTTATTAATTTTCTTTAATTAAACTTTTTAAATTAAATTAAAAAAGGCTTTTTTTCACTTTAATTGAAACTACTATTTCCAACGTTGCACAAATATTTCTACGCCCCTGTACCCACTCCCCTCTCCAACAAAATCAATCGTTAATTAATTCATTATTATTAATTTTAATTAATTAATTAATTTTCAATTTAATTTTATTTAAAAAAGGATTTTTCACTTCAATTGAAACTACTGTCAAACGCGGTGAGAGATTTTATTTTATACTATGTGTAGATTTTGCAATATTATAGATACTTCAAAAATTATTACGACAAATTTATATGAGTAGAAAATTATGTAATAGAAATATGAAGATAATAAGAGGTATATTAATTTCACAAAGAGACCGCAGAAGCCTGATGAATTTTAAATTAAAAACGAAAGAAATAAGTAGTTATTAATTAATTAGACAAATTTAGCAAAGTGAACGAAGTACAGCAATAAAAATAGATGTGTTCCTTTTTTATCATTTTCTCTTTGTCATTTTTCTACTAAAACAAATAAAAATGCACTCGTTATTGTTGAAATGGAAAATTTCTATTCATAAAAGCATCGAATAATTTTAAAAGCTTTTTTCTTTCTTCATACAACGATGCTATTTTTAGTTAGTTTTTTTTTGCATTGTCGTATAAGAGATATTAATGTTTTAGGACCTTTTAAAAACATCATATTTATTTCAAAAATATCGAAAAAATATATTTTTGGTAATTCATTCGCCTCCCTTAAAAAGGGGCAAAAACTTAAATTTTATTTTAATAACCATGCATATTTTTGGCTTAGATTTTACCATATAGGTGGGCATTAACTCGTTAATCCGTTAATCGTTAATTAACGAAGTTAACAAAATGGTTAACGGATTAACTTTTAAGTTAACTCAAAAAAATGTTAACGCTTTTGTTAACTTCCGTTAACTTTAGTCCGTTACATTGGTTGTTTGATGAAAAGTACATAACAAAGATGTCGAAATAGCTAAAAAAAAGGTCTACAAACATTTTGGATGGTTAACTTTTTAACGGATTAACTTTAACTTTCGTTAAATTTTCGAATTTTCGGTTAACTTTAACTTCCGTTACATTTTCGGAATTTTAACGCTTTAACGGTTAACGAAGGTAACTTTTTTATTAATGGATTAACGATTAACGAAGTTAACTTTTCGATTAACTGTGCCCACCTATAGATTTTGCTATAGTAAATTATATATATATTTTTAATACTCATGTTCTAAAAATAAGTTTTTAATAAAATTATATACCTTTTTGATAAAAATCAATTTGTAAGTATAAAATAAATGTTAAAAAACAATAAAGAATAACGAAAATAATTAAATTTCTCTGTGACATCATACACAAACCCCCTCCTCCCCCTGAATCTTGAATTCCAATAAAACAATCTGTTTTTTTTGTAAGGTTTTTGGTTCTGTGAAATGCAGTGACGTAGAAATAATAGATATAAAGAAAAGAATGTTATAACATTCTTTATTACAATTTGTATATAACATGGCGTACCTGACTTTTTTCAAATGGGGGTGGGGGTGTTCAGAACAAATGAAAATAACATATCAGTCATTATTGGGTACATCAGTTATATAATAAACATTTAACTCTACAAGCTATGAAAAAAATAATACAACGTTTTATGTTAGGTTCTTCAAAATAAACCATTACGAATTTTTATTAAAAAAATATTTTTTGTGTGTGTATTTTCTTTAATCTGAAAGAAGAGGCTTACTAAAATTTTAGATTAGTTTTTAATAAATTTCATCTAACCCCATTTGTATACGCCTATGTACTATCAGCTAAATATTGCATTACCAGTATTATTGCAATCGAAACCTTTGTGAAAGGAATTTTAGTTTTAAATTATAAAAGCGCTACAGTTTTAAATGTTTTACTTTATAACCAAAATTAATTCGAATTTATTTCATTATTGAATTTCTTTGGTTTTTGCTGCTTCTTTGTAAAATTCGTTGTTTATGACATTGATGTACATACAACCCTTTTAGAAGAGATGGGGGCAAAAGACTTTCTATTTAGAAGTTATAGTAGATTGGTTTCTGAAGCTAAATTATTTGTATTGCATAAAAAATAACAGATGTATTGGTGAAGTGAGTACAATATATACACTATAACATTAAAAATATAAAACAATTACCTGTATTTAACAGTTGAGTGATGCGGGGGGGGGGGGGGTAAACTCGTTTTATTATAAATTGAACTAAATATTTTATATTAAATCTTTTTTAGATTCATGCTCTAGAAGTAAAAATAATTTTTGTAATTTTCACCAAGAAAAGTAGCACATTTTTTTTCACCACGTTCATTAACTTTCAGGAAATTTTAAAGATATCACTTATAGTTAAATTAGGTATAGTTTATATCATGAATAAAACGGGCAAGTGCTTGTTGGGCACGCACATGATAGGGTTCCGTAGTCATTCTCACTACGATTTATAAAAATATAGTTTTTTTCAAAATTTTCGTGACCGAAGGGTTAAAATCAAAAAGTTATTTGGCTTTAATTATTGCATTTTAAAAGACCTATCAAATGACACCCCACTCAATAGGGTAAATGGAAAAAATGTGACTTCACTTTTCAATCTATGATACCCCCTATCATAGATTGAAAAGTGACCCCCCGTCCAAAATATTTTTGACAATGTTCGTTATAATTTTCAGAGAAAGTACTAATTAAAAGCTACATTCTGATTTTTTTTCAGATTTTTTGAATCGATAGTTTAGAAAATAGAGGGGGGGACGCTCTGACAGTGACATTAAGAAACAAATATTTCGTGACTGAAGGGTTGAAATCAAAAAGTTATCTGTTATTTTTTATTGCATTTTAGGAGACCTATTCAATGACACCCCACTCAATGGGGTAAGTGGGGAAAAAAATGAGAGTTCACTTTTCAGTCTATAGAAGGGGGGTCCAAAATATTTTTGACAATGTTCGTTATAATTTTCAGTGAAAGTACTAATTAAAAGCTACATTCTGGAATTTTTTCAGATTTTTTAAATTGACAGTTTAGAAAATAGAGGGGGGGGACGCTTTTTTAACGACTTTGGAGAGCAAATATTTTGTGATTAAAGGGTTAAAATCAAAAAGTTCTGATAGATTTTTTGTTGCATTTTAGGAGACCTTTCTTTTTTTTTTTAAAACACTTTTCATTTTATGGAAAGGGGGTCTAAAAAATTTTTTTTTACAAAAATTTTATCATTTCTGTTTTTGGGTCATTAATCTACGATCGTATACCAAATTTCATCTTATTATCTCAAAATTTTTGAAGACGAACGGACGGACGGACGGACATGGAGAAACTATAAGGGTTCCTAGTTTTCTACGGAACCCTAAAAATGACCGAGCTTAGGAATATAATCACATGTCACTATGCATATGGAGCTTCTTACTCAAAATGTTACATAGTTTGTTAAAATATAGAGTATATCTGTGTGCCGCTCTCTTTATACTAAATAAACAAAAAGTCAGACATCTTGGAAAACTCAAAATTGATCTTAGTTCATAAACTATATGAAAGTAATATAAGTAGATATTTAATTTATTTTACAAACATACAAACGCACAGATTACTGGGATTCCCCTAAATGTATGTTTTACAAGCCCGGGAATCCTCTTGTTCTTTTCATCAGGTTGCCGAAGGAAAAAAATTAAAAAATACCATCAAATCTTTGTATAGGCGTATATTGAGCGGAATAAACATTTTTACTAGTCTTTTAAAAATTGTCAATTTATAAATCGTGTAAAACAAGTGCCGTGTAAATCGGGGGATAGGTGTAAAGTGTTAGTTTACGTGATAATAATTTCAAACTGGCTATAAGAAAATTAAAGCATTCATGTAACTTTTTAATCAAAGTTAATACAATCGAACATAAGAATATCTACAAGAAAACTTCAATCTGCACCTTATAAATACAATCAGCATGTAATATATTTACATTATTCAAGAAGAAAGAAGCGGAAGAAGAACAGAAATGCACCTCGTATAACACAATCAACTAAAGTAAATAAAGTTTGAATAGATGGGATGAAACTGTTGACAATCTCTGACCGGGTCAAATACACACACACACACACACACACACACACACATACTCTAGCTGATTGGATGGGCTACGCAGTATGGGCCATTGAGTTATCCCTAATCGCGTTTGATGAGGCGTTGAGCGATATAGAAAGCTTAGATGTCAATCACGCAGGCTTTGCCGTTGTCCTTCAATGTTTGTATAGAGTCCTGTTCAATATACACCGCTCACAATTGTGTCTTGTTTTTTTTTATACATACGCGTATTGAGGGAATATAATATAGTATGCTTGAGATAAGAAAATGTACGCGATAAAAGATTGGCAAAACTTTTGCGTGAAAAATATATATTGATGGTGGAAAGCTAAAACTAAATAAGTTAGTTTATGTAGCTTTTTTTTTTATTTAATATTTTTTCGGGATACTATGTCCTTCTCCAGGATGCAAGATATCTCCCTGTAAAATTTCATCAAGATCGGTTCAGCAGTTTAACTGTAAAGAGGTAACAAACAGAGTTACTTTCGCATTCATACTTAACCCATTAACGCCCGCCGCGCCGTACACGTTTTTGTACACCTCATTTTATAAATAGTACTGCTGTCTATGGATATTAATTCACAATATTTCCTTAAAAATCAGTTGGTAGAAGTGCAACAAACAAAATCTGTTAACGTTATTAGTTTCATAAGTGTTTAATTTGTTCTGAATAATTTTTATATGAAAAGAGGTACGTGGTATGCTAATATACTTTATCCAACTAGAGCATGTGATTTCGAATTTTGTTCAAATCATATGAAATAACTTAAATATACATATGACATGACTTTTAAATGAAATTTATCTAAAAAAAAATGATATCAGAAAAGCAGTCTCTCACAAAATAGACTTCATATATGCCCAATTTACGCGCTTGAGTACACACTGTTATTTTTTTATTCTAAATATTAAAAAAAAAAAATGTGTTGTAAAAAAAAATCTTTTGCATGTTTTTGTTTTCTTTTGGGCGTTAATGGATTAAAATAGACATTGTGGCAACCCTATGTACTTACAAAAAAAATCATGTGTGCATGTTGCCGTTAAGGCAGGTAAAATAATGGTCGAATTTCAACTATAAGAATGTCACGTGCCTAAATTGCACAAGGTTACAAAGGCAGGTTGCCCTAGCTCAGTGAAGACGGGCGTGGTTCATTTTGATGTAAATTTTTATTTTAAGGGCGCCACGTTACCTCTCCGACCTGCGTATACGACACAAACCACGAAACAACATGTAGGTTATATTAAAATAAACAAACAGGCGTACGTTTATAAAGTGGGCCTTTATTTGGGTTGTAAATAACACAAATAAAAGAAAATGATCTAAAGAATATAACGACCCAAGTATAATAATATATTGAAAATAAACACTAAACTATTTATGAAATTGCCCTTATAATATATGCAAAGTAATTAAAATTTGCAAATACTTAGAAATTTATGAATAAATGAAAATGTAGCGTCCAAGTTATGCGCGCGGGTACAGAGAACGATGATAATAACTATATCATTTTTTTTTTTTTACTTGAAAAACGGAGAAACTGTGGTTTCTTAGTCACATAAACTAAAAATACACCTTAACCACAAAATTTATGTCACTCGACACGTGTTTCGACTTCACAAGAAGTCCTCATCAGGAGCCTAACGATTCCAGACTGATGTCATGTTTCCTCAGTTTGTCGCGACAACACGTTATCTTCTGAGAGCATGCATAATTCTTGGAAATATTTACAACATTATTTTATATTGAAAGAATAAATGTAATTTAAATTAATTTAATGAAAAAAATATCATGACAAGCAATATTAGTACATATTATTATGGAAATATGAATTTTAGTTATTTTAAAAAGTAAAATCCTAGTCCGTTCCGATCCGAAATCGATTTCACACAAACATCTTTATATATTCTATATCTTCGAAGTGTATCCTTTAAGAGTGAGAACACTTGACAGCGTCCCTGGAATGTCCCTTGACGTCTACCCCAGAGAGTAAGCCTATGATTTCATATCCTACATTACACAGAGTATATGTATAGAGATATCTCCACGGCGATTGATGGTACGGAAAATGGGTCAACGCGGGTTTCATCTGAAGAGGATTTACTCGATCCTCTTATTTTTCTTGTCTCCGAAAACATTATTTATTCAAAAATATTTTAACCTTTTGAATTTTATGCATAATGGTTTTTCTTTTAGATATAACTATAGCGGAATCCCGCAGCTTCACTCGCGTAAACTAATTAGAACCCTCAGATCTTAGTTAAAAATTAGGGGTTGAATGTCGAAATTTTTATTTTAATAGATAAGTGTTTTGCCCAGATAAACAAAACATGTTTGCAGATAAACATATCTAAATCCATCCTCGTCCCCATCCCATGCTATTAGGGCATGAATATCTAACTTTCATTTTTAATTAAAATATGAATTTGTCCGAATTTACATTAATACCATGAACAATTATGAAGATAAATTTATCAAAATCCCCCCCCCCCCCATTCCCATAGGGGTTGAATTATCGTAACTGATATTTGTCTTTTAGTGCGCCATGTTTTTACAAATTTTTCCACCCCCCTAACACCATAGGGGTTAAATTTTGGGAAATACTGAAATAATTGTTTCATTATTTATATTGTAGAGTATGTTCGATAAGTTTCATTTAAATGCGAACAAAAAAAATATATTTTTATATAATCTTTGACACCCTGTTTAACCCCGTAGGGGTTGAATTTCGAAAAATCCTTTCTTAGTGGGTGCTTTTACATCATAAAAGGAAGGCACCTACGAAATTTCACGTTTCTAGGTCCAGGGGTTTAGGCTGTACGTTGATATATGAGTGAGTGAGTGAGTGAGTGAGTGAGTGAGTGGTTAAGGACAAACTCTTTTATAGATATAGATTAAGTTCAAGATGGATAAAAATATTTACCAGTGTACTCCACAAAAATGTGCACCGCGGCTTCATTTTGAATTTTATAATAATTAATTAATGTTGAGTAAAAAAAAATTGCAACAATTTCGAATATTGGACTAGATGATTTGTTAAGAACCTATAAACTTCCGTAATTTAATTAGAGCAATGTATAGATAAAAGTCTAAAATTTTAATACTTATGTTATTCATGGGTAACTCATATATTTTACTAACTTTTATTTAAAATATTGGACGCATGGTTTTTGAGAAATTTGATATTAGAAATATAGTTTTTAACACACGATAAATGAGAGAACTTGCCGAAAGTGCTATATTTATTGAAATTCTACACGATTGGCTATATAGAGACGTTTTAAAAACTAATTATTCGAAATTTCAACTCTTTTAAATATCTACTATAAAAATTATAAAACAAATATATTCACGTGTAATTTATTCAAAATAATGAAAAACTAACTCTGCCATTACAGCAAATTAGTACATGTTACTATTATATACCGTTCTGTCTATTTCAATTTTCAAATTAAATAAAACTTTTTTTTACTTTTAATAATAAACAAAGTAAAATATTCCATTAAATGTAGGTACATGCGTTCTGAATATAAATTAAAAACAAAATTTTTCGAAACCAATCTTTTTTTACAGTGTGCTAGACGTACATGTAACCTTAAGAACTAAATAGAATTATCACAAGATTTCATTTCTACTGTTATATGAACATGATTTTTTTTGTATTTCACGCCATTTAGAAATAACAAAAAATTATAAATGTTTTTTTTTATTAATTCTATATTAATAAAAAATTAATAAAATCAATGATTTGAGTTGTTTAATAATTTTTACATCGTGTTGACTTTTCTTTCAAGTTCATTTGAATAAAAAAAACTAATTGATATGAAGCCATACAAATCTTAATTAATTTATAAACATATTAATTAATATTCAGAAATTAAATGCGAAATTTTTATTCTCAAACGAAATAATTATGAATAAATATTATTTGATTTTTTTAAATTCAATTACAAAAAAATATGATGTTTTTTATCACGTTTTTATGAAATATATAACTAGGTAAATTAGCAATAAAGTTATTTACTTTACCCAATTTGTAAAAATTTTAAACACCTATTAGAGATGAACTTTCAAAATTCTCTATTTTCATTTGAATATAATGATATTTTGTTTAAAATCATTTTTTATAATTATTGAAGCTATACAAATAAATACCCCCTCCCTAGCGGGTGAATTTTGAAAAAAAAATATAAGAGCTGTACGTTGATGAGCCAGTCAAACTTTTTTATAAGTTTTAAAATTTTATATTCTTCTTTTTCTTCATGTATTCATGTCTGCTAGCTTAGCTTTTTCAGACAGCTCCTTCGTGGTTGCATTTTATTTGTAATGTGTGTTAGGGAGCACAGGGACACAAAATTAATTGGGAGGTTGCTGATGGGCCAATCATAGCAGGTGTAAACAAACAGGGTGGCCGAGATTAAAATTTTATATTAAAACTTGTAACTTTAATGAACTTTATAGCATCTTATACATGATTTAGCATCGTTATTTTCTGTTAACGGGGTTGTTATAGGTAAGACCTTTGTCAAAGCGTCATACTTTGTTTCAGTAAATGACATTTATGCTAATACAATCCGCATAATGACGTTTGTATTAATACAAACATTCTTCGGCGAGATAACATCCGTATGAATATGAAACGAGAAACAATACGACCAGTATTACCAACTATTTAATAGTAGCAGTTACTTTTTTTTTAGTTTAAATATTTTCCGATTATTTAAGAACTTATATACATACATACTTTGGAATTCATTTTTAACACACAAAATAATTAAATTATTGTCTAACTCTGAATGTTTGATTATTGTTGACAAGAAGTGTGACGTCACAACTTTAAAATGTCAACTGCGAGCGTTTTGATGTCAAATTCAAAATTAGTTTTAAGAGTCAATTTTTGCGATTAAACCTTTATTTTCTGCAGAAATAATTATTTTTTTTGGAAATAGGAGACACGTAAGATCATCATAGAATAGTTTTTTAAAAGTAGTAATCATGCCTATTAATTACGTACAATTTTAAAAAAAATAGTTGCCTATGCCCTACCTCAGGATGTAAGCTATTTCCCTGCCAAATTTCATCAAGATAAGTTCAACAGTTCAGCTGTAGGACAGATTTTCGCATTATAATTTCAGTTAAGAAATACAATTCTTACTTTTACCTCTACTTCGTTCTTATTTTTACATTCGAGCAGAACATCGTTTATATTTTTTTTATTTTTCAGTAAAAGATATTAAAGAAGGCTATGGTAAGAATAGATATTGACTGAATCTGAAAATATCGTTTGGATGAAATTCAGATTGATCACGGATGGAAAGAAGTCCACTGTACCGTATATGCATAGCTTGCTCGACCAGAAACGAAGGATTATTCAGGGTCCACCAGTATTTACGTAGGAAGCTTAAATTAACCTTCTTCATGTAATTAATCTAGCATCTATGTTGTAAACTATCTATCTATTCTTGTAAACATCGATGGTCTGAACTTTAAATATAACATATAAAAATAATCTGCCGTGTGCCACAGGACTTTCTTATACATAATAATGACAGTAAACAGTGTACGTGATAAAATTATAGATAATAATATTACCTACAATTTTCAACTTGGCCATTTTTCTCTAATTTGCACTGTTTCAGTGTAATTCGAAAAATTCAAAAATCGAAGACAAAAATGTTATAAATAAAAAATGTCGAGTATGTTATTATCTATAATTTTTTCCCCATGCATTTTTTTCCAACACTTATGATTTAGCCAGAAATAATTTTTTAAAAATCATTATTTAGAATAATCTATACTGGCTGCTGGGTGCTTTGACCGTACGGATCACGACTCATACCGTCATGTCGCACGACGACCACTGCAAACTAAATGAAATAGAGTATACAGTGTTTATTCTCAGTATTACGTATAAGAAAGACCCATGGTACCTATGGCAAACACGTGCAGTCTCTGTAATACGTATAAGAAAGTCCCATGACACTCATGGCAGATATTTCTTCTCTGTTATGAACCATTTGAAATGTACTTAAAATCGAATACTTAGTAAAAAAAAAAAAAAAATTAAATTTGTTTTTTTCGAAAAAATGAATAGAACATAAATTATAGATAATAATATTACCTACAATTTTCAACTTTGTCATTTTTCTCTAATTCGCACTGTTTCAGTGTAATTCGAAAAATTCAAAAATCGATGTAGGTAAACATCCGTTTCCGGTTGAATGATCGTTTTCAAAAATAGGAGGTTTTCTTCCCAGGCAAAAATCAATCTTAAGTATAAAATTCCACCTTTCTACGATTTGTCGTATTTGAGTTACAGCGTCTACAGACAGACCGACAGACAGACCGACAGACAGACACACAGACATCATGGCGAAAATAATCATAATAGATTCAGGGAAGGTCAAAATTGATAATTCCATCAAAATCCGGATTTCGAAAAAAATCGCGTTTACAATACTTACTTATACTATATGTATATTTCATATACATAGGTATAAGAAAGTAAAAATTATTTTTCATAAGTGTACTTCTCATAAGCTATATGTAGACCTATTAAAAAATATGTATACTAATTAAAAAAAGCCAAGCAATCAATTTATTTGTGGTGAAATGAACCATAACTGAATATGAATATAAGGTATAAAGAAATTACCACTAATATCCGATTAAAAAGAAAAAGAAAATTATTTATACACGAATAATAATTTTCAAGATGTAGTAGTGTTTTTTTGTTTAGTTTTGGAGGAAAATGGTTGTAATTTTTGAACGCGTAGTCGGATCTGATTTTGATTTACGGATTTTAAACCATGAAAATTGACGAAATTTTTTTGGGTTTTTGATTTCGTTAAAAGTATGTTTATCTTATCGAAAATGATGTGAAAAGTTGAAATTTTCAAACCGCAGGTCTGTATCTCAAACCGTTCTTGAGATATGGGGTCTTAAAGTTTCAGGTTTTTCAAAATTTCGGAGAAAAATGGCCATAACTTTTGAACGTGTGGTCGGATATGATTTTTGTTAACAGATTTGAAATCAGCGTGTTAAAATCTATATAATGACATGTATTGCATTATAAATTTCGAAAAAAATTTTTTTGTGAAAAATTGAAAAAATTCAAAGGGGTATACCTTAAAAAATTGTCGATTTTCAACAAAATATTTTTTATCGAATTTGAAAGTGTTATACATGTCATTATATAGATTTTGACACGCTGATTTCAAATCTGTCGACAAAAATCAAATCCGACCACACGTTCAAAAGTTACGGCAATTTTTCTCCAAAATTTTCAAAAAACGAAAACTTTGAAAGGCCATATCTCGAGAACGCGATGAGATACAGACCTGCGGTTTAAAAATTTCAACTTTTCGCATCATTTTCTATAAAATAAACATACTTTTAACCAAATCTAAAATTCAAAATTTTTTAGTGCATTTTCATTAATTAAATCTCAATTTATCATAGAAATATCGACTTTAAGATAAGAAAATAAAAAAGAAAATCTAAAATTATCTAAAAATGTGCGGAAGTCTATCAAGAAAATCATTCTTTTAAAAGGGGTCTATGTAGTTAAACGATTGGGGACCTCTGAACTATACCAATAATATAAATTTTGATCCTCCACACATAAATACTAATTCATTTTGTAACAAATACGTGGCCTAGCAAAAACTACAATATTTGGACCATTTCAAGATTACCACGTCAAATAGGAATACATATTTCATTAAAATATGATTATTATAAAATATTTTTCTCCCTGTACTTAATGAATAAAATTGTACGTACTTATTATTGAGAATTCTACCTCAAGTAACATAAATCGAAAACTATATTTCTAGTTTTATGTAGGTATATAATGGTACCTATTATAGGTATATACTCCATAATTCTTTTGTTTTCATATAAAAGTAAAAAAGATGATAATACAACTTACCAATATTGTAAAATGGTTCACATAGAAAGGTCCTTCCTGAAAGGAAAACAAAAAGTAATGAGTATTTTGTGCATAAAAAAACCAACTAGAAACTACAAAGTGTTATGGATATTTTAGAAAGTTTTGGTAAAATGGCCTGGAAAATGTTATGCCTACTTAATTTTTTATGAACAAGATATTTTCGAATACAGCTGATCTTAATATAGAAAAAAAAAAGTTTTATTTTATATAAAATATCGAAAATAGTATTACGGTTTTTGGTTCTTAACAATTTTATTATGTAGAACTTATTTCTTATCCGAATAATGGCTGTACCTGCGGCTTCGCTTGCGTAAACTACGGAGTAATTGTTTAGGATTTTTTATTAATAGGTATTCGCTGGGTGCAAAGTAGGTAGTGGGGGAAACGAAATCGATCACAGCGCACAACGTGTCAAAAAATAACACTTTGGGTGGACTAACTGTCAATTTTAATAGGCTCGTTTTTAACTGAAAATAGAAAGGTCAACATGGTTAATCCCACTATAGACTATGTTCAAGGGGGTGGAGTTAGAAATAATGTCGATGCAAGTGTTCGTGGTGAGCAATATTGTAAAATTATCGGCGCCAAAATTTGAGGTTATGCTGTCAATGTAAACGAATTAATTATTTATCTATTATACGTCATAATTAAAGAGAAAAAGATACCCAAAATAAATAATTTTCACGTACCTTTTATGCTATACTATTTATATTATATGCAAACAGCTAAATTAAATGATATTTGTTTAATAAAAAATTTCACGGTATTAAACATATTAAACAATGATAAAAAGAGAGTTGAATCCATTCAATCTTTCTCTATTACCCGCTAGCGGCGCTAATACATCTCGTGTACATTGCCAATAGTCATAAATAATCGTCTAAAATGTATATATTACTTTATATTATTTTTTAGTACGTCAAAGTCCACCCAAGTTGCTATTAAAGTCCACCCGTTTGTTGGCGTTGTCATCGCGCACGCTGCGAATAGTTGAATTTTTTTACACAATTCTTTATTTAACGGTTTAAGCAGTGTATTTCAAAAGAGCGCACTGACGGATAACTTTTGATTTACTATTATCGTCACTGATTATTCCTTATGTTACCTAACATAACAAAATATATACTAAAACATGTACAAAGAACATATTTATGAATTAAAAAAAAATACGTAAATAAGTTCCCATTACTGGAGAAAAAACATAAACAAAATAAAATGCTATAATTAAATAAAAACTATATTTTCAGGCTTTCATAATTTAATAAAGAGGTAGTTGTTTTATTACTAACATGACTTCATGAAAATTACAAAAATAAAGCTCATCAATCCCAAAAAATAATAAACACTGCCCTGTAAAAGTCTTTGACACTGATTTTTTTGCGTATTGTAAATATAAAACTGCAAAAATGGTTGATAAAAATCTTAAATGTTGATAAGAGTACTTAATTACAACTTTTGTAATAATCCTAGCATAAATACAGCATTTACAATTTTCCATGTTAAGGAAATTTTTTGAATTATATGCCTATGAAAGGTCAGGTTTACTCAAGTTGTAAGTATTGACGCACAGTGTCTTAAGCTAACGAGAAATTGTTTTTCTACTATTTTGACTACGAGTAAACTTATTCTTTTCGCTATTTTGGGGATTTTTATTGACTAAAATCTGTATATTTACATTCAAAATCACAGGTGTCCAAAGACTTTTGCACGGCAGTGTACCTTGCTCGTAAAGTTCCCATGACTTATATGATAAATCAACAAAAAAATATATATGTATTCAACTGAATATTTACCTGTCTAATCAAAAAATAAAAAACCAAAAATGTAGATTTATATTCCACATACAATGTGCCATATATAAACATATATATACATATATATATAATGTTTGTATACTATATTGAAAAAAGAAACAGTTTTTCAATTGAATCGATGAGAGCTACTGAATTTATTCGCGATTTGAAAACAAAAGACAGATTTTTTTTATTTTAAATCAACATTTTAGTCGCGTACGTCAAAGAACTGTGGAGAGAAAATAGGCAGATCACGTGCGAGTGAAAACTGTGCAGGTTGGAGGGGTGAAGGGGAGGTGTTAGGGGCGGTAAAACATCGCGGCACATTCATATTTCAGCGGCAGATAAAAAAGTCATCGAACGAATACACTTGAATGTGTTGACGTAGTGTAACTGTATTATCACGTCATGAAAATTCAACTTCTTCCAGTTTTCTTTACGAAAAACAGAACCGGGTTTACCACAGAAAGTTAAATGATTTTTATAAAAAAATTATAGGTAACTTATTTTTTATAGGTACGCCATTTTTAACCAAACTAAATTAAATTAAACATGAAAATTATGTTCCAATAATACATAGTGTGCTGTGGATATTTTAACAGCCGCCATTTTTTTTTTAATTTCTTACCGATGACGTACTCTCTAAACTTGAAATAGTGAAATTTTCACTGTTTTTCCCAGTGATCAACTAATTCACTGGAAAAAAGAGAATTCCACTGATAAACCAGTGACTTTTTTGCGCATGCGTCGTAAATGACAGTTGTTGACTGGCATCCATTTTAGATTTTACGATTACATTGTGTGAGTGCTTTTATCGTGCGTGATTAATAAGGTAAGTTTACATTTGTTTTTCTAATTAATATCATGATATGGTTTATATAATATATAGCTTTTATTCATTTATTTATTTTTTATTATGAGAAGGAAATTTATATTAAATGTAATCATCAGTGGACATTATTTATAGGTTATAACCAATGATTTGTAATGTAAATATAAAATTAACTCATGATTTTTATAAAACATAAAACTAATTAAATTTTGTGTAAAATAATTAGCATTTATAGTTTCTTCAATGGAATTCATATTTATAACTATATTATGTTCATAAATAATTTATTTTTTGCTCGATATATATTATAACCATATTTTATGATTGCTAAGATGTCTAGAATTGATTATATTTTCTAATTTGGAATTTGTCGCTTTATTGTTTGCACAACAATCACTGTTGTAAATACAATAATCCCAATAAAATAAAGATATAACATACTAATGATTTAAACGCGAAAATAGATTCTAACCTCATTTGTGTATTTCAAAATTTTCCATACTATGTTTATGAAAATTATATTAGAATTAATATTAAAAATTATGTTAAAGTATTAAAAATTCTGCCTGCTCTTCAATGTAAATAAACTTTTAGAATCTTTTACCATTCCATTAAGAAGAATTGGCAATTTATGTGGGCTAATAAACAACCTAACCTCACTTTTATTCTAATTGTAAGTAATATCCATTACTTACAACTTACAATGACTCTCAGTAAGCTTATATCTTTTTACCATACTTTTCTATTTTGTTATAGTTTATATGTTGTTTTTAGATAAATAAATATTAATAATTTTTTTCAGTTATCCACTCTCTAAACCTGTAATAGTGAATTATCACTAATTCACAGTGTATATTCACTAATTGCCACAGCTAAAAGTCGGCCACTTGGAATTAGTGAATATACACTTATGTACCCAGTGAAATGATGTACTTATGAAAACAGTGAATTTCACTGGGTACATAAGTGTATATGCACTAATTCCAAGTGGCCGACTTTTAGCTGTGGCAAATAGTGAATATACACTGTGAATTAGTGAAAATTCACTATTTCAGGTTAGAGAGTATTACATCGACAAGAAATTTATGTATGTTGTGCTTCAAAATGTATAAACAGTATTGGTAGTTTATTTATTTACATTCCGTTTATCCAAATTTCTTGGTGATGACGTCACAGCAGCGTTTCTCAACCTTTTAGTATTTGCGACCCAATTTTCAATCACAATTCTCATCGCCCTCCCCCCACCCTCATACAATAATTTTCACTGAAAAATATATCTCAGCTAAATATAAAAAGAAATATTTCGAGTATCAATTTCTAATATTAAACCTTCTTTCGAAAAACTTTGCTCTGCAAGACAGGCCAAAGGGAGTCACTAATAATTATTAATCTTGTTTTTTATTTAATATTGATAAGTTAATTATTAAATACATTGTGCAGTACTGAAACAATCCTATTTATAAGTGTTTTATATCAGTGTAAATGTATAAACGTGTATTTTATAGTTTTTATTTTTTATCATGTCAAAATGTATTTTATTGCCTTTCAGTAAATTAAATAAATGTTTTAATAATATTTTTTCTCGATATGCTCGCGCCCGACAGGTTGAGAATCGCTGCGTCACAGTCTAAGACAAATTAACTATCAAACAGACCTTATATTTTGATTGGTAAAATTAGAGTCAAACTATGTGTTTTTGGTTTATATTAAAAGTATGGGTCATATGGGTGTAATATTGTCATATTTTTAAATAAAGACAATTTAAAGTTAAACCTAACCTTAAACTAATGTCATATAGTGGTAGGGAATAATACCAAAGGAGAAAACAAACATTTAGAGAGGTTTATACGATTAGATGTAGTGGTTCTTAAACATATTTCGTCTAGGACCCTTATAATTATTTTTCAGGGACCCCACCTGACAGAAAAACAAAGAAGGTTAATAGATACTAATTAATCACTGGTAAATAGAAAACGTACCCCGGAAAAGTTTCAGCGGATCTCTTAGAGGTTTTGAACTCTACGTAAATTTTATATTCAATTTTAAAAATTGTAGAGCCAACTCTGGTATTTAGAACGAAAAAATATTGTCTTGTTAAATGACAGTTTTGCAAAAAGGGGAAATGTTTTAGCGCTAGCACTTTTTGGTAGATTACAGCACGAATTAGAATTCATGAAACGTTTGAATTTTGTTTTAAATTCAAATTTAGTTAAAATGCTGGTGTTAAATATTAATCATTGATTACATCTCTAGAAAATAAAACAATTTATTATAGTTTTTTTAAATTTAGTTTAGGAATAACGTACTGGCACCAGAGTTAAACATTTTGAACTTAAATGTAATGAATTAAAAATATTTGTTGATATTTGATTACAACCATTACTGAATATTAAACTATATACATTTAACTGTCTTACAGCGTGATTTGATGGTAATTGATCATTTTGTTTAAAAACAGTGGGCAAATAATTATCGCGGTTCGGGACACTATCAAAAAAAGTGTATTTTCTTATTGTTTTAGATTTTATTACTCTATTTTATAACGTTTGTGTAGTAGTACTTATCATTTTATAATCTTTAGCAAACTAGTTTTACTTTGTCCATTACTGGACAAAAAACATTTATACAAAATAGAAGGCTATAATTTAAATAATAAACTATATTTGCTGATTTTGGTAGTTAAATAGATTTAATAAGGAGGTAGTTGTTTTATTAGTAACATAGGTACATAATAATTACAAGAAAGTAGCCCACCAATCAAAAATTATTTGCGTTTAACGCGTTTAAGACTGGTTCCAGTACCTTATTTTAATTGTAACAATAGAAATTTTTAAGATTCTTTCTGCTTCGATCTTTTAAATACGCGGTTATCGTTATATAAATATTTTATGTCCGTAGCAATTTTAAATTACGTCAATGTAATAATTTATAATTTAACATAATTTCGACATTCAGAATAATGATTCTGAGAGCCCATTATTAACTCAAGGGCAAGTACATCTCTTTTGAATATTTTATGTATTTTTTAAATAGCTTGTTTCAATAAAAGTTTACAGAAAAAAATTCAGTTTCGTTTATTCAAAATTAAACAAAAAATTGATAATTCTTTAAAATCGTGATTTTTCCTATCATATAATTAATATGTATCATATGTATAAAAAATAAGATGCTCTTTAAATTAATTAATTTCACGAGACATTCCTAAAAGTACAACTCTACCTAAGATATTTAGTTTCAAAAGAATATTATCCCATTAACGCCCGCTGTACACATTTGTGTACACCTCATTTTATAATTATTATAAAATGAGGTGTAATATTGTGAATTAATATCCATAGACAGCAGCAATAACATAATTATTATGTTATTGCTGCTGTCTATGGATATTAATTTACAATATTTCCTTAAAAATCAGTTGGTAGAAGTGCAACAAACAAAATCTGTTAACGTTATTAGTTTCATAAGTGTTTAAAAGTGTTTTAATTGTTCTAAATCATTTTTATTTGAAAAGAGGTACGTGGTATGCTAATATATTTTATCCAACTAGAGCATGTGATTTCTAATTTTGTTCAAATCATATGAAATAACTTAAATATACATATGACATGACTTTTAAATGAAATTTATCTAAAAAAAATGATATCAGAAAAGCAGTCTCTCACAAAATAGACTTCATATATGCCCAATTTACGCGCTTGAGTACACACTGTTATTTTTTTTTTTAAATTAAAAAAATTGTGTTGTATATTTAGTTAAATATATCTATTGAATATGTACTTAATTTCATTAAAAAAAATCTTTTACATGTTTTTTTTTCTTTTGGGCGTTAATGGGTTAAAGAAACAATTATTATGAAGTAATATATTCTTTTTATGCATCTATCTATACTATGTTCAATTTGCAGTCAAAAAAATTCGATCGAGTGAAAGGGTTTGAAAAAATTCAATCCACTTAAAACAACTGTGTTATTTCAAAAAATAAAAGGGTCAAGTTTTGATTTCACACACACACACACACACACACACACACACACACACACACACACACACACACACACACACACACACACACACACACACACACACACACACACACACACACACACACACACACACAGAGAATTGTCTCCGAAAGGATAATGTGTGAAACCACTACTATTTTTAGTTGGGAGCTTTTCACGGCTTTCTAGATTTCAATGGTTTGAATGCAAGCGATCTTGAAAACCCATTGTTTTGAATAGATTAAAGGAGTTTGCAGAAAGAGGGCGTTATAATAGTACGTTTCAAGAGAAATATGAAAAGATTTTCTATTGTAAATAATTATAATTGAAGCAAAATATAAAGGTGGAACAATTTTATTCAGTGTTACTTATAAATTAATCTAGAATTTAAAAAAAAACTATCGGAGCTGATTTTTATTAAATAAAAATTACAGTTGCCTATTGAAAATTTCTATTATCAAAAAGTAAAATCAGTTTTAACATTTACTGATAATTGAGTAACTTTTACAATCTCCATTCTAATTTTTATAATACGCAATTTTTGCTATATTCGTAAATATCATTTACATGAATTATTCATGATTTCAGAGATCTGAATAGGTAATTAAGGAGGCTTATTGGTCTACCAAAACCGAATTTGTTGCCCAATTGGTTTCATCACATCAGGGTTTTGAAATATTCTATAACCTAAAAGTCCCAAAATTGGCTATATTGGCAATGTTAAAGAATTTATTACCAAGTCGATTTTTTTCTAAAGTTTTCGGTCACAATAACAAATAGTATTATCTTTCCTCTTTAAAATGAGTTTTAACTTTTAACTTTTTTAGCCAAGATGTACTAGTTTGAAGATATGATATTTTTGTTAATAGAGTGTAGTATAGTAGACACAATGAACTTTTCTACATATATCTTCAAATTAGTATATTTCGGTGAAGAGAAGTCGCACAGTGAAATGTAAAAAATCATTTTAAAGAGAAAAGATAGTACTATTTATAATCACGAAAGAAAACTTCAGAAAAAAATAATTACCTCCTTAGTAATAAATTCCCCAATATTACCAAAATCATCAATTTTGGGACATTTAGGTTCGGATATCTAAAAAACCTGACGTGATGGAATCATTTGGGCAACGAATACGGTTTCGACATGACAAATACCTTCAAAATCATCTATTCAAATTTCTGTGATTTTTTTGTTACATAGCGTTATTACTTTCTTTGTACTTAACAATTTAAAAAACAACCAAAACCATCTGAACTGAAAACATTGCAAACCAAGTACCCATAACTAATTCTGCATCCTCTTTCACTTCATGTGAATTCGTAATGCATTACAAATAGCTCTTGTCTTTTTTAAACTTTTGTCGAGACTCTGAAAAGATATTCATGAATTCAGCACTTACAGAATAATTCGCGGATAGTTTTTGTTGAATCCAACTTCTGTTTTATGTTAATACACGGGCTCCAGTTAAACAAAAGTATTTGTTTTAATTGCGTTATGCAAATCATATGTAGATAAGCGTTTTATTCAAATTATAAAAATAAAATAAAACTAATCATTACTTACTAAAAAAAACCGCCCGACATTACACGAGGGTTAATAATGTTTCAATAAATCTATATCTATAAAAGAGTTTGTCCTTAACCACTCACTCACTCACTCACTCATATATCAACGTACAGCCCAAACCTCCGGACCTAGAAACGTGAAATTTCGTAGGTGCCTTCCTTTTATGATGTAAGCACCCACTAAGAAAGGATTTTTCGAAATTAAACCCCTATGGGGTTAAAACAGGGTGTCAAAGTTTATATAATTTTTTTTTTGTTCGCATTTAATTGAATCTTATCGAACATGCTCTACAATATAAATAATGAAACAATTATTTCAGCATTTCCCAAAATTTAACACCTAATGTGATAGGAGGGGTGGAAATATTTGTAAAATATTTTTTCGTATTCACCGAATGACGGGGACGAGGATGGATATATGTTTATCTGCATACCTTATTTACTTATAAAGGTAAATTCGGGCAAAATAGTCATCTATTAAAATAAAAATTTCGACATTCAACCCCTACTGGCAGGGGTAAACAGGGTCCGTGTTTTTGATATGTTTATCTTCATAGCTGCTTACTTTAAAATAATCTGCAGTAAAAATATTCGATATTCAGCCCCTAATGGCGAGGGTAACAGGGGGTTGGTTTTTACAATTTTTAACTAAGATCCGAGATATTTACGTTTTTTTATAGATAATGAATACAAGTCAATTTAAAAAATGCTATATGTCATCCTCTATCAGTCTATCACGTACAGAGGGTTCTAATTAGTTTCGAAGTTTACGCGAGCGAAGCCGCGGGATTCCTCTAGTTAAAGTATAAAATAATTTACTTGTAGAAGTGTTTTATTGGCCAACGTTTCATCACACATTACAATTGACATCTTCAAGGTACATACATTTCTATAAGCACTGATTTTTATATGCTCGATTTTCCGTCCGTCCGTCTGTCTTCCACCGCGAAATCTCGGCCCCCTGACCACCTAGAGACCTCGGGTTTTCGCTAAATGGTAGGTCTGTGGTTCTAGTTTACCCCATTTTAATAATTTTTCCGGTTATGACCCTCTCCCCCTCATATGGCTTCATATACTTCGTTGAACTTGGGATTGATTCACGAATCGATTGACAAGGGTATTTTTTGAGTTGTGTTAAGTGGGTTGCGCGGCAACACTTTTTTAAAAATATTTTAGAAAAAGAATCTCTTTAAAGGTGTATAAGTCTTTAACAATACCCCAGTGTAGAATATTTTAAAAAATGTACAGAATTAGAAATATTTGTTGATATTTGATTACTGCAATTACTGGATCTTAATCTATATACATTTAACTGTCTTACAGCGTGATTTGATGATAATTGATCATTTTGTTTAAAAACAGTGGACAAATAATTATCACGGTTTGGCACACTATCAAGAAAAGTGTATTTTCTTCTATATATAAATGTTTTACATTGTTTATTTTTATATTCTTTATTTTATAACGTTTGTGTAGTAGTACTTATCATTTTGTAATCATTAGCAAATGTTCATTACTGGTTTTACTTTCTTCATTACTGGAGAAAAACTTATACAAAATAAAAGGCTGTAATTAAATAGATTTAACACTTGTTTTATTAGTAAAATGAGTTCACGAGAATTACAAAAAAATAGCCTATTGATCCCAAAAAACAATATTTCGGACTTTGCTTTTAAAGCGTTCAAGACTGAAGCCAGTGCTTTATTTATTTAATAAATAATAAAAATTCCTTATCAATGGAAACAAAAATTTTGTAATAAAAAAAAATTCAATGGTCATATAATATATAATAATAAATAAAATAAATCTTCGTTTTCAAGTCTCAAAAATACCATATACACTGATAATAATTCAATTTTCCAATACAAAAAAATACGACAAAGATCATCTCGACTAGAATAACTACGTATACATACTTATATCTGATCTCAGCGAGCAAAAAATGTATTCTTGGAAATATAAAGAATCGCATTTACACTATTACATGCTTCTCTTAGCAAGACAGCGTGCTTGTGTGTGTGTGTCTGTGTGTGTGTGTGTGTGTGTGTGTGTACATATATACATATACCTATTATATATATAATAATATATAGAATGTTATCATATATCAAATTGGATTTTCTTTTTCACACTCGAGAGCCTATATTGTGATAAAGTTATTATTGACTCATGCGAGCTACACACAGAGAAAGTCGAGATATTCTATACAATATTATATTTGGTATAATAGGGAGAGACTATCATTTTTAGAAGCATCTTTGATACTCAACGCTGAATATATTAGACTAGAAAATATTTTTTTTCAATTGGAGGTTGACACGATAGAAAAATAAAACATCCTTGAAAATGTCTGTGAAACTCAATGTCAGTAATGAAATAAAACCCAAGAAAATCCTTTTGGAAAACATATCTTGACTGAGTTGATCTGTCTAAGTATTTTTTAAAAATATCATATCCACTTCAACATAAACCGGAAAAACTAAAACTAATATTGGAAATTTCTCGCAAATCAGAATAAAACCAAAAATTTTATACGTGGTATATTCTATTAAGAAGTTTGACACTATAGAAAAATAACGATTTCGATGAAAATAACAAGACATTTATATTTAAAAAAACCTTGCAAAATTTCAATGTCATAAGGAGAATAGTTTAAGAGATATTAAATAAAGAAATTCTTATGAGAACTGCATAATTTCTGAATTTTCAAAGTGATGTGACAGAAAGAATTTGATGAAAATTTGAGCATACATTCTTTATTCATTTGCAACGATCTGTAAATTTTCAGAATGATTAGGAAACGCGTCTTTTAGTTAAAAAATGATAAGTGTGTGAAAAAAGGCGCTTTCCTCGAACAGTGCCCCGTAACACCAACACCGCACCCTATAAATTTAAAATAATTATTTTTCTCCTATATGCTGAAAATTTGCATAAATTATACAGGTGGTTTACATCGAGGATTAAAAAAATAACAGTAGATCGAGGATGTTATTTTAAGCATAACACTTTATATAAACATATGTCCAAAAATTATTCGTGGGGGAGCTACAGTCTCTCAAAGATTATAATATAAATTTATATTTTATAATCGGTTTAATATTAATACAGACAGACACACAGACAAAATTGACCTCTCTAACCGTTCGATAAAAAATAGGTATATATAATGTTATCGATTTTATTAAAAAAAATATTTAATATGACATTTAAAAAATATTGTGGTAGGTACTGCCGACTTCGAGATTATACTTTCATTGGTGATAACCGAATTGAAATCGGTATGTTTTGTTGTATTTCTTAAATTCAATTTTTTTTAATTTAAACAGGTATACTACGTAATTTTATTATTTTATTTTATCTATTCGGTACGTGGGACACGTGTTTTTAACATAACCTACGATACAGTTTATTTATATTCTTAAAATATAGTGAAATTATACAAAAATGGATACACGACGACGTTTAAATATCGCATCGGTCGAAATACTCAAAATAGTCCAAATACACAAAATAACCCTGACAAATTTAACACCAAAACAATCAGAAAGAAAGAGCTTGCAAATTATATTTTGGTAAAACAACGTTTGCCGGGGCAGCTAGTAGGTATATATAATGTTATCGATTATTTAAAAAAATAAAAATAAAAAAAATTTAATATGACATTAAAAAATATTGTGGTACTGCCGACTTCTACAGGCAATTCTATTTCGGGATAAAATGTTTTCTCCATCGAAGAAAATGTGAAAATTGATGGGATATTTTATATAAATACATTCGTCCTGATTCGCAGAGGATCATGGGATAGCAGTGCTTATTGGAAAAGAAAACACGATTGGACTCGATTTTTCTCTAGCCTCCACCACTCTAGATTTTCTTTGTCATATACAACCCATCAAATGTATTTACACTTATAATATTTGACGTTAACTGAATTCGAAGGTGTATTTTATAACTTATAACAAAAAAAAACAAAACATTTTATATGATTTATATATTATGTATTATGTACAAGTGATTTTTGGTCTAAAAAAATATTTGAGCTGGGATTAACTGGCATTTTACATAAATTATTATTTCATAAAAATATTTGCACCTTTTTTTGCACTTACAAATCAATAAATGTTAAATTTACAAAAGTTATAAAAAAGTAAATATTTGAGTGTTTAAAATGATTTTTTATTTATTGATGTGCGACCATTTTTACAAAAATTATAGAGCTTCGAAATATTTCGGAAAGGTTAAGCATAAAAAAACATTTACCAAGTGAATGCATTCGTACTAAATTCACCAATTATTAAATAATTTTAATAAATACCAATATTATTACAAAATATTGATTCGATTTTTTTAATACGTGCCTGATAATTTTTTCGTTCATTTTTTTAACAATTTTAATTTTTTTAAAACTATTATGGGGTATCAGTCCTCTCTCTTACACACGATTTTGATGATTTTTTAAATAGGAACGTAATCAAGCCAGACTTAACCAATCAACCAACCAAGTTTCATTAATATCGGTTCAGTGGTTCACGAGTTACACGTGTAACAAGTATTCAAGAGACAGACATGTGTCTTGACCTTAGGCGGCTATTACACTATCAAATAAATATCATATTTCTAAGAAATTTTATCACATTTCTTTGATAGTGTAATATCCACCTATTAAATGTGATGAATTTTCTTTGATTCAAGAAATATGACATAATATTTCTCTGATCCTAGATAACGACAGTCTCTTATATTTGATGAAATCATTGTCAAATAACTTTTACATATTTTTTGGAAGTGTAATAGCCACAGAAATCGGAGAAAATTTTTTTCACTTTGAAAAATGATCACATAGTTTCTCGGGGGATAGCCACTGTGACGGGTCAAAAAACTGTCAATGTTTGGGAATTTTTTTCACAGATATAACTAATTATTTTTTAATCAGGTAAAGGACGTTTTATTAAGTATATATTCAACTTATTTAATATCAATTTTTATTGAAAAATATTAAATATTTACAAAGTTATGAGCCTCGATGTGAAGACCAAAAAAATATTTTTCTCTATGGTTGACTCGAAATTTCGAGAAGGGTTATATGAAAAAAATAAATAAATTTTTTTTCAATGTCTATATGAATATAGCTATCGTTGCACGTAGCCGTTTTTTTTTATTTTATTTTTTCACAAAATGGCGATCGTTTGATTATTTTTTTTCATTTTTAAGACCTATTTTTTTTAATAGAGCAGTTTTAAAAATAGTAATTATCAAAATTTCAAAAATCGGCTACGTGTAACGATAGCTACTACAATTACGAAAATTATTTAAAAAATATGAAATCGGTTCATTAGTCTTTGAGGAATCGTGTCGACTAGGTCGAAAAATGTCATTTCGAGATAAATGTGTTTAATGTTTTTGTTACCTATGTCATAACCGGTCGTGCTACCTTGTCTCACTAAATTGACTGTAACTCCGTCGATTTTCGGAATTCAAATTCAATTTTTTGTGTTCATATTACTACATATTTATGAATATGTATACTTTAAAAAAATGTAAGAAAAAATGGCTTTCCCCCTTGCTGAGGAAGCAAAAATACGTCCAATTCTAAGTGGTTCACAGCACACTTCCTTTCGCCCACAAAAAAAATATATTAGAAAGAAAAATGTTCTTCATAATATATACATACATATGTAATTTATGTATGTCTCCCACCCAAAATGGTCGTTTTGTTGATCACCCCTAACACATTTTCGTATCAGCTTGTTGAATTATGTACAATGCAGATCACACATAGTGGCACGTGCCATTTAGATCTACAAATTATTTACCTTGATACTATTTATACCGTGTATTAGGGCGGTTAATGTTACATGCAAAAATCTATAAATTTACAGGTAAATGTTGGGGTCAGTGTCAGTATCACATATAGATAAAAGGGGCATTAATTATTTTGACTGATTCGTGTGAAAATCGAAAAATATTTATTACAGATACATAAAAAAATATTGTCACTAAAAATAGATTTGAATGAAATCGATATTTTTGTATTGCTTCCTTGCAATACCGAAGATACGAGAAGCTTTGTGATCGTTTAGAAAAAAATTTCAAAATTTTAACAGATCAACATATTGCTTCTTCGAAATATCGAAAATATGAGAGGCTTTGTGATCGTTTTAAAATGAGAAATATTATATTGTGTAGCAAGGGTTGAAACAAGACGATTTCTGACGAGGGCGAGAGTTGACTGCCCGAGCAAAGCGAGGGCTGTCATCGCCCTGGTCTGAAATCGTCTTTGTTTCATCCCGTGCCACACACGCTATTTTTCATATCACATGTAATGAAACAACGAGTTTTGATTTCTGTAGCCAGTCGAAGTAAGACTATTTCAGACAAATAGCGCAGTAATATCTTATACTATTTTAATAATAGAATAATTCAGAAATAAGATTGGCTTTTGTTTATTACAAATGCGATTCTGACATACTTGAAATAAATAATAAATAAATGAATATGCCGGGCAGAAACAACGTTGTTTCTCCCCTAGGGCAGAAACATCGTTGTTTCTTTGTTTTTGCCCGGCACAGTCGCATTGGTCTGAAATTGTCTTGTTTCGACTGGCAAAACAGGGTTCAAAACTAGTTGTTTCATTACATGTGACATGAAAAAAAAATGTCTATGATTTTAAAAAATTAACGTGATCTTTCTGTTTCAGGTCAAGACAAACACTTTTTGTTCCGTGTCTGTCTGTCTGTCAGTCACATGTATAACTCATGAACCACTGAACCGATATTGATTAAACTTGGTTGGCTAGTTGGATTTGGCTTGAGGACGGTCCCATTTTAAAATCATCAAAATCGTGGGTAAGTGGAAGAGGTGATACCCCAAAATATATATTTTTTTAAATATCTAAAAAAAGATACATGTTACGTGAAAATTTTATAGAAACTTTTTTGTAGAGCATTCAATTTTCTATAACATAGGTCACCTACGGTTGTTATAAAATATTTCCTTATGAAGATTTATCTTAAATTAAATGGTTAACCAATGACAGGCAGCTCATGTGATTATGTGATTATCGGTTTTTAATTAAATTGTTCAATGAATAACTATATATCTTTGGTGAATTTAGTACGAGGAAGCACTGTGCATTTACTAGGCAGATGTTTTTTTTTTATTTATTTTTCCGTAAAAATAATTGATTGATTCTAAAATTAGTAGAATGAAAAAACTTAAATATTTTTTTTTCGTTCAATTTTAATTTTATTAATTTTATGAATGGAAAAATAAAATACGTACGAGGAAATAGCTTTTAAATTCTTTAAGAAAATGTTTCACAAATTTAATACATTAAAAATGTTTTACGTAAATAAAAAATTACTCAAGCATTTTTTTTTATAATTACGATAAAAAAACCTCCGATCCATTTTTAAAAGTCTATTTAATAAATGTTAGAAGAAAATCCAGTTATTTTTAATTACAAATTTTACAGCCATCAGCCTGAAAACCGTTCAAAGAAAATTATAATTTAATAAAATATAATACGACGTAAATTTCATTTTTTTAAGTTTATGAAAATATTAATAAAGAATTTAATATTATTGGTTATGAAATGACAAAAAAAAACTTATACATATGTTCAAGGTTAGTAAATAATTAGGTTTGCTTACTTGCCTGTGACGTCACCACGAAGATCATTTCAACTTTCTTGATTTCAAATGGTCGCCAATGCTGTCAAACTGTCATAATATAAATTCGATCGTGATTGATTTATTATTGTGTTCTGTGTTTGTGCTATTCATTTATTGATATAGTGAAGCTTCACACATGATATTATTTATATTTATTATGATTTGTATTTAATATTATGACAGTTGAAATCATAGATAAATAAATGAAATCAAGAAGGTTGAAATGATCTTCGTGGTGACGTCACAAGTAAGCAAACCTAATCATTTACTAACCTTGTTATATGTTGTAATACATATTTAACAAAACAACTAGATATTTTAACTGAACAAAACACCTTTGAAAATGTCTGTGAAATTCAATGCCAGTATAATGAAATAAAACCCAAGAAAATCCTTTTGGAAAACATATCTTGACGTAGTTGATCTGTCTAAGTATTTTTAAAGATATCATATCCACTTCAACATAAATCGGGAAAACTAAAACTAATGTTGGATATTTCTCGCAAAACAGAATAAAACCAAAAACGGGGTACATTGTATTAAATAAATACATAAAATAATACATACTTTATTCATTTACAAAGATATTTGTAAATATTCAGAATGATTAGGAACCGCGTTTTTTAATTAAAAAATGATAAGTGTATGAAAAAAAGAGAGAGAGACATATCTTGCCTTCACTCTATACTTATCCACAGGCACTTACCCGCGCCATTCCCCGCAAATCCATCCCCGCACACATTATGTTTAAAACAAATTCAAAAGGGTTCACAAAATGTTACAAAAGTGAACTCATAATCAAAAACTGTGTTGCGGGGAAATCCCGTAATAGCTGCTTAAGTTAAGTTATTTCTTCACGCATCTAAGGTGCTAAATATTCAATTTTGTCTCTCTTATTATAACAATTAATTAACATATCGTCGCTTATCTAACACCGCTTAAGTCGAAAATTAGCGGTTTTTACATTTTAATGTCATTGGATAGAGCTACTCATTGCGCGTCGATCTACCAATCACATTCTAGACGTTTCGTACAATAAGAGACCAGAATTCAAAAAATAATGACAGCGCGCAAGCCGGTAGCCTATGTATATAAAACACACGGTTTTTTCATTCTCCTGTAAAGTTGGTCAAAATGACTTGAGCGGTGTTGTTAAATAAGCGACGATATTGATTTAATTTCTTGCCATATAAAATAATCTCAGTACGCTCCTGATAGGTAAAACATGCACACAAAAACAAAACAAAAAAAAAGAGAGCGTCACCTCTTCTGCTACGACCATTTGGAACAAGATTATGGCAATAATGAAAGAGGATTCAGATGCTCTTGCAAATTTACACCAACCTCTACACTACATGTTCAACACAATCCTGAATTCCGCTGACGTTTTAGCGACGCGAAGAGGGGGGGGGGGGGGGGCATCTGAGTATTCACTGTATATGTGTGCATGTCCCAAGGGAACGTGACTGAAAAGAGGTCCCTAAAGTATAACACTTTACGTTTATTTTTTAAAGGCATACTTTTAAAATGTGATTTGTGGTGTGAAAATTTTTAAAAAATCTTTTGTCATTTTTTATGAGAAAAAATACAAATCCATAAATAATGTAGTATCTGTCAAATGATTATATCATATTTTCTCGTTATTAATTCGACAAAAAATTTAAAAGAAAAATGTGTCATATGACCTGAAACGGAAAGTTATAGTAGAATTTTTTTAATAGGAGAACAGTTTTCAGAAAAAAATCACATAACTTCCCCTATCCTTTAAAGATGGCGAAGAAATAATAAAGAAAAATGTTGACAATATTTATAAAGAATTTAATACGTATAGTCTCAATATTTCAAAATTACTACAGAACACGTTTAAAAAAAACGACAGTGGGTGAAAATTTAACTAAAATATTTATTTGGTGATTAACCCATTAACGCCTACATTTGTGTACACCTCATTTTATAATTAGTGTAGCTGTCTATGGATATTAAATCACAATATTTCCTAAAAAATCAGTTGGTAGAAGTGCAACAAACAAAATCTGTTAACGTTATTAGTTTCATAAGTGTTTAAACGTGTTTTAATTGTTCTGAATAATTTTTATATGAAAAGAGGTACGTGGTATGCTAATATATTTTATCCAACTAGAGCATGTGATTTCGAATTTTGTTCAAATCATATGAAATAACTTAAATATACATATAACATGACTTTTAAATGAAATTTATCTAAATAAAAATGATATCAAAAAAGCAGTCTCATACAAAATAGACTTCTTATGTGCCCAATTTACTCGCTTGAGTACACACTGTCATTTTTTTCCTAAATATTAAAAAAATGTTTGTGTTAAATATATTGAATATGTTCTTAATTTCATTTAAAAAAATCTTTTGCGTGTTTTTTGTTTTTTGGTCGTTAATGGGTTAAATTTAAAATAAACAAAAAGTACTAAGACGGTCCTGGCGCCTATAAGTTAATTTACACATGTAAATTGTTTATTCTTTTGCAAATGAGAAACATAAGAATTGTTTTCCTACTTGTCACGTTTAATATTTAAAAAAAATGTCATTTTGTATTCAAATTTTATTTTGATAAGTAGGATTTGCTTGTTTAATTCTGAGAAACGAGAAATTATATGTCACATTTTTTTTAAATGTCACTTTGTCTTGTATATAATTCAATAAAACATAACATCAAGAGCGCCAACTTCGTAATATGAGAATGCCTGTTTTTTTATATAATAACTGCGTTTACAAAATATGTACTTTTCAGAAATAACAAACATAGATTTTGGAATTTTTTCTGATAATTAAATTAGAAAAAAATAATATCAAATTACCAATAGCAATTGTGTATTAAATTTTCCATTCGGAAAGTATCAAAATTCAATTAGATTATTGGAAAAATATGTAAAATTTATTATGTACATATACAGGCTGTTCCAGACCACCCGTCCACTATGTTTTACGCCCAAACTATTGAAGATAGAGTTTTATGATACAAAATTTATTATATATATATATCTACCCTAAATAATTTCAGGAAAATATTTTCAACTTTCTAAAACCGCCCCTTTCAGGGGGTAGTTTGAGGGGCACATGCCCGTTTCTTAGCAAAATCAAATGAAATTGTATATTAAAAAGTACATATTTGTAAAGATCATAAAAAAATAAAAAACGTAAAACAAAAATTATCATACTTTCAATTGTTTAAAAAATATGGCGACTTGTTCTCAAATTTTAGGGTTTTACTAAAAGTGCTCTAATTTTGTTAAATATTAATGGAATTTTATTATTTTTTTAAATTTAGAAAGTAGAAATAATGAACTTTGTAAAGATGAGTGATTATTTGAGATTGTAATAGTTTAAAGTGTTATACGCGACATATCAAAAATGCAAAAATTCAATTAAGGATTATTCAAAATTTTTAATTACAACGATATATCAATTAGTATATTTTTCTTAAAGAAGATATGAAAATAAACAACATTTATTAAGAAAATTTTAAATGATAATTTTCAGTTTTCAATTTTAAAATAGCCGTTTCCAGCTAAAATATTTGCCCATATTTAATATATTATATCATATGATCTACAAATAGGCACAGTGCATATTAAAAAAGTTTGAGAAAGGTTACTAAAATATAATTCATTTTAAAAATCAATAATGTAATTTAAATTATAATTCAAAGGTTGTCATTTAAAAATATACATAAGTTCGATTTTATTAAAATAAAACATAAACAAAAACGTTAAATATCAATTAGGATAAAACACGGATATCAGATTTACCCCAAACCACCCCCAATTATTTATACAAACATACAAAATATTATGCAATAACCTTCAGCAAACATAACAGTTATTATCGACACATATATGTATATGTTGGTACACATACCAATATGTATAATACCCAGTGGGCAAAAAAAGGAATCGACTTTCAAACTTCAAACCATATCATATTCTGTATGTATCGCATAATAATTGGTAATAGCATATCTGTATAAAATATTACATAGACTTTTTGTCAAAAAAGACAGACAAGTGCGAGTGAGACTAGCGCCCGAAGGGTTCCGTACTGTTATATAAAACAACAATATAGTTAGTTACGTAGAGAATGGGTTCAATTCCAAAGGTATCTTTATGTAGACGCTGTACCTATATGAAAGAAACCAATTAAGTTTACCACGTAATATCTCCACAAAATTAATGATTTTCAGTATATATATTTCCTTTACTTCATACTGAATTTCAAGATTTTAGATCAATGGGAAGTGATCTATATGTTTTTAAGATCAATGAGTCAGTCCGTCGGTATCAAAATACATTTTGAAAACCTATGTATCTTTTTTTGCATTGAGTTAGAATTTTGATTTTTTTTGACAAGACAATTAAGCTGTGGTATCTTTAGCCGTTTCTGAAAAATGGGTCTTTATGGACAGACAGACGGACAACTTTAAAAGGTCACAAATTTTTTCAATTAAAAAAAATTGCACATCGCACCCCCGCAAAAAAGTGTCACAACTAAAAAAATGTCATATTTGAGATAAATATGTAGAATGAATTCAAATTACTATATATTTCTACTAAAAATTGTGATTAATGTACTTCATGTACCTACCTAACGTCAAAACTAGCATATTCTAATAAAAATGTCACATTTTTTATTATCTTTTTAAATACTTAATCACTAAGCGTTTTAATAGTTACTATTTTTCAAACATCACATACTGAAATATTTAAATTGAATACTATGTATCAGTCCTTTTCCTATACTACCATTAAATATTTTGATTTACCTAAATTTTCGTTTATTTCTATTTCCTCAAAACTACATTTTTTGAGCTGTGACACTTTTGCGGGGATGCGATATGTAAAAATTCTATAAATCAATTTGACACAAACACAAAAACTACTCATCCGATTTTGATGGGTCTTTCATTATTCAAAAGTTTAATACCTTATAATTAGTTTAAGCTATGAGGAAATTGAATTAGGGTAAGCCCTAATGTACAACAAATGAAAATAAAAAAAAATAAAAATAAATAAAAATACTGATTTGTTTTTTGTCTCACTGTGTATACATACATATTCATTAGCGGAAAAAGAGAGACAAAAAGTACCGTCAACTCATTTAATTTAGATACAAACGCAAAGTTTGCACATATCCTACTGTTTGCGCGTCCCGCGGGAAGGGTGAGGACACGTGGGGGAGATAGAGCGTGAAAAATGGTGTACAATTACATGTGTATACTTTTGTATTTGATATTTTAATGGTGCGGTGAAAAATACTGTCGTCCGATGGAAAACAAATATTAGTTTATTGATTGTAAATTCGGAAAGTTATCATTTCGGGTTATTTTTATTTAATATGTATAATAATACTTATATTAGATCAAGATATTGGGATTTTCATCTCAATATACAGTGTATTCCAAGTTGATTAACAGTCATAGGTGTCCAACCTTTTGACCTTTGTGGGCCGCAGAGTGCAAAAAAATAGCGTAAAAATTTGTTAAAGGCCGCACAAAAATTTGAAGATTTTTTTTTGTTTTCGTAGCGACTGCGGCGCGAATAAAAACGCGGCGAAATTTTTATATATTTTCTTATTTTTTATTTTTATATATTATATATTTAAATATCTACCGAACCGATTTTGCTGTAGCTTTGGCTATTTTGTAGATACTTTCTTTCTGGAGTTAACACAATAGTTCCATTTCTTAATCATGAATAGTTTTCGAGTTGTGAATTTTTTACCTGAAAAGAAACGTGAAAAATTTCCGAAAAAACGCGAAATTTATTTCACCATCGTCTTTTTCTTCGTTTGAAAAAATATATATATGTCGGTCTGTCGGAGCCTTTAATCGCTGCCGCTGCGAATAATTCGCGTCGGTCTGTGGGAAGCTTAAGGCGGCAATTACACTATCAAATAAATATCATATTTCTTTAATTAAAGAAATTTTATCACATTTCTTTGATAATGCAATATCCGCCTATGTTAAGGATGTACTGGAGGTATCTCAAAATAATGAAAAATGCATGAAAATTGGTGGGAATGTTCTCAATAGCATTCTGATGCTATAAACGAAATATTAAATTGTTTGTCTACGCCGTTTAGGAAATATACTGATTTTAATTTAACATGTGTTCTTATGGAAAACTGATGTTTTTTGCAATTTTTTTGTTAAAACACATTGATAAAATAATGTCATTTTTTTAATTTTTGGGGAGCGTGTAGTACTTGATTAGTAGAATATTTATGCACAATATGATTAGTATTCACTAAACCATTTCTGAGAAAATAATTATAATACAACAAAATTTCAAATTTCGCGCTCTGCGAAAATTTTGCGTATTATATTTGGCAACGTGGCATATAACGTATTTTTTGCATGGACATAAGAATATATACAATATGTATTCCTATGTATCTGTAGTTCAATTCAATCTAAGGGGCACTTATTTCATAAACCTGCCGAAATAGCCACTGAAAGGGTGAAAACCATCCTCAAATTTTAAATTTTAAATACCAATAAATTCATGTTGCCATGAAAACAAAACGAAAAATTCGTTTTATCAAAATGAATTTGACGTATAGTAATGTTAAAAAGTTAAAAATAATAATTATAATTTTCAATATTTATCGAAATAAGCAACAGGAATTAAAAAAAAAACACATTTATTAGCAATTTTTAGTTCTTATACTATGCCAAAGTATATATTCATCAGACTCGAATATGAGTTACTTTTCCTACTATTGTACTGCTAGTACATCCTTAAACGTGATAAAATTTCGTTGATCAAAGAAATATGACAGTGTAATAAGTCATATTTTATAATATTCTTAACATTTCTCTGATCATAGATAATGGCAGTCTCTATATTTGATCAAATCTTTGTCAAAGATCTGTTGGTGAAAACCGCATTAATATCAGTTCAGTAATTGTCGAGTTAACTTGTAACATGTAGAAAAATATAACTATAGAGATATTAAAATTGAAAAAATGTAAAAAACTGTTTCTAAAATATTGTTTAAGAAGAGTTAATCATTTCGTCCACTGAACGGCTCATATATTTGATATAAATTCAGTCCACAGTGTAGAAACGTGTTATAAAAAAAATGTATAAAAATTCCTATTTCACACATATTTTAACATGATAATAAAAAGTATCATGTTTCCCGAAACATCTACGTCGCTAGGTATAAAGTAGGCCGTGTAGGTCTCTGTGCTTTCCTGACATTCACTAATAGGTAAAAAGCGATGTTTATATAAAATAAATCCGTGAACAGTCAAACGGAAAATATCTCGTTTCGTGACCCAAACATTTTTATCGGGTGACGCAAATACTTGAGTAACCTTTAAAACGATTGGCGTCGCAAACTTACACCTGGATAAGCACGTGAAAGTGACAAAGAGAGGAAAGGGGGACGTACCCACATACCTATAGGTATACTTGATAAGTATTTAAATAGAAGTAGAGAGACAGTTTTTTTTTTTTTTTAAGAAAATATAAAATTATATTATCCACGACTAGAATTTAATTTTTAGCGCAAATCACGAAGTGGCAGCGCTTATACAGGATGTCCAAGATAAGCGTGAAATGCATGGGGATAACCGAAACGGTAAGAGATACAGATGTGGTTAAATGAGATGAATTATTTGTAAGAAAGGGGTGAGTATTAAGTATTACTATATCAAAAAATATTAATAATTTTATGTGGTTTAGACGGTAAATTCGGAATTTCTTTAAATAGCTATAACTTTTTTGTCAAAGTAGATAGGTATTTTTTGTTTGCGGTATCTTATAGCACTTTTTGTGTAGAATTGTTGGTTTATTTTATACTGTCAGAATCACCATCTGTGTTATAATAAGTTGAGATATACAGGGTGTCCAAGATAAGCGTGAAATGCATGGGGATATCCTAAACGATAAGAGATACAGAGTTGGTTAAATCAGATGAATTATTTGTAAGAAAGGAGTGAGTATTAAGTAATACTACATCAAAAAATATTAATAATTTTATGTGGTTTAGACGATATACCCAAAAAACTGAAAATTCGGAATTTCTAAATGGCTATAACTTTTTTGTCAAAGTAGATAGGTACTTTTTGTTTGCGGTATCTTATAGCACTTTTTATGTAGAATTGTTTGGTGTATTCAGAATTTTTATATCACTTTTAGTTTCCCAGTTACAAGCCCTACAGATGTAACTTTATAAGCACAACCTTAGAAAAAGATAACCGATGATATTTATCTTAATATTTTCGAATTTATTATAAGTGGTTCTAATCTTTAGGGTGGCATACGACTTATGATGTCAATGGTAGGTAGATACATTATACATATTAAAAAAATAATTAATTTAGTTAAAAACAAATTAATTAAATCAATATTAATACAGTTATTTGACATCCAGAAGGCAAAAATGTATAAATTTGCAATAACATGTTAATTAAATTGTGTTTTATTGTTATTTTTGTTTAATTAAATTGTTTATTTGCCTGATAACGGTCTAAATATTTGATGTTTGTAGGTTTGTTAAAATTTCCAGGAAAATTGCAATTGAATATTATACGTAATTACAACATGAGTACTGTTTCACATTAAAAAATAATGAGAAAAAAGGCACTAAAAAATCTTAATTCATATTTTTTGTAATTAATTTTCTTTAAAACATAAGTCAAATATCGAGTGTCCCAGATAACTTTTCTTGCAAATTTAGTAACCCATAAAAAAATTCAAAGTTAGTTAAAGGGCTAGTAATTCGGAAACGATAAGTGATACAAGAATTCTAAATACACCAATCAATTTTATACAAAAAAGTACTTCAAGAAACTGCAAACAAAAAGTACCTATCTACTTTGATAAAAAGTTATAGCTATTTAAAGAAATACCGAATTTTCAAATCGTCTGGGATTTAAAAATGTTTTCACGTAGAATCATATCCTTAAAACAAAAATATAGATTAAAAAATACACACATACAAACACAAATATGTCTTGATATCCCCCCCCCCTCCAAACTGAATAACTCTCTTCTAAAAAGTTTAACTTTTTAAAATAAAAATTCGTAACATTTTATTTGGATCATCCTGTATAATAATAATAATATAAAATAAAGAATCAAATCCGTAACACAAAAATATAGATTAAAAAATACACACACACAAATATGTCTTGATATCCCCCTTCTGCAAACTGAATAACTTTCTTCTAAAAAGTTTCATTTTTTTAAATAAAAATTCGTAACGTTTTATTGTGGACATCCTGTATAGTAATAATAATATAAAATAAAGTTAACTAAACACGGTGAAACATCAAACAGACATTATATTTTCTTTCCAAACAAACTTTCCCTTTTTCAAGCAATCCCTTCGAATTCCGAATAACACTTAAATCTTTCGGTGCTAAAATAAAGTTTATTTTACCCTAGAGTAACACATCGTACAAAGGTGTCCTCAAGAGCAAAAACGTTTTTGATCTGAATAGGTGACGTAAGCAAGTGTCAATAACCCCCCACCACCCTTCTTTCGCGCACACTCACGCACACAAAATAAACGAGTGTAAAAAAGAATATAATTGTTAGCAAGTTTGTGACTTTTGTTCAACTTTTCGTATTTGTCGAAGTGCAAGAAAATCTTTCTCAAATGAAAAATTGTAAAGAATGAGTTTATTTTTTTGGAGGATATGAACTAACAGTTCAATGACATCTAGTTCAAAAGTCACCAAAGAGTTTTTGTGAAACGACATTGTTTAATTTTATTGACGAAATTTTTTAGTTCAAATATATCTAAATTCAAATCAAATTTTCTACTGAAATCTTTTATTGAGTGAATACTAAAAGTGTTGTAGTAGCCTTTGGATAAATATAAGGACTGTGATTGGTGTATTTTGAAATGCCATGCCGCCTAGAAAATAACTGATAGATTTTAAATTAGCAATAGTGTTTTGTTTTCAATTTAAATATATCTATAGTTTGTTTCATTTAAGTCTGCAGTGGTTTCCAGGGGATTTGACGGTAGGATTCACGATACCGTCAAGTCACCAGGCAACCACTGCAGACTTAAATGAAACATATTATAGGATGTCATGATCCAATAAATCAAGTTCTGCTATGGAAATTTTGACAGCCGCCATTTTATATATATTTCGTGTCGATGACGTATTACATCGACATGAAATTTATGTGTTGTGCTTCCAATAATTGATCGATAGTTAAATCAAAGAAAAAAATTAAATAAAAATTTATTTATATTCCGTTTTCTACAAATTCCTTATTAGAGAAATTTCGTGGTGATGACGTCACAGTAATATTGGATCATAATAGGATGTTTAATTTAATTTTAAAAACAAAACAATTTGCACTCTTAAATGGGGTATCAAACTTATGTATATGCCAGTTTTCTTTGAATTTTTGACAGATAGTTTCATGCATAGGAAGTAAAAACAAAGGTACCTACAATGTTGAGTAAAAATGGTAAAAACCAACTTACTGAGAACTGTCATATAAGTTTAATCAACTTGAAATACATTGCAAACGCAAGCATTTATGGTTATACGTCTAGCAAAGTAAATATTTGGTTACGAAAAATTTTGTTTTTAATTTATATTCAGAACACATGTACTTATTATGTACCTACATTTAATGGAATATTTTACATTGTTAATTATTAAAAGTAAAAAAACTTTAATTTAATTTGAAAATTAAAATAGACAGAACGGTATAATAGTAACATGTACTAATTTGCTGTAATAATGGCAGAGCTAGTTTTTCATTATTTTGAATAAATTACACGTGAATATATTTGTTTTATAATTTTTATAGTATTTAAAAGGGTTGAAATTTCGAATAATTAGTCTTTAAAACATCTCTGTATAGCCAAGTGTGAAGAATTTCAATAAATAGAACACTTTCGGTAAGTTCTCTCATTTATCGTGTGTTAAAAACTCTATTTTTAATATCCAATAACTCAAAAACCATACGTCCAATATTTTAAATAAAAATTAGTAAAATATATGAGTTACCTATCCATAAATAACATATTAAAATTTTAGACTTTTATCTATACATTGCTAATGATCGAATTGGTCCGTAAACGGGTTTTGTTTAAATTGCACAGGAATATTCCCTAGATTAATATTTGAAAAATAGCCCATTTTTATTAAAATTGACCATCTCAAAGTTATGAAAAACGATCTCAAAGTTTATATTTTTAACACAGCTTATATGGACTAACCGTACACTAACGTAACGTTTTATTAGATAAAATTTAAACGTAGCGTCAGTTTTTCATAAAAAAACTGACATGTTGTATATTTATGTGAAAAAAACAGTATACAAAAAATTGGAATTATTGACCATCCCGTTATTAAGATTTAATCAGATTTAACTACCAAACCATCACATAAATTACAGTATTGTTGACAATGTGGCAACAACGTATTCATTTGACTATAGTAAAAAATACATGAAATAATGAAATAATTTTTTATAAAATATGATAAGTGGATTGAAGGGAATTATAATCGATTTTATTAATTACTAATATATTCTGTGGTAGCTTAGATGATAAAATATAATCATTTGACAAGTAGTTAATAGTAGATAATGTACAGCGTTGCCATGATCATTTCTCTAAATTAAAAATATGTTCTCATGGCCTAATGTGATCACATTATGATGGACCAACTACCTTAATAGAACATATCATTACTCTAATGATCAAATAACCTTAAGAACTAAATAGAATTATCACAAGATTTCATTTCTACTGTTATATGAACATGAAATTAATATTTTTTTTCTTATAAAAATTATAAATAACATATTGCTCTAATGATCGAATAACCTTAAGCCTTAAACCAACAGAATTCTTGTAAAGAAACAATACAAAATCGATACATTTTCTGTTGAGAATCTCTATTATTCCAAAATCCTGCATTATCATGCCTACATTAACCCCTGTATATATTTTTTCGCCCTAACTTTATGCAGCATAATACCACGGACAAGTATACAGTTTTAGAATACACCGTTAATACATATTTGGCTTAGAGTTGAAGCCATTACCTCGTTAGTTCGGTACAGAATTACATATTTAAGAGAGAATCTTCCCCGCTCGTGTTACAAACTACGTAAAGTTAAGAAATTCCTCATAAACTTTGGTAGTAGCACTCCTCCTAACTAAATCTATTTGATTTAATTTAATCCGTTATTATTATACGCATAAACTGTTTACAATTTACAACATTTACATAGAACACGTACATTTTGTGCGGGCTAATGCTTTATGACATTCTATGTAAGATATATTTAATATATACATCTACACAAATGCCAATTTACACGTATTAATGTTGTGTTTGTTAATAATTATATTCAGACAAGTAAACATGTTTAATTAGTTGACAAAGACAGGTATTATTAGGTATATTTTAAGAATGTGGCTATTTGCACATACCGTATGTGCATGCAATTGGATATTTGCACATACTGTTTATGTACCTAATTAAGTTAGGTTGTTGTTAGGGTAGGTTAGTAGCATAGGTGGCCATTAACACGTTAATCCGTCAATCATTAATTAACGAAGTTAACAAAATGATTAATGGATTAACTTTTAAGTTAACTAAAGAAAATGTTAACGCTTTTGTTAACTTCCGTTAACTTTAGTCCGTTACATTAGTGGTTTGATGAAAAGTACATAACAGAGTTATCGAAATAGCTAAAAAAGGTCTTTAAACATTTTGGATGGTTAACTTTTTAACGATTAACTTTAACTTTCGTTAAATTTTCGAATTTTCGGTTAACTTTAACTTCCGTTACATTTTCGGAATTTTAACGCATAAACGATTAACGAAGTTAACTTTTTTATTAACGAATTAACTTTTCGGTTAACTGTGCCCATCTATGAAGATAATCTTGTATTTTTTTTTTTATTGAAGGTCTGTATCTAAAACTAAATCCGTTTTAGAATTTTGAACTATGGAATTTGACTAAAAAATTTTAGGTTTTTTATTTCGTTAAATACAAGTTTATTAGTTATTTTTATTTAATTGAAGGTCCGTATCTGAACCCATTCTAGAATTTTGAAGTATGGAATTTGACTACATTTTTTTGGGTTTTTGATTTCGTTAAAAACATGTTTATCTTATAGAAAATGATGTGAAAAATTGAAATTTTTAAACCGCAGGTCTGTATCTCAAACCGTTCTCGAGATATAGCCTCTGAAAGTTTTATTTTTTTCAAAATTTTGGAGAAAAATAATATAAAATTTTGAACGTGTTGTTGGATTTGATTTTTGTTAACATATTTGAAATCAGCGTGTTGAAATCTATATAACGACATGTATTTTACTTTAAATTTCGAAAAAAATTTTTTACGAAAAATTGAAAAAATTCAGAGGGGTATACCTTAAAAAAATATCGATTTTTCACAAAATATTTTTTTGTCGAGTTTTCAAGTATTATACATGTCATTATATAGATTTTGACACGCTGATTTCAAATCTGTCAACAAAAATCAAATCCGACAACACGTTCAAAAGTTACGGCCATTTTTCTCAAAAATTTTGAAAAAACTAAAACTTTGAAAGGCCATATCTCGAGAACGGTTTGAGATACAGACCTGCGGTTTAAAAATTTCAACTTTTCACATCATTTTCTATAAAATAAACATACTTTCAACGAAATCTAAAATTCAAAAAATTTTAGTCAAATTTCATGGCTAGTTAGAAGTACATTTTAATATTTAATTTATAACGTAATATATAAAATTATATCACTAGCTTAGCAAGAATTACCATATTTTGGAGCGTTTTAAGATTACTACGTCAAATGGTAACAAGTATTTATGTAAAAATTAAGTATTTATTATGAAATATTTTTCTCAATTTTTTTCCATGATTTTTGTTGTTGATTTGTATTAATTTTGATAAAAGTATAATTATACATTGTTTGATTTTAATTGTCATTTCATCCTCTCCTACACAGGAGCTTTTTCTGAAAAGTGTGCAACATATTTCAAAATTTGGAATTGGAAATTATAAATTAAAAAAATATCCATTTTAAAATCACTTCAAAATGATGAAATATTTTAACCCTTAGCTGCTCCACTTCTCCAGAATAACATACCTGCCACACTGGGGTCACTTCGTACCCCAGACATTAAAGTACTTACTACTCGTAAGCTATTGAATATATATTATAAGTTCAGCTCTGACCAGTATTAATAAATCATTTAGGAAAAAATACAATAAACTAGATTAATTTTTCTATGTTATGACATACTTAATTTTTCAATTAAATTTTTTTGTATATTAATAAAAAAAATCTGAAAATGTGTGTATTTTTCTTGATATGATAAAACTCAATATATAACAAAAATTCTTGAAAAATACGGAGAAAAAAAGATACCCCTACATAGATATTTGTTTAAGCTTTCTAATTTTATAATAATTCTGCAATTTTCATTTGAAAATATTGAATGTAAGCCTAAAAACATAAGAACTAGTTCTATCCTTTGTAGCTTCATCTCTGTTTAGTTTCGAGAATATCCCATTTTTCATTCGATCGTCAATTGTCACTGAATTACTTGTATCTGTCATTTCCCCTCAGGGCTAGACTTGTGCAAATAATTTTTGTTTTCTACGGTGGCGACATCTCGTAGAATTTAGTTTCGGAAAAATCGGCACGAACAGCCTTAATGTCGAAGGCAAATTTACGTTCGATATTTTTTAATCTCGCATTCGACATATTCTCGAACGAACTCGAGAACAAGGACCCTGGTCATTCGCTCATCACAACCCTTATTTAATTTAAACACAAACAACCACCACCTCACACCTAATTCCCGGCTAATTCCACGTATTCCATCGTCTGAGCAAGAGCTGATGTCATAACTTTCTTTAAAAGTCAACATCATCGCAGAGGAGCACAACAAAGCGCGAGTAAGTTTTTGTTAGCTTACGTACATGCCTCATTAACTCCGTGTCACGTTGTTTAAACACGTACTCCCTTGTTAATATCACCCTCTCTCTCTCTGTCTCACTCTTTAATAAATTACATAGACTAGATATATATATATATAGGTCGATTTCAAATTATAACTATGTAAGACCACACCAATAAATATTCTAACTGTCGATTTTTTTAATCCATAAATTGTCAAAACAAATGAGTTAGAGCTTATTCCTATAATGAAAGAAGTATCTTTATATTATACCTATGTACACTGGTAGAAACGTTGAGTTGGGTCAAGAAATCCTTATTTTATATATAACAAAAAGAATATTGTTTTAAAGCGAAATAATATCATCGTTAGGTTAATATCTGGCTTCATAAAGGAGCTAGTTTTGCTACTTAGCAAGCACTCTTAAGGATATAGGTACTTCTAGCACATTGTAAAAAAAGATTTGGTTTCGAAAAATTTGTTTTTAATTTATATTCAGAACACATGTACTTACATTTAATGGAATGTTTTACTTTGTTAATTTTTATTAAAAGTAAAAAAAGTTTAATTTAATTTGAAAATGGAAATAGACAGAACGGTATATAATAATAACATGTACTGATTTGCTTTATAGACCGGGAGCCAGGCTACATTCCGTTTAAAAAACCGTTAGGATTCATAAGAGTTGGTGATTTAAATTCAGAAAGATGTAAAGAATGAAATTCTGAAGGTTGCCGGAAAATAAGATCGGAACTTTTTTTGATACGAGCATTATAACGAAGTCCTTCCATTTATAAAAAATGTAGATGTTGCACCATTTTTAATTATGATGAAAGTTTAGTCAGTTGTTATTATACGTATTAGTTAGCAAAAACTGTAATTAGAAAATTTTAAATGTTCACAGGTTGGAGGTGGTGACCGTTTTACCCTCGTAAGATATGAAGATTTCGTCGATTTTTAACGTTTTTTCGACTCGCTATAGCATGCGTGCTAATAAAACAATTATAATGAACTTGGGGTCATTTGAAAGCTTAAAGAGTCTAGCTTCAAAATGGTACAACTCAATTTTGAGTTTAGGTTATTTTCGTTGTAGATATTCGTAATAAAGGCTTTTCAATTTCATTAATGTCATTTCATAATAATTGTCATTTTATATTTTTTTCAAAATTTTCAGTGTCTTTCTGGTTTGACTGAGAAAGCTGTAATTATGCGTAAGTTATGTTCACATATAGTACTCAGTACCCACAAAAAATCAGCTTGATTGATGCACATTTTCTATTAAAAAAATTATGTTAAATATCACAAATATCACGGAAACACCAAAAACAGCTGTTTTCGAAGCAAATAAAAGTTATGTGGGGGGCAAGATAAATTGCTGAATATTTTTTTACAAATACTCTTAATAATTATCTAAAAAGGGCAATTTGATTCGTTTTGGTATTTTAAGTTTTTTAGCTGCCAGAAATTTTAAAATAATCAAAAAAATGCAAAAACTCCAAAATTAGCTATTTTCAAAGTTAAAAAAATCTATGAAGGGGATGAGATTAAAACGGAATTTTTTTCTACAGATGCTACTGCCCGTTGTGAGTGACGTAAGTTGCCGCGCGACGCCTATATGACTTTTTTAAGTCCACGATACAGCTACATTGGAGTTAGTAATATTGTTAATTTTTATTTTATTTTTCATTTTTAAAGCGTGATTTTGATGTTTTTCAGTCTAATTGCAGGAGACTAAGTGGCTAGAAAAATTTAAAAAATCAGAAAAACACCACTTGGCCTTTGAAACTTACTACTGTAAGCATGTTTAGGAAAAAAATCATATTTTAATCTCACCCCCTTCATAGATTTTTTTAATTTTGAAAATAGCTAATTTTGGAGTTTTTGTATTTTTTTGATTATTTTAAAATTTCTGGCAGCTAAAAAAATTAAAATACCAAAACGAATCAAATTGCCCTTTTTAGATAATTATTAAGAGTATTTGTAAAAAAATATTCAGCAATTTATCTTGCCCCCCACATAACTTTTATTTGCTTCGAAAACAGCTGTTTTTGGTGTTTCCGTGATATTTGTGATATTTAACATAATTTTTTTAATAGAAAATGTGCATCAATCAAGCTGATTTTTTGTGGGTACTGAGTACTATATGTGAACATAACTTACGCATAATTACAGCTTTCTCAGTCAAACCAGAAAGACACTGAAAATTTTGAAAAAAATATAAAATGACAATTATTATGAAATGACATTAATGAAATTGAAAAGCCTTTATTACGAATATCTACAACGAAAATAACCTAAACTCAAAATTGAGTTGTACCATTTTGAAGCTAGACTCTTTAAGCTTTCAAATGACCCCAAGTTCATTATAATTGTTTTATTAGCACGCATGCTATAGCGAGTCGAAAAAACGTTAAAAATCGACGAAATCTTCATATCTTACGAGGGTAAAACGGTCACCACCTCCAACCTGTGAACATTTAAAATTTTCTAATTACAGTTTTTGCTAACTAATACGTATAATAACAACTGACTAAACTTTCATCATAATTAAAAATGGTGCAACATCTACATTTTTTATAAATGGAAGGACTTCGTTATAATGCTCGTATCAAAAAAAGTTCCGATTTTATTTTCCGGCAACCTTCAGAATTTCATTCTTTACATCTTTCTGAATGTAAATCACCAACTCTTATGATTCCTAACGGTTTTTTAAACGGAATGTAGCCTGGCTCCCGGTCTATTAATAGCAGAGCTAGTTTTTCATTATTTTGAATAAATTACACTTGAGTATATTTGATTTTAATTTTTAATAGTATTTAAAAGGGTTGTAGTTTCGAATAATTAGTTTTTAAAACGTCTCTATATAGCCAGTTGTGTAGAATTTCAATAAATAGAGCACTTTCGGCAAGCTCTCTCATTTATCGTGTGTTAAAAATTTTATTATTAATATCCAATTACTCAAAAACCATACGTCCACTATTTTAAATAAAAATTAGTAAAATATATTAATTATCCAAAAATAACATATTAAAATTTTAAACATTTATCTATACACTGCTCTAATGATCGAATAACCTTAAGGTTAATAAATACACTTTGCGTGCATCTGTCAAAAACTTCAAGAGAACTGTCATATAAGTTTGATACCCCATTTGAGAGTGCTTGCTAGCTAGTTAGCAATTTTAGTTACCACCTTTATAATACCGGACATTAATATTGTTGACATCGAAGTTAAATACTGTTTACAAAAATAAGGTTTGTTTAACGAAGGAGAAACAATCTCGGTTGATTTCGTTACGTAAAAATATCAACAAACAAATATTTACAGATCGACTGAAAAAATATTGTTTTCGTTATATAAAAAACAAACATTTCTTGGCCCAAATCAATTTTTTACCTATACAGTCTTCTGGTTTAGGGTCTAGAGAATATTCGTACGAAATTTCATGAGGAAATTCATTAAACTGATAATGTTATGAGCTTTGAACTGACTTAAGCCTTAAACATTTTTTTCAACATTGTTTTTTTTTTCGGACAGTTGGCATGTTTAACATACATATATGAAACTACCAAACCAATTGGCTTCAAATTTGGACTGCATGTTGAACAAATATCTTTTTTTAGTTCGATGAAAGAAAATCGCAATTTTTTTAACGCACGACGGTTAATTTTATTTGTTAAGCAAAAAACAGTTTTCATATAAATATTCACCATTGTTTTAAATTTTGGATCATCTACACTATTGTAAAAAATAGTTAAAATTATTTAATACAAGGACGTCTTTAAATTGAAAATTAAAACTTGGTTAAACAATCGAAAAATATTATTTTCTTTACTACTACAAGAAAGAACCGCTGTTTTCCTTCTAAATTATTTCTTTTCTAGAATTATTCATTCGACTTCTATTTGAAATGAGATGCAGTTTTAAACAAATTCTATCATTGTAAACGAATCGTTTGTCTATCAACACTTCAAATAAATTGAGAAACAATTCGTCTTTAGCAGAATGCAAAAAAAAACTCCTTTGACTGTTTCGACAAAAAAATATATTAATTCTTAAGTTATCCTGTCACAAAAGAATAACCTTTTTATTCAAAACTTTTCACAAAATATCTACCTCATTATAAGTCATTTAACTTGATAAAGAAATAAAATAATGTATATATCACGAACTTATTTGAAATTCCCTATTGTTTTATTCGAGATTCAGTATCTTATTATCATGAAAAGGTACATTCTAGTTTATTTTCTTTCATATAAGTCAGGGACCACATTAAATTAGCATAGATTAGCAGTAAAAATCAATGAGCCGAATCAAATGTCCACATACTAAAAACTACCAAAGACAAAAGTACGGATAAAAATGCTAATGTTTTGATACATACATATATATGTGTGTGTGTATGTATGTGTGATTCAGTTAATGTTTAACCCCATTATCATTTAACCCATATATTTGTTTGTTTGTAACTGGACTGCAGAAAAAAGGTAAGAGGAGGTAATACGGTACCTAAAGGCTTTTATCATAAATATTGTCGTAATCTTTAATATGTGATCATCGAAAATTGTTTGTATTTATTATAAAATGAGAGGAATGAAACTTATACACTGGTAGAAACGATTTCTTTAACCAAGTAAACCTTGTTTTGTATATAACGAAAACAATATTTTCTTAAGATTAGCCATAATCTCTTAAACAAACTATAGTATTCTCGAAAGAAGGAATAACGTAGTTGGATTAAGAGTATGTTTCTTATATTAAGAAAATATTGTTTTCGTTATATACAAAACAAGGTTTTATTGGTCCAATACAGTTTTTTTTCTGTGTATCATTCGAAAGGTACTGTACTATAGATGTGCACAAAAAAAGTATGCATGTTGCCGTCATCCTTAATATACATATATAAAGCTCAACGTCTCTCTGTCTGTCTGTCTATTTGTCTGTCCGTGTGCTTATCACTCGAGAACCACTTATCCGATTTACGTGATTTTTTTAAATCATAGGTACATTCTCTGGCCAGGTTATAGGCTATATTTTGTTACGTTAGGTAACATAACAACTAAGCAGTGACGATAATAGTAAATCAAGTCGGAAAAAAATTTACCGACGGCGCGCTGTTTTGCAATACGCTGCCTAAACCGTTGAATATAGAACAAAATAATGTATTAAAGAATTGTGTAGAATCAAAAGTGCTACAATAAAGTCCGCGACACCATATGTCTAACTTTTATATTTAAGCCACAATGACTGCTTTTATGTTACAAAGAAAACATAAAATATTTGGGTTATATTTACATGGACTTATGACCTGCAAAACTTTAATCCTTATCAAAATAAATGATTTCATCGTCATAAGTACTTAATGTAGATATAATTTGATTTTTACAGAATTCAATTTGGTCTAGGAAATAACGTGAAATAAGTATATACAATAACATTATTCGTAACAATTCACGCGAACTACGACTATGTATGTAGACGCCGCGCTGAGTAGAGGGGACAGGCCGGTATTCTTTTGATTGTCAATTGTTTAAATTGTTTTCAATAATTAACTTTTAAATAATCAACTATATATTTTTTAAATCCTAAACAATAATTCCGTAGTCCACGCGAGCGAAGCCGCGCGGGCCAAGCTAGTTTACTTATAAAATGGACTGAGCATTCCCTATCCATCTGTGAAGTAAATATTGGCGAAAAAATGTGAGAGAGATAAAGCGATAAAGTAGCCTGTAGTTGTCTCTTTTTAGAATTGGTCACGTCACAAATTTGCAGGAGCGCATGAGCTGTTGTAAAGAGCATATATAGGACATACCTACAGAAAAGAGACAGGTATTGGCTACATATTGGCTTTGTCTCTTTAAAGAGAGTGGTCAATTTTGTGAGGCTATTGCTCAGTCCATTCTATATAAGTCTATTGTTGCCGTTAAGGCAGGTAAAGTATTGGTCGAATTTTTACCATAGAGTTCTTTTTTTTTGAAAATTACAAAAATATATATTTCCATTTTCTGATCACATTTTGCAGTTCTTTTTTGTGTGCATTTTCTACAAATAGGTATTACATTTATTTATAGGGTATGATGGAATATTAATAAATGTAATGATAATTACATTAGAAGTCAAACTTTTTGTGTCCTATGAAAAGAGTAATAAAAATTCTGAATTGCAAATATGTATTTTTTGTTGTTGTATTAATTAATGCCAGATTTACTTGATTATAATTACATAAAAAAATATATGCACACCTTCCCCAAATACCATTAAAATTTTAAAATGAGGAACGGGAGGGGGGATGTACATAATCGTATTTCAGGGTAAGGGCAGCATAGATTATACATATTACACATATTTTTTTAATTATCAAATAATTTCAGGTAATTTATTAAGCATTAGTTTACAAAAACTTTTTTTTGTTTCAAAATTAATATAAAATTAAATTTCCATTTTGTAATTTGATTAATTAAGGCTTCTGCTGTGAATTATAAACTAATCTTGGCTTCCGTGTGCAAGGGGCGTCGTTTTTCGTTGTCATTTTTGAGAAAAATTCCATACAAAAATAATGACGGAAAGAGGGGGGCATATATGTATATATTGATTTTATCAAAAATTACAGCAGCGAAAACCCAGTGAATCAAATATGAATCTGAATTTATTCAGGAATAACAGAAAAGAAACACAAAGTCAACTAGAAAAAATATACATAAATAAAAAAAACGATCGCCTGAGAGAAAAAAGAGAGAGAGGAATATTTTTTCAGTCGATCTGTAAATATTTGTTGATATTTTTACGTAACGAAATCAACCGAGATTGTTTCTCCTTCGTTAAACGAACCCTATTTTTGTAAACTGTATTTAACTTCGATGTCAACAATATTAATGTCCGGAGCTAACAAATTTGCTAGCCAGCAAGCACTTTCAAATGGGGTATCAAACTTATATAACAGTTCTCTTGGAGGTTTTTGACAAATAGTTTTACTAAACTTGAGTAAATACAGTAAAAACCAACATACTGCGCGTGCAAATATCTGTTAAAAAACTAGAAAAGAACTGTGATATAAATTTGGTACCCCATTTGAGAGTGCTAAATTTTGTTAGCTCGTTTATAATACCAAACATAAGAATTATTATTAAACTGCTCAGCTGGACATTGTTATACAAAAAGAAAGCATTTTCAAATTTGATATAAGGGTACTTTAAAATCGAAAGTTTATATGTCTTCTTTATAGGCCAGTAAAATAAGGATTTAACCTCGTAATGAAAGATAATAAGCTACAAACTTGTATACATCTTTATTTTGACATTTTATAAGTTGTCACATATGATCTTGTGTACGCGTGTCAAGATATTCAAGGTCAAAGGTCACGAAAAACGTTTTTTTTGTAAATATCTCGTTTCCTTTGCTCTAAATGACATTTTGAGTTATTAGAGAAGTTGTAGAGCATAAAATTCTCTACAAATTTGGTAATAAGCAATATTTTATAGATTTAACCGTTCTTGAGATAGAGCGCAAAGATCGGAGAGCGCTTAGCCGTATGATAACGCTAGATCAACTGTGGAATCCAATACACATCAACGATTTATAAAGTAACTAGCGGAATCCTGCGGCTTCGCTCACGTAAACTTCGAAACTAATTAGAACCCCCTATATGTAATAGGGGATGGCATATTAAATTTTTTTTATATTGATTTTTATTCATTACTTATAAAAAAACGTAAATATCCCGGATCTTAGTAAAAAAAAAATTTAAAACTAACCCCCGTCTACTCTTGCCATTAGGGGTTGAATATCAAATTCTTTTATTGCAGATTAAATCCATCCTAGTCCTCGTCGAACTTTCATTTTTAATTGAATATTAATTTGTCCGAATTTATTTTAATATCATGAACAGTTATTATTATTATTCCCATAAGGGTTGAATTTTCGTAACTGATATTTCTCTTGTAGAGTACCTACTTATGCCATGTTTCATTCGGTGAATACAAAAAAAAAAAAAATGCTGAAATAATCGTTTCACTATTTATATTTTATAGTATGTTCGATAAGTTGCGAACAAAAAAAATATTTTTTTATATAAACTTTGACACCCTGTTTTAACCCCGTAGGGGTTGAATTTCGAAAAATCCTTTCTTAGTGGGTGCTTACATCATAAAAGGGAGGCACCTACGAAATTTCACGTTTCTAGGTCCAGGGGTTTGGGCTGTACGTTGATATATGAGTGAGTGAGTGAGTGGTTAAGGACAAACTCTTTTATAGATATAGATGTAATTAAAATTCACTATTGCATTATCAAAGAAATATGATCAAATATTTTTGATCAAAGAAATATTCCAATGTAATTAATATGGTCAAATCTATATCAAATATCTTCATTATATTCATTTGATAATATAGAAGCAAATAATCAATTATAAATAAAAAAAGAGTAATTTAAAAAATCCCAGTTAAAAATCCTGACATAGAGATTTTCAAATTTACATTCTCCAACGAAAGGGGACTTAAATCTTCCTTTCGGGCGTAAAACATAATGTTTTCAAAGGTCGACAATTTTCCGTGGTTTGCTCTAAACACGAAGGGATGATGGGAAAGCATTGAAGAAATTCTGCAAGGGTAAACGGGGGGATGAGAGAGGGGATATAACATGCATTATTTATAACGCAACTTCTGTTTTTGGGTTACCTATTAGAATACAGGTTTTTGATCTTTAATTATGTTTTTTGAAGGATAAAACGTGTTACGTATGTTGTCTTCTTAAGTCAGAAGCAAAACCGATTAACTCAAATACTTAATTAAGGGGCTATAACAGTGTGAATGCTGGAAATTCGGGTGATTTTCGGAATTTTTTTGGAAGAAAAATACTCAATGAAATATTTTGGAAAATTGATAATATATTTAGCTATATTAGAGGTGTATTCCATAATTTTTTCACGTAAAAATATCGATATCTAAACGACTTATGCGCTGTCATCGGAGGTGCCAAAAAAAATCTCCTCCACTGCGACCATGATTCAGGACGATGGAGTAGCAGAAATTGAAAAAAAAATGCCATTAAACTGGAAGGTATTTCCTGTACGATGACCTACGATTTTCGAAAAATATCAAAATCTAACAAAATGGCGTAGTTATGAAAAAAAGTATGTTTTATTGCCTATAAAATGGTCGTATTTTTAATACCAAATCGTCAATTTGCATCCAATGAAAAATATCCTAGTTCATCTAAAGTAAATATATTCAATAATACTCTGTTCAAATTTCGAGTAAATCGGATAATTGCTCTTTGAGTTACAATTTCATATCTGCGAACGGTCGCTCTTCAGAAGGCTCCTATTTGGAGAGTATTAGAGATACGGCCTTGAAATTTTCACAGAATATTGAAACTATAAACTTTCCAAAAAGGCAAAAAAATGATTTTTTGAAAATTTACACTGGTATGGCACATATTTATACTGCGGAAGAGGGGAGGGTAAATAAAGCAATTATCACCCCTTCACAATACATGAATTGAAATAACTCGAGTACATAATTGGCAAAAATTATACCACCATAACATTTTACTTACTGTGTCAATCCGTGCTTTTAAAATATATTTAGTGTTAAAAAGGGTTAAAGCAGTATATTTCATATCGACCTGTATTATCTAAATGAAATTACTTATAAATATACAATGATAACATCGAAGATTTTATATAGATTAGGTCTAATTCATATATTTATTTATGACTTTAATTTAAATTGCAAATAATAATTAATATTTAATAACATATCGATATATGAATTTATTATATGTATTAATGATACTTTATTGATAAGAATTATTTATGGGCTATGGCACTGTCACTATATACATACATCTATTTAATAAATATATCATAAATTAATGCAGTAGCAATACATTATAGTCTGGGGCTCAGGAGGCATATGACGTCATTGAATATTATCCCTCTATAACTTATTGTGTCGCTTATTTATGCCTAGTCTACCACATTTTTCCTCTGTAATCGCGGATTTTCCTCTCTCAGCGATGTTATATTGCCAGAGATTGGAAAATCGGAAAATATATTTTTTCCGACAAAGTTTTACACATTTTCATTAAATAATTATAAAAAATCAGCTGATTATATTATCAATACATTTACAGAAATTATTATTTCGACATGTTTAAGGTGGTAGATACCCTAAACTTTCCAAAAAATTTAGCAGACAATTTTTTTCTCACACAATATGGCCAGTAACAAAGTATCATTGAAATTATGATTTTAAATAATGAAATAGATTAAAAAGATTCTAAAAATGTATTAATTTTTATATTAAAAGCGAGATTAATATAATTTTTGCTAAAATAAAAATGCAAAATACAGCAATCCACCATGTTAAATGAAACACCAATCAGACAGAATGATGTCACGGACCACTAAATGTCAAATATCAATAAATTCCTCTTACAAGATTATTAGGTACATACCATATTTAAGAACTTATATACTTTGGAATTCATTTTTAACACACAAAATAGTTAAATTACTGTCTAACTTTGAATGTTTGATTATTGTTGACAAGGAGTGTGACGTCACAACTCTGAAATGTCACCTGCGAGCGTTTTGACGGCAAATTCAAAAATAGTTTTAAAAGAGTCAATTTTTGCAATTAAACCTTTATTTTCTACAGAAATAAGTATTTTTTTGGAAATAGGAGACACGTAAGATCATCATAAAATAGTTTTTTTTTAATTAGTCCACATACCTATTATCAAATTATCTTACTCTAATGTCCAGTATTATCAACCAATTTAAAGCTCATTTAGCGCTAAATGCTCCTTTAAAGAAAATTTACTGTATTACAAATGTGATTTAAATCAATATTTAGGTTCTCAATGAAAAATGTACGTTTTAAGCGTTGTAAAAACATAAAACAGAAAATTAAAAATCCATTTATTTAAATGTATTATGCTTTTGATAATACGACAGTTAGTTAAATGAGCTTTTAGTTAAACTTGATAATACCGAGCAATACAATTTAAAAAAAAAATTCAAACACCCAAATACACGTATTTCAATTTTCGCAGAGGAAAAAAAGCCCCCAAGACTATTTCGGTATAAATTCGCAAAACCAAATGGATTGAAAATTAACCAATACTTATTTTTACTAAAATTATCATGGATTATTTTAATTTTAAATATCACAGTACTTTTTTTTAAATCAATCAAGAAAAAGATAGTTCGTTTTTCTGGCTTCTAGAAGGTTCTACTTGGTCATATATAACTTATTATATTACCTATTTTTTACTGGTGTATGGAAAACCATATAAATTTCAAATAAAAAAATATATTCGTGTAATATTTTTTGGAAGAAAATGAAATGAAACCCTTGAAAATATCTCTTCATTTTTACGCAGGCATCACAAATGATGGCAATTGATTTTCTAAAAACCTTTCTCACTGTTTTACTGCATTCAGACGTAGTAGCATATTGTTACGACGTAAAAAAATATGATGAACTAAAAAAAAGATGGAAATGACAAAAAAATGTTCTGAAAAGGGTGCGATCAAGTCACTTATATATACATCAATCTTGTCTATGTACCTACATATATACTATCTATGTAAATTCATTATAAACATAAGGGGGTTTCAAAAGCCAAAACGACCAACTACTTTTTTTATTAAATATTATCTATATTTAAGGTTATACGTCTGGCATACTGTAAAAAAGATTTGGTTTCGAAAAATTGTGTTTTTAATTTATATTCAGAACACATTTTCCTATATTTAATGGAATATTTTACTTTGTTAATTATTAAAAGTAAAAAATTATTTTGAAAATTGAAATAGACACAACGGTATATAATAGTAACAAGTACTAATTTGCTGTAATTTCAGAGCTAGTTTTTCATTATTTTGAATAAATTACACGTGAATATATTTGATTTATAATTTTTATTGTATTTAAAAGGGTCGAAGTTTCGAATATTTAGTTTTTAAAACGTCTCTGTATAGCCAATTGTGTAGAATTTCAATAAATAGAGCACTTTCGGTAAGTTAACTTTCGGAATACACACCTATTTTTTCAACCTACTAGTACACTCTGGGTCAATTTGACCCTGTTTACTTTTTGATCGCCTATAATTCCGCAACTACGAAATATTTTGACTTACCAAAATTCAAAGGTATACTTTGACTCATGGTAAATGAATTTATAAGTGTTACAAATACCTTTGAAGTATTCAACATACTTTAAAAAATCGCGAAAAATGTAAAATACCTGAGCACTATTCACGATCAAAGTCGGTGTATGGGTCAAATTGACCCACAAAAGGCCCCGAGGGTTAAAAACTCTATTTTTAGTATCCAATTACTCAAAAACTATACGTCCACTATTTTAAATAATTATTTCATCAATATCTCCTCATTTTAAGAGAAAGAACAGATAAAAAATGCACATTATAAAATTAAATTAAACTATACAGGGTGACCCTGAAAAAGGTATATAATAAATTATATTTTTTTTATATAATGAAATCATTTTGGAAAATCATTTTAGGCCTAAATTTTCTTGCATTTTTGTATGGTGATAGCATAAACAATGCACCACTTACATATTTATGTGTTATTTAAAATAGATTATACAGCGTGTCCATTAAAAACCTACATAAACGTATTTCAAAAATATCGGAAACACAAAGCTTAATTCTTTTAATGGAACATCCTTTATTTTTATATTATACGGTAAGTATGTATATCTTTCATCTGTTTTAAAATCAATGCTATACAAAAAATAAAATAAAAAAATGTAATAAATTTACTGTACTAAATTAATTTTCGAAATCAGAATTGAGTTAGTAGTCTGACCTTATTAAATCAATTTTATAATTTTATTAAACTCTAGTCTCCACTATATTAGTTCTGACAATTAAATGCCTGTACATGTGCATGTCAAATTAATTTTATTATGCATCTAGTGTGCTAGTGGTGCCGCCAAGCGGAAACTGTTCAAACTACACAAACAAAACATATATAGGCCTTTGTGTTTGTTAGTTGTAATGAATTTATTTACATTACTAACCGGGAATCCCATCAGAAATGACAGGAAGATGTCTATGGATATTGTATTAAATAAAAAATATATCAAAATAACCCCCATTTTTTATTTTTTTAAATAAATATACCTATACATTACTAGTTACTCTCGATTTCGTATAATCGATGTATCTTATTAATTTTTCCGGATATAAAGTAGTATATGTCCTTTCTCATGAAGCAAGCTATCTTCCTGCCAAATTTCATAAAAATCGGTTCAGCGGTTTAGTTTAGAAAAGGTACCAAACAGACAGACAGAGTTACTGCATTTGATTTCATTATTACAACGGTATCTTTTTAATAAAAAAATAAAATAGCAATAACATTAAAAAATGTGATAGTGATAAGTGATAACACTGCAAAAAGTAAGAACCACGTTCAAAAATGCGGCCTATAAGAAAAACTAAAGTTAGGGCTTGTAACTCGGAAACCAAAAGTGATATAAAAATTCTAAATACACCAATCAATTCTACACAAAAATGCTTTAAGAAACCGTAAACAAAAAGTACCTATCTACTTTGACAACAAAGTTATAGTCATTCTATCATTTCTATTCAATTCTACACAAAAAATGCTTTAAGAAACCGTAAACAAAAAGTACCTATCTACTTTGACAAAAAAGTTATAGTCATTTAAAGAAATTCCGAATTTTCAGTTTTTTTTTAAATTTTGATGTAGTATTACTCACTCCTTTCTTACAAATAATTCATCTCATTTAACCACATCTGTATCTCTTACCCTTTAGGATATCCCTATGTATTTCACGCTTATCTTGGACACCCTGTATAGGTCAAAATAAATAGAATAGTCGTACGAAATAATTCGTAAAAGAAAAATAATAATCAATTTAGTAAGAATTTATAAATTTCCAAAACATAAATTGCTAAAAATGTAAGAGTTAATATTGCCTTTTTTTTTTTTTCAATTATGTTGTTATGCATACTACCAACATAAACGCACTTAATTTGACAATTTTCTTTCTGTGTCACGTACAATTTTTATTTTCCGTGTCATTTTTGTAATGGAATCTCAGTTTAAATGTAACATCGAAAACAATTTAATTCTGTTTTCTTTATTCTTCAAAAGCACCTTGTTTATATTGATTTTGAGAAAAGTATAACCATTTATTTTTATGAGACAATTTTACAATACTTTAGTACGTAATTTGTTTAAGTATATTATTATTTACGTAAAATTATAGATATTGAAATCATTTTTTGGTATTCAAAGTAGCATATGTCCTTCCTAAAGATGCAAGCTATCTCCCTGCGAAGTTTCATCAAGATCGGTTCAGTGGTTTAGATGTAAAGGGGGGCTAAATTCACACAGGTCAAATTTAAAATTAATTCAAAATATCTTTAATCAAAGCAAAAACAAAATAAAACTAGCCGTTGGATCCAATTTTACCCGGGAATATAAAATTAAACTATATAACGTATAATGCCGTGGGGTGCGATTCTTTAGGTCCACAAAATCAACTTCCCAACATGGTATGACTATCAATACTTGAATTACTGTTTCCATAATTAATATTACTATATTATAGTTTGTAAATATTTTTTTAATGTATCTATGAAAATTTTTAATGGAATTTGTCAGAAATCAAACTCACGTTCGTATTATGAATATTAGTTTTCTAATATCCTAATGTCAATAATATAATGCACATTTTTAGAATAACTCAGAATAACTAATCTGAAAATTTGAATTGCGTTTATTTCCAAGGCAACATGAATTAGTAGACGTATTTATTAGTATTTAAAATTCAAATTTTGATGGTGGTTTTCATCACTTTAATGGCTGTTTGGACCCATATAAAAAATAAATACTGAAATACACGTTTCATTATTTGTATTGTATAATAACCTAAAAATAACCTAAAAAACACCCTTTTTACCCAAGTAGGCGTTGAATTTCGAAAAGTCTTTATTTCAGATCATATTCACGTCAAGACGCTTCTATTAGCACCCCAACGAAGTTAATAGCATTTTTTATTCGCGAGATTTCGTCCCGGAAAAAAATGAAACATGAAAATATGTTAAAATTTTTATTTCGATTTTCGGACCAATTACAATAATATCCTATTGGGAAGTTAATAAAAATCACAGTGACTAAAAGCCAAATGGCATAAAATTACTATCTTCATAAACAAATTATTTATCCATCAAACCACTTCGCGAGCAAAACTGGGTGTCAGGATCGATTTACATTATTCAATATTCGAAGTATTTTCAATTATTAAACAGCCACATCGAATTATAGCGACTGATTACGCTTTCGTCACCAATAACAGTGACACCAAAACATTTGCGAAACACGACCTCTAAATCACATACTGCGATTTGTCGACAACTGTGCAATATTCTAAGTGTTACGTAATTATGTTTGGGTTAAATAGCTGAAATAATCAAATTAGCCAGTTCGTGTGTCTATTGTTTTATTTTTTGTTTACGTTGAAAGGTAAAATTTAAATGAACATATTTTTTATAAGAAACAAGACTAAATATCAACTTACTATTCGATATTAATATTTAATATTTAACCCTTTCAGGCCTGGATTTTTATTAAATAAAATAAAATATTTTTGTGCATTAATTATTCATTGGAGTACATCAATTTTAACTAGTTTTTTACGTGTAAAAACTAAGAAAACATTAAAAATACTATCACTAGTTATTTTAGATAAAATGTATATTTTTCATTTGAAATGATATATTTTATAAATATGCCAAATCCAGGGCCGAATGGGTTAAATCAATAATAATTAAAGTAATTAACATAAGATTTTGATCTACCTTTTTTCCCCTGGAATTAACTTATTATTAAAATAACTAATGTATAATATAAAAGAGTTTTTAATTAAATATCAAATAGTATTAAAGGCAATATACTGCATAGTCATATTTATGTTCAGTATTATAAACTATAACAATAAATAGAGAAAATAGCAATACAATATTCTTTACGAAGTACCAACCATCAAACATACAGTGTAGGTATCATTAAAACTGTTCACATTTACCTAAAAATAGGAGAACATGGGGAAATATCATATAAGCTATTAAATTAATTAAAATAAACTAGACAACCCACCCTGGTTTCGCACAGGAGTTAATATTGCATCTCCTATCACGTAATTAGTTTTAGAGAGGAAAAGAACCCCCTATCTCGCATATGAGCCGAGATATTTACGATTTTTACCGACTTGATTTACTTTTATCATTACAATAATATCATAAAACCTGGCCAGAAAAAATATGTGTAAATTAAAAAAAAATACATAAATCGGATAAGTGGTTTTCGAGTAATAACGATACTAACAGACAGACAGATAGACAGACAGACGTTGAGCTTTATTTCAAATATCAGTGAACGTATAAGTATGGCCAAAATAAAAGAAGAATTAATGCAAGAGTTACTAAGGCCCGGTTTCTCAATATGAGTTTAAACCATAGTTTAAACTTAAGATTACGTTTATCAGTTAATCTTCACCCTAGATATGAACCTCACTCAAAATGTGTTTGTTGATATAAATTGTAAACAATCAAAAATAAATAATGTTTCGTATTATCCAACTTCTTTTACATTCTATAGTAGCACTATATTCTTTTATTAATTCTAGTTATGTACCCTGTTCTCTTTAACTGAAATTAACTCGTTTTTTATCACATTTAATATAATAATTTCAGGTTAATTTTTAGTTTGACACATGAAGGTTTGACATAAAAGCCGCCATTTTAACTTATATTGAGTGAGGTTCATATCTACGGTGAAGATTAACTGATAAACGTTAATCTGAAGTTTAAACTCATATTGAGAAACCGGGCCTTATACTATAAAACGACAGTGTTATACTTTTTGCACATACACAAAATGGTTAATTTCATTTACACTTTCACGGTAATTATTTTAAAATGCATTTTACTTTCGTTTAAAGTAGTTTAAGAATTTCGTCATAGTCTAGTTATTCTGATAAAAAAAACGAAAACAAATTATATGGTGATCATTTTATTATGTGTTATAACAGTCATAACTATTATAAATGTTATTTCATAACATCGATCGATAAAATTATAATATAGAATATCATAAACTGCTCTAGTTTTTTTTATTAAATAAATAAATGTATAAATGTAATTGTGTATAAAGAAATCATTGTAAAAAAGTATTCATTTATAATTTATAAAAAATTATCTTACAAGAACATATAATTATTATTTTTAAATCCTTTCATTTAAGTTTAAGGTGGTTGCCGGGGAATTTAACGGTACGATTCACGATTCGTACCGTCAAATCCCCGGCAAACACTGCAAACTAAAATGAAACAGACTATAGATAGATATATAGATATATTTAAAAGCACTATTATATAAATTCGACCTATATTTTACCTGCCTTAACGGCAACATACACACATGATTATTGAGTGTGTACATCTATGGTACAGTACCTTTTTAAATGATATAAGTTTCATTCTCCTCCTTTTATAATAAATACAAAAAAATACATACATAAAATTTTCAATGTCCGTCTATTAATACATAAATAAGGAAAATTTCGTTTGATAGTTGTAAAAAAACAATGTTTAATATGTTTATTACAGATTAAATTTATATCCCCTGGTAACATTGGGTCCAATGCGCTATTAGTATATTATATAACCATATAAATAATAATCAAATTTCGCTACCAAAAAATGCAATTAATGAAAAACAAACATCAGTTTATTAAATAAAGTAATAACTGAAACCTAAATTCACAGAAACCACAACAGTGTGTTAGTATGTTAGTGTGTAACACTGTAACTGTAGCGCAGATTGATGAATGGTGTGTTAATTTTTTTGTGTTTAAAGGCCGGCCAAATGATCTGGAAACAATTGTGTAAGAAAATCGCGACGAAGTAAATTAACCACTGAACGCATATCCAATCTACTCTACCGTGACAAAATGACGTACCGTGTGTCCGACATTTCGTAACACGTCACATTGAACTTATCTACATCAAATAGATTACACGAAAAAAATGTATCAATTTGCCGCGCAACCCACTTGATGAACACAACTCAAAAAATACCCTTACCAATCGATTCGTGAATCAATTCCGAGTCCAACGAGGTACCTGAAGCCATATATGAAAAAAAATTTGAGGAGGGGGGTCATGACCGGATTTTTTTTCAAAATGAAGTAAAGTAGAACTACAGAGCTACAATTTAATCTACTCTACCGTGACAAAATGACGTACCGTGTGTCCGACGTTTCGTAACACGTCACATTGAACTTCTACGTCAACTAGATTACACAAAAAAAATATCAAAACCCACCCACGTAACTCACATGATGGACACAACTCAAAAAATACCCTTACTAATCGATTCGTGAATCAATCCCGAGTCCAACGAGGTACATGAAGCCATATATGAAAAGTTTTGAGGGGGGGGGGGGTATGGCCGGAAAAATTCTTATAATGGGCTAAAGTAGAATCACTTAGTAGAGTCTTACTAAGTCTCTAGGTGGTCAGGGGGACGAGATTTCGTAGGTTGCGCTGAAAATGTACTTGGTGTAAACTTGCAGAATCAGCAAAATTCATTGTAAAGATATGAATTCAAATTCATTTGTTGAATTATGTGATATTGCTCTCAATTCCCAGTAAAAGCTATGCTCTCGTAATGAATCAAGAACGCGATGACAATCCAAATGAGTTTAACGTAAGCTCCTCTGAAATTAGGTCATCCGTCGTCGCTGTGAATAACGAGTCTCTTTTCTATTTAATAATTTTATATTAATTTATTTCTGTTATTATCTTACATCTGTCTGTCTGTCTGTGTACGATTTTCTCAGGAACTACTGAACAGTAGTTTTCACTAATCGATAGAGTATTTTTCGAGAAAGGTTTAATAGCCCAGACAATAGACTCAAAAAAACGGTCAAACTAAGAAAAAATTCCGACCAAGCTGGATTTTATTGGAGCCTTTTATTTTGATGTCCTAACCATACCCTAAAAAGTACCCTTAATTTGGATGGCGGATTTTTATTTTTTAGGGGGTAAAGGGAGGCAAATTCTAGTTTTTTGCAAATATCTAAAAAATTATTAATTTTTCGAGAAAAATTGTTATGAAGAAAATTGTAACTTATAAAATTCTACACAGAAAAGGTTTTTATACTTTTTTCGTGTAATCAATTCTTTTTTAAGTAAACTGTTAACCCAGTTAAGGGTGCAGTTAAGTGCCAAAATCCGAACTTTTAGGGGCAAGCAATTTTATGGTTGATTATTATAGATTTTGGGGTGTAGAATTCGAAAAAAATAACCCAAATTAGCGTTAAGTAGTGCCCTTAAAAAGGAGGTTGAAGGATGAAAACCCCGTTTTCAAAAAATTTTTCAATTTTTCTCAAAAACTAAATCGATGATGGGGTGTTTTTATGGTTGATATTTGTTGGAGACACTTTGACGAATCGATTGTGATCACAAATATATATTTCGAGGAAAATAATTTAAAAATTAATAATTTTTGTTCAAATCAAAATTGGTCTCAAACTGCTCCTGAAGTTTTAAAGAATACTGATCATCCATAATTTAAAAAAAAATTATATTTTAACCAATGAAAATCGCTAATGTTTAAGGGTAGGTAACGTAATATTTTTATATCGATTTTCATTTCATATTTTGTGTTTTCATGAAAAGAAAAAAACAATCGTAGGAATAGTATCTTATACTGTGAAAACATAAGTGAAAACAGTATTTAATAGGTTTATTGCAAATTAAATTTATATCCCCGAATCCCACAAGTATATTAAATAACGTTTCAGGTCATTTCATGAATTTTTCGCACATCCTGTTAGATGTGTTTTTAAATCCATTTAAGAAAACCTAAAACAAAACAATTTTCCACAGACAACCCAATTAAGACAATTTCCAAACCGATTATCAAAAAAGGCGTGAAAACTCTTATGAAATATCTGTTAAAAAGGAGAACTTAATATCCCGTATTTAATAATAATGGCTTTGGGGACAAAATAACAATACTTCCTTTAAAACCAGTGTACAATCTCAAATTGATATTAATGTACTGTGAAATGTGGCACGAATAAAAACAAAAACGATCTGTATGACAAAGTGAGATATATACGTATCACTCATACTATCATAGCCATATCTTTGTTTACCGATACTCGTATAAGAAGTAAATCTAATTCTGACATCACAAACTGTCTTTGTAATTAAATTTGTTCATTTTAACATTGTTAAACATCTTATTGAAATTACGAATATTTCTTAGGCTACTTCCACCGCTGTCTTTATTTTATATATGGCTTGTTGTATACACCTTTGAGTGGCGTGAATTGTTTTATACAAGTACAGTGGAGTACCTTTTAATTTATTTAAAGGGGTTGTCCCACTAGAGACATGTACGACTTGATTTTCAGATCTTACTTTGCTAGTTTTAGGAGACGTATTTTTGTTCTGCCATGCTTAGGTAAATGACAGCAATATATTTTTTACAAAATTTTAGTTTTTGGTAACGTTAGATTCTATAAATTATTTTCTACACGTTACTGAGAGAAAATACAATAAATATGGTTTACTAACGAGATATAGGCATTTTTAATTTACTATCCTTTGTAATTTAGTTGATTATACTTGAAAGTGTTGATCCCATTTTTCTCAATTTTTATATTTTGTTTCTTACTGCATGGCAGAGTGGCTCTAACTACTTTTATAAAATTTTGTCTCAATGATTTTTGCTTAAGAGAACTTAAATCAAATATCAAAATTTACTTAAAAATTCTTCTGAACCCCATTTAAATCACTGTTTTAAATTTTGGATAGTATCAGGTTGTAGAGTGGTTTAAATCTAAATGCCATTTTTTATATTTGACCCTATAGTTACTGTCAAGAAAAAACGTGAAAACTTGCTGTGACAAATAAATATTTTGAATTAAAGTTATACGTCTAGCCTACTGTAAAAAAGATTTGGTTTCGAAAAATTGTGTTTTTAATTTATATTCAGAACACATTTACTTACATTAAATGGAATATTTTACTTTGTTAATTAGTAAAAGTAAAAAAAGTTTAATTTAATTTGAAAATTAAAATAGACCGAACGGTATATAATAGTAACATGCACTAATTTGCTGTAATATCAGAGCTAGTGTTTCATTATTTTGAATAAATTACACGTGAATATATTTGTTTTATAATTATTATAGTATTTAAAAGTTTTGAATAATTAGTTTTTAAAACGTCTCTATATAGCCAATTGTGTAGAATTTCAATAAATAGAGCACTTTCGGCAATTCTCTCATTTATCGTGTGTAATAAAAACTCTATTTTTAATATCCAATTACTCAAAAACCATACGCCAATATTTTAAATAAAATTTAGTAAAATATATGATCTATCCATAAATAACATATTAAAATTTTAGACTTTTATCTATACATTGTTCTAATGATCGAATAACTTTAAGTAAGTCTCTGAAATAGATAATGCACCCACATAAGGCATAAAATAATCAAATTTATAAATGTACAACTTAAAATATAATTAAATTTTTATTGTCTCATGAAAAATTATTCATTTGTGACACACACGTGCAAACGACGAAAAACTATGTTTTTCATACAAACGCCACTGCACAGAACCATTTTACCAAACGTCCTTCCTCTCATGCATTTAACTATTACACATACATCTTACCGATTGATTGACAAACATTTACCGGGGATATCGAAACGTAATCTGCGGTCAGACATATATAAACCCAATCAACGACCAGATATCTATCAATCAAGTTTCAATCACTCAACAAATACAAACTAATCAACATGACGCGATTATTAATACTGTTAACTGTGCTCGTAGTGCAAGCCAGTTGCCGGCCACATCAAATCGAGAAGAAAATGTACGTGGAAAAATCAACTTCAGATCTTGGAACATCGGCTTCGGGATACATCTATCAGAACTCAGGACATGGACCTGCCAGTTTTGTTAAGTTCGGTGAAGGCCCGTTAGTTGGAGCCCATGGACACCTACTAGCACATCCGTATGCTTATAATCCTGTACAATACGTCCACCAGACTCAGTATGTTCCTCAGTATGAACAAGTTAAACCAGTTCAAGTGTATGAAGATCACATGCCTATCAGTATGCCTGAATATGGTCATGTTATGCCAGAAATGGAACATGGAATTGAAGCGGTTGATGAAGAATCTGCTAAATACGGTTTCCAAGATGAAGGGCATGACGATGGTGGAGTTCAAGAGGTTGAACAAGAAGAAGAAGAAGAAGATAAGGGAGAAAGTTATGAACAAGATGGAGGTGAAGAAAGTGAAGGTGAACACCAAGCTTCTGAAGGAGAGAAGGGTGAAAAAGGATACAAAAGTAAACATGAATATGAAAAGGGTGAGCAAGGAAAGCATGATAAAGAAGGGCATAAAGGATTCTATAGTGATGTAGGTGGAAATAAGAAGAAACATGAAGATGAAGGTGAATATTATGATGAACATCATAAATCTGATAAAGGAAATAAAGGAGCTAAATTCCATGAATCGAAAGAACATAAGAAAGGATCGAAGACTACAGGGTTCCATAATGTGTATCATAAAGACGAATATAAAAAGGATCACACCTTCTATGATGAATCAGATAATAGTGGACATTTTGAAAAACATGGAGAAGGAAATCAACAGCATGCTTCTGCTGCTGGAGGACATAAGAAAGGTGGAAATGGTGAATCAGGATATCATGATGAACATTACGGGAAAAAGGGATTCCATGATAAGGGACATCATTTAGATGAAGGTAAAGGGTTCAATGGAAAGAAAGGACATGATGAATATTATAACGAACATGAAAAATATGGAAAGAAAGGAGAATCTAGTAAAGGCAGTGAATATGGACATTCTGATGGTGGAAAATACTACCACTAATAATTAGTTTTAATAAAAAAAAGTTCCTTTTGAGTGTATTTTTAAGTGTTTATTTGAATTTTGATGTTGTTATAGCCAATTCTTTCTAATGTAAAATAATTAAATAAATAAGTTTATTGTAAATTTTCTTTATTTTATTTTTAACCCTTAATATATTTTTCGGTATAACTCCGAAAAAAATGCACCGATTTGGACCATTTTTATTTGTTTGAAAGAGAATACTCCTGAGGTGGTCCCATATAAATTTTATCAAAATCTGACAATGGATTTTATAGATACCCCACTTAAAGAGGAAAAATAAAAATACTGTTTTTTTTTTAATTTTTATTAATTCATTCAAATGGATATAAATATAAATTGAGGATGTTTCTACAGTTTTAGTATTCGCAGCGTGCACGATCACAGCGCCAACTAATGGGTGGACTTAAGTAGCAACTTGGGTGGACTTTGACGTACTAACAAACAAATAATTTCAATAAAATATCGTAATATATACATTTTAGACGATTATTTATGACTATTGGCTATGTGCACGAAGTGTATTAGCGCCGCTAGCGGGTAATAGAGAAGGATTGAATGGATGCAACTCTCTTTTTATCATTCTCTAATATGTTTAATACCGTGAATTTAATTTAGCTGTTTGCATATAATATAAATAGTATAGCATAAAAGGTATACGTGAAAATTATTTATTTTGGGTATCTTTTTCTCTTTAATTATGACGTATAATAGAGAAATAATTAATTCGTTTACATTGACAGCATAACCTCAAATTTTGGCGCCGATAATTTTACAATATTGCTCACCACGAACACTCGCATTGATATTATTTATAACTCCACCCCCTTGCACATAGTCTATAGTGGGATTAACCATGTTGACCTTTCTATTTTCAGTTAAAAACGAATCTATTAAAAATGACAGTTAGTCCACCCAAAGTGTTATTTTTTGCCACGTTGTGCGCTGTGATCGATTTCGTTTCCCCCACTACCTACTTTGCACCCAGCGAATACATTTCAACTTTTATAATCCACTGTGGTCAGGATTCAAAAGTAGGTGTATTTTAGTATTTTATTACGTCATATATTTTTCGGTAGTACCAGGAGGTCAGGAGTAATTTAGTTAGGATTATAACCCAACAATTATGTTTCCTCTGGTTGCATCTCTGATAAGGATACTAGCTTGTATAATTAATAAAATGATACAAAACTTGCTAACGTAAACTTTGTGAATAAAATTACTGTAATAAGAGAACGAGTGAGTGGTTACACGTTTAAATCTACCCCTCTCTCTCTCTCTCTCTCTTATCTCAACAGAATGATGCACAACCGGTCTCTATGAAATATAAATTTCACTAGAATTACTTATGCCTCAGGAATATTTTATTCAATGCTTTGTTCCAAAACTTACAGACTGATGCCAAATATAAGCTGTATTTATGAATTTTAATAAAACAATGAAAAAAGTTTTAAAATATTAATTAAAACATGTAATAAAAAAACTTAAAAAAAACACTGAAAAGTGTACCTAATAATTTTTAAGTATTATTTGTTTTTGAAGTCAGTTTTCTATTTTTATTAAAAAGTTTTGAATTAAATTAATATTGACTTCAAAAACTATTAATTTTAATTATTAGGTACACTTCCCAGGATTTTTTTTAATAGTTTTTTTTCTTCATTTTTCCCTTTCGAGTGACGTATATGCGAAATTTATGGTGAAATGTTGATAAAATTTACATTGGACAATTTTGAAAGAATACTCTTTCCAATAAACAAAAAATCAACCGAATAGGTGCATATTTGTCGGAGTTATGCTCGAATTACATAAAAAAAATATACAGTCAAAAAAAAAAAACTCGTTTTTGAAGTCCATGGTTAGATTTTCATAAAATTTATATGAAATTACCTCGGAAGTATACTCTTTCAAACAAATAAAAAATCAACCGAATAGGTCCATATTTGTCGGAGTTATGTTCAAATTACATAAAAAATATATATACAGCCAATTTAAAAAAAAAACATTTTTTAAAGTTCATGGTCAGATTTTCATAAAATTTATATGGAGCCACCTCGGGAGTATACTCTTTCAAACGTACAAAAAAATCGTCCAAATTGGATACATATATGTAACATACAAAAAAATAAATATTGATTGAATTAACAAATTTAATATGCCCTCTGAAATTTACAATAACATATTAATTAAAAATAATAAGAAGTAAATTAAATTTGTAAATCTCATTATCATATACTATTACTTAAAAGCAATTTAAAATAAGGTAGTATTTCTTAACCACCTTCTATCAAAATGTGACGAATAAAAAATGAAAAAAGGAGGCAAAGTATTTGCAAGTAAGTAATTCACCTTTGAAGAAATCATTTATCAACGTGAATGAGTTCTTTTATTTTTCTTGCGCACAATTCCCCTATCACCACAATGATATATTTATTAAGGTAATGTTGAATAATATATAAAGAACTTTTTTCACATACATTTATCAGGATTATATTAAATATACCATTTTGAAAATAACACAAGAATATTTATCAAGATGTCTAAATAAAATCCACTTTTATTTAATAGTTAAAGCAACGTTTCGTGATATATTACAGTAGATTTCATAAGATTGATATTTTTAAAAGTAAACTAAAAATGATTAATTATTTATACGCGGCTTCGTTCGCGTTAGTTTTATAAATAAATACATATCTCGTACCATAGGTGGGCACAGTTAATCGAAAAGTTAACTTCGTTAATCATTAATCCGTTAATTAAAAAGTTAACTTCGTTAACCGTTAAACCGTTAAAATTCCGAAAATGTAACGGAAGTTAAAGTTAACCGAAAATTTGAAAATTTAACGAAAGTTAAAGTTAATCGTTAAAAAGTTAACCTTCCAAAATGTTTGAAGACCTTTTTTTGCTATTTCGACAACTTTCTTATGTATACTTTTCATCAAACAACCAATGTAACGGACTAAAGTTAACGGAAGTTAACAAAAGCGTTAACATTTTTTGAGTTAACTTAAAAGTTAATTCGTTAACCATTTTGTTAACTTCGTTAATTAACGATTAACGGATGAACGAGTTAATGCCCACCTATATACCACCTATATACATATATATACACTATATACATATATATATATATATATAGGATGGCCCAAGTAAAACGAAACGGCCGTATTTTTGGTCATTTAAAATAAGATTTTGAAAAAAACGCTCGAACACGTCGATTTTGTTTTTAAGGGGGATATTTTGCTATAATTTTTTGAAAGAATCATTTCAACCCTCAGCGCTATGAGCACAGCCCTTAAAATTTTAAATAGCATGATAGGGCAAGTGATACCTCATTTGAAAGGTTTTTTCATTCTAAATACGGTGCTTTTTGTTTTGTTTTTTTTTCAAATCTGTTTAGTTTTAGTCAAGTTATTTACATTTTTAATTTCATAAATGCAATGATTTTCTAATCAAAACACAAATATTCATAGCTAAAATTCAAAACAAAGTAGGCTTATTTTCTTATCAAATAATTCAAAAACACCCAATTTGGACATTTATTGATTTAATTAAAGTTTTGGATATTGGTATTTTTTTTTTAATTACTTGATAAGAAAATAAGCCTACTTTGTTTTGAATTTTAGCTATAAATATTTGTCTTTTGATCAGAAAATCATTGCATTTATGAAATTAAAAATGTAAATAACTTGACTAAAACTAAACAGATTTGAAAAAAAGCACCGTATTTAGAATGAAAAAACCTTTATAATGAGGTATCACTTGTCCTATCATGCTATTTAAAATTTTAAGGGTTGTGCTCATAGCGCTGAGGGTTGAATAGATTCTTGCAAAAAAATTATAGGAAAAGATGTCCCCCTTGAAAGCAAAATCGATTTTTTTTAAATCTTATTTTAAATTACCAAAAGCGCGCCCGTTTCGTTTTACCATCCTGTATGTATATTTGTAATTTGTATCAATAAAACAATTTTTAATTAGTTAAAACTTAGGTGTCTAAAATTAATAAGTTTGAGATTCGCTGGTATAGATATGAAAGTATCTATTTTTGGGATCATGTAGGTATTATCCATGTTGTTAATAAATTTTAAAAATTTAGTAAGAAAAATGCCTGAAAACTTTTCTAGACATCCATTTTCATTATATTTGATAGGTTTTACCTTAAGAATATTGTTTTATATAGCCGAGAACACATATTTCAAAAACATGTATACCTATATAGGTAATTTAATTTTAAAAACTTTCTGACACTGAAATGATCTGACAGATTTTACGTTAGAAACATATCCAGAATTTTATCCGTAAAATATTAACGTAAAAACCTAAACATATGCTTAAATAATATATTTATACAATGCATATTATCTTCCCATATCATACATTGATAGACATAGAAATAAAAAAGAATATAGTTAAAACTACGCACTATAAATAGTTAATAGAAAATGCTTTTGTTTTTCTTCAAAAGCTTTAGGCGTATTTTTTCCAACAATATACCTACAGCACGATCCAATAATACAAGGTCTGCTCGATAGTTTATTTATTTTATACTGTGACGTCATCACCAAGAAATTTTTCTAATAAGGAATTTGTGACAAACAGAATATAAATAAATAAACAACCAATACTGTTTACATAATAGTTTTTTATTTGATTTAATTATCGATCGATTATTTTGAAGCAAATACACATAAATTTCTTGTCGATCTAATACGTCATCGACACGAAATTCATATAAAATGGCGACTGTCAATATATCCAGAGCAGACCTTATATTTGATGCATTTTGAAATACCACCTAACTCAAATTTAAATTAAGTCAACAATGTTTCTTTTTTCAACTTTTTATACCTTATTATTTTATCTAGGATGTTTATTTTAATTTCATTAATTAAAAACAAAAGTCTATTGACTAATTTAAAATTTATCAGTTCGTTTCAAGGCGGCGTGGCATTTCAAAATGTACCAATCATACGTCATATTATCTTTACAAAGGTTACTACACTCATCGCTTGATAAACCGACGTTGTTGGTAATTGAACCGCTTGAATTGCCGACGTCGAGAGGGGCCCCCACCACCTTGCCAACCTTAACGTTGATAGGTGAATTTAAATTTCGCGCAGAGATAGCAATCACGATAGTATTATGGAGGGGATAGGAGAAAGTCGGCAAATTGCGCGTTTGGCCCGTCGGTAATCAAACTGCCGGTAAATCAAAGGTCGGTTAATCAAGCGATGAGTGTACAACATTTCTAATTCATCCATCAATTTGTTAAATAATAAAATAAGTTTACAAATCTTAATCTGATATTGGATATTATGTCTACAGGTACTTATCTAAACTTTTTCGGTTAAGAACTTTCACTGAAGTTCCAACTTTATATGTTAGGGTAGGGAACAATAGATATACTTTGTACCTAATGTGTTATTTTGCTTTGCAAATATTTGATGAATCTCTTGTCAAATAATTAAACAAGTTACATTATTGTAATGTTTTCGAATCATGGCAGCGAAGCGAGATATGTATGTACATACTTTGAAAAGGGGGAAAGTGATGATTAAAAATGTATAACCATTTACATTTACAATAATTAGTATATTATGAGTGGCAGGTTAAGAACATATAGGTAGGCTATATATAGATTTAATAAAAGCTTTTGTCTATATAATATGTACATAAAATTAATAACAAAATTGCAAAACATGAACTGTCAAGAAAAAACGACTAACCTAACGAAATATCCTGATGGATAAAAAATATATATTATTAGCGTATTGGGCCCAGTTTTACCCGAGTATTATCCACAAAACTATAAACTATAGAATTCTTTATTCAATCGAAGGTTGATGCATGAAATATGACTGAAAATTTTTGTTAAAAGTATGTTAATTATATGGAAAATGAAATGAAAAATTGAAATTTTTAAACCGCAGGTCTGTATCTTATAACGTTCTCGAGATATGGCCTCTCAAAGTTTAAGTATTTTCAAAATTTTGGATAAAAATGGCTGTAACTTTTGAACGTGTTGTTGTATTTGATTTTTCTTGACGGATTTTGGAATCAGCGTATAAAAATCTATATATTGACGTGTCTGATACTTTAAAGCCTTGGCATCTTAGGACGCCCCTCTCGTTTTTAAATTTCAAAAAATCTGTATTTTTTAACGCAAATAAAAACGAGAGGGTTGACGTTAGAGACTGGACCCTAAGAGCTTTTTTTTACAGAATTTAATACTGAAGAAGGATCAGTCATGGTTTTTCCGAAAAATAATGTTCTACATAGTTTGCAGGAGAAATGAACGTTAAAAAATCATTTTTCCATGTTAAATCAATGGTAAATCTTCAAATTCGGTGATGGAGTTCTTCAAGTTGATATTAAGGGCTCAAATTTTTACAGAATTTTTTTATAGCATATATAACAAGAATTTCACATGCAATCGAAAAAAAAATTATCGACTTTTTTTGGAACACCCTAGTGTGTATATTATTTTCAAGGTTAAAAAAACACAAACTGTATCGCGTGTCTGGCGAACGGTGCGGACGGCGCGGACGACGCGGCCAGCGCGGTCGGCGCGGCGTCCTAAGATGCCAAGGCTTAAAATTAGAAAAAAATAACATCAAAATTTCCGATTTTTCCGGTGGATTTTCCAAAAATGTTCTTTCATACAAATCTTATCCTGAGAATTACGAACACAACACACAAAAAATCAGCCAAATCAGTCGAGCCGTTCTCAAGTGTTGATCTTTCATACATTGATTTTTATTTATATTATAATTTTTTACTCGATACGCCACTGAACATAAGAGTACCTATAATTTTAATGACATATAAATACAAGTTAGTTGATGATTAACGAACCACTACTGATTACTGACCCTCCATAGACAATAAAGTATAAATGTCTATAGGTCCATAGAGGAAAATATTGTGTTTCATGACCGGAATAGTATTGCATTACAGTTAATTAATCAAAATAAACTCTGGTATTTTGAATAATGTTCGAACATTAACAACTAACAAGTTATCATCATTATATTGTACCAGTGGTACCTAAAAAAAGTACATTAAAAGCAAGGTATGTAAAGTATAAGGTAGCCTCATGGCTCGGCTCGAGAGAGGGAAATACATCATCTGGAGTGCCAAAATGAGGAGAGAGGGAATGATGTGTCCAATCATAGCACGTGTAGCCTCGGATGACGTCATTTGGGGTGCCCAAGCTGATTGGTCAAAAGCTCATGAGGCAACCTGTGTATTTACTAATCTTGCATTAAAAGCACTTTAATCACATTTTTACAATTTTTAATAGTTTTATGAGAATCTAAACTAAGGAAAACATTTATCTACATATTCATAGAATAAAACAAAGTCGCTCAACGCGTCTGTCTGTCTGTATGTCTGTGCATGTTACTACTGAACATATATTAGTACGTTTTTCATTAAGGGAGTAGACCAAGTTGGGATTTCCAAAAAAGCTGTTTTAATAACAAATGTTTTTCCATATGAAAGATATGTATTTACAGAAAATGTTACAATTTTTTTATGGCAAAATATTAAAAATTAAGTGGGATACAGCAAATTTGGGAGGGGTAAAAAAAAGTGTATTGCCTTGATCATTGTTCAATAAAAAAAGGGATCATTAAATAATGACATAATGCTCCGGATGGACAAAGGGATTTGAAAATTTTTGAATTTTCACAAAATGGCGTATGTTGAAAGTCAAAGTTCTTTATTTAACTAAAGTTTCATCCATCCGGAGGACAATTTTGTATAGAATAAGTGAGAAAAATTTCAAACCGATCGGCAAAGCCGTTTTCAAGTTACAGTGATCACCGACTTCGAAAACATGGTTTCAAGAAAAAGCTGAATACATTAGGGAAGGTTCCGTTTAAAGTTATATATTTCCATAAATAACGGTCCGATTTGTCTGAAATTTTTAGAGAATACTTTTTAAATACTCTTCTTTGAGATGCAACAAAAAATAGATTTTTTTCAAAATTCAAACTGAGTCTGCCCCCTTAATTTGTGGACAGTAAATAACTATAGCGATAATTGGAAACAATGTTTAATAGGTTTATTGCAGATTTAATTTATATCCCCCAGTAACACTGAGTCCAATTTGCAGGTTTTTTGTTTTGTTTTATGAAAACATAATTTGTTTATAGATATTATCAGTTGCTGTTAAGTTGTTAAATTGTTTTTTATTAAATCACAAAATTCAACAGATATGAAAAGATATAATTTCTTTGAAACTTCAAAACAAACATAACAAACGATATTGAAGCAATATCGATTCTGTCAACGGCACATATCTAAAAGTAATTTTATTGACAAAATAATAGGGAATATTATTTTCAATTTTTTTCCTCTTCACTTTCATCCAGGCTTTTGTACAACAACGTGGAATATAAAAGAGAGGCATAACAGGGACTAGAAACACTCCCTTTACAGAGAAATATATTATCACCTATTTATCACAAAAAAACGTATGCGGCAAGCAAGCACATGTGTAGGTGCTTCACACAGGTGTTTGGAGAAATATCAGTGGTTATCAAAATGTTGTATGATTTATAAATATAAATATTTTTATTAACTACTTAATGCAGTTGTTTCCAAACTTTATGTAACTACGCCTCCCTTTAAAAAAAATTAATCTCGTGCGCCTCCCCCCCCCCCTATATTTCATAAAAAGGTATAAAATGTATTTTTTTTATAAAATTTATTTTTAATGCGATGAATGTGCTTTTTTATTAGCACAAACTTCATTAAATATAGGTGTTATTAAGGGGAATGCTTTCACTCTGAATTTTTTTTAGAAGTATCGCATGATAATTCTATTAGTTTTGCTAGTTCAATAATAGTTGTCAGTCTAAAACTACACAGTAACGTCCCTTTCAGAAAAATATAATATAAAAGTTTATTTATATGTATGTAGGAACATATATTTTATTTATACACCTTAATGTGATATTATTTAATGCGTGGGTTTTTTTAGAAAAGGAGGTCAGAAAAGTAGATTTTGTTTTGTTTTTATTGTAGATTAATACAGTTTCAATATGCGAGGCACAAAAAGTATTTGAAACTATTAATAATAAATATTAAAATGTTCTAAATAGTGTAGTATATATTACTATAATTAACAATCAAGTGTTTTTTTACGTGAAATAAGTCAGTATTTTAATAATAAAACTAATAATTTAAAAATGTAATTTAACCTATTTGTCACGTGATCGCAAACGCGTCTAGCAGAACTGTCACTGGTATGACGTAGTAACTTAGTAAAAACGTCCCTATTGGTTGATTTTAGTTTGTTTTAGTAAACAGTTACGTCACGCATACCACGTGCGCGTTTCGGCAGGAATTTTTTCATTTGAATAGAAATAAATTATTTTCAGGGGTTTTTCGTCATTACTTTGAAAGTATCTATTATATACATACGCACAATTTACAATATATTTTAAAATTTAGTCAAATAACCTATTTACATACCGGTGTTTTTCACTTAAGTTTATTTTTAATTTATATTCAGAACACATGTAGGTACATTTAATGGAATATTTTACTTTGTTGATTATTAAAAGTAAAAGAAAAATTTAATTTGAAAATTGAGTTAGAGAAAACGATATATAATTGTAACATGTACTAATTTGCTGTAATGGCAGAGATAGTTTTTCATTATTTTGAATAAATTACACGTGAATATATTTGTTTTATAATTTTAAAAGTATTTAAAATGGTTGAAATTTTTAAAACGTCTCTATATAGCCAATTGTATAGAATTTCAATAAATAAACACTTTCGGTAAGTTCTCTCATTTATCGTGTGTTAAAAACTCTTTTTTTAATATCGAATTACTCAAAAACCATACATCAATTAGTAAAATATATGAGTTATCCATAAATAACATTATAAAATTTTAGACTTTTATCTATATATTGCTTTAATGATCGAATAACCTTAAGGGCGAAGGTTCGGTCACAATAACGTCGCTATTGCTAGGTACCAGTGGCGTAGTAACGGGGGGGGGGGGACAAAACCCCTCCCGAAATGTTTAGAGTTCTAAAAAAAGTTTTGAGGAAACATCAGTTCAAAATACCATCAAAAATTTAACACAGATGTATATATCCCCCCCTCGATTTTTTTCTAACTACGCCACTGCTAGGTACTACTGTACATACATTTATATATGTATAATGTATATACATAGTTGCAAAGAGATAAAATATCTAATTACAGATACAAACATATTATATAAATAATATTTTAATTAGTATTTTATAATTTAATGCATGATTTGTTTTTGAATCGTTTTCGCTTTTCCTGTTAGATGTGAGTGTTATCCCGATGGTATATAAATTACATTTGTCCAATTTTCATGTTGATTAAGAACTATAATTAACCAACTGATGTAAAATTATGCGGCAATAAAATTTTTGATGTGTGCAATAATGAATAATTATGCCAGAAAAAGCATGTATTTATTTATTTCGAAATTATGTAAATGAAGAAATATTTTATTTTTTTGTATGATGAGTTAGTATAAGTTATAAATAGTAAGGTTAGAATGGGATTAACCCATTAACGCCCAAAGGAAAACAAAACCATGCAAAATATTTTTTTTAATGAAATTAAGTACATATTCAATATATTTAACTAAATATACAACACAATTTTTTTTAATATTTAGAAAAATAAATAAAAGTGTGTACTCAAGCGAGTAAATTGGGTATATATGAAGTCTATTTTGTGTGAGACTGCTTTTCTGATATCATTTTTATTTAGATAAATTTAATTTAAAAGTCATATTATATGTATATTTAAGTTATTTTATATGATTTGAACAAAATTCGAAATCACATGCTCTAGTTGGATAAAATATATTAGCATACCACGTACCTATTTTCATATAAAAAATAATAAAAATTATTCAGAACAATTAAAACACGTTTGTTACACTTCTATGTACCTACTGATTTTTAAGGAAATATTGTGAAGTAATATCCATAGACAGCGGCACTAATTATAAAATGAGGTAAACACAAATTTGTACGGCGGGCGTTAATGGGTTAGTGAAAAAAGCTAACTATATATATAGTATCTAAAATTCTAAACTTACAGTTATCCGCGATTTCGTTCGCGTCGAATTAAGTTAGTAAAAACATCACCATAAAGTTAGGTTAGGTAAATAATACAGATTTTTGTATGATAATCGATAAAAACTGTTTTTAATTTCACATTTGCACGCTAGATGTCTCCGCCAAAAAATATAACCTACAAATTTTAATGTCACACATCTATTTTTTTAATCTAATAATTTTTTCGGGATACAAAGTAACTCTCCGAATGCAAGCTACCTCCATGCCAAATTTCATCAAAATCGGTTCAACGGTTTTTCAAACAGACATACACTTTCGTAAACCGCAAAGATTTAATCTAAAAAAAGGTTGGCAGTATGATTAAAATTTTAAAACCGCGACAAAAAAAAACACTAAAATGAAATTATTATATACATATACTACCTTTTGTGGTCTGTGGTGGCAGGAGGCGAAATGGGGAGGGGGGGGGCTTCACTAATTTGTGTAACAATTTTTAAGATAATACCTTTTTTTAAAGGTATATAAAGCCCACACTCAACTGGAAAAAGGTAGTGATTAGTAAAAATTAATTTAAATATAATCTATATTTAAATTATTTATTCAATTTTTTTTTAAATTAATTCAACAAGCTAGCTTAAAGCTGAATATGCTATTTGAATGCCATAAGAATTACTATAGAGAAATTACGGTTTTATATTTTAAGTTCAGATCTGACCAGTATTAATAAATCAATTAGGAAAAATACAGTGATAAACTAGATTAATTTTTCTATGTTATGACATACTTAATTTTTCAATTTAATTTTTTTATATATTAATAAAAAAAATCTGAAAATGTGTGTATTTTTCTTGATATGATAAAACTGAATATATAACAAAAATTCTTGAAAAATACGGAGAAAAAAATATACCACGACATAGATATTTGTTTAAGCTTTCTAATTTTATAATAATTCTGCAATTTTCATTTGAAAATATTGAATGTAAGCCTAAAAACATAAGAACTAGTTCTATCCTTTGTAGCTTCATTTCTGTTTAATTCCGAGAATTTCCACATTTTTCATTCGATCGTCAATTGTCACTGAATTACTTGTATCTGTCATTTCCCCTCAGGGCTAGACTTGTGCAAATAATGTTTGTTTTCTACGGTGGCGACATCTCGTAGAATTTAGTTTCGGAAAAATCGGCATGAACAGCCTTAATACCAATCAACCCCACAAGAAGCTTTGTAATAAAAATTTAAATAGCATAAAGTAAAATATATCTACAATATTAATATAATGGCCTTCTAGGAAATTAATTCAAACATTTATAAAAAATAAAGGTACATACTAATGTACCTACTTAATGTTTATTAAATAAAACACCATTAATAATAACAGCTGGTAGAAAACAAATGTCAAGTAGTTACTCGAAATAATTTTCTATTATTTTAACATCAGTATTCGTTAAAACCGTTTTAATGTATTACAACATAGCCGAAATTTACATTTTAGAAAATCACAGGAAAAACAAACGAAGAAATCTGCAAAACAAATTCTACCAACGTAAAAACAAACGTAAGCTAAACTCCAGTGTTCAGTAGCGTTTTTAGGAAGGGGGGGGGGGGGGTAAAAATAATAATACTGTTCAACCAAGCAACGAACTGTTTTTTTGATTATGATTTTTATTCACTTCGTCTACTTAATAGTAAAATTAAGTATAAAAAACACATAAAAAAGTTTTTAAATGTTATTGTTAACAAGTTAAACACCACAATTTAATAAACGTATCTCGAAATTCAAGAAAAATCTCACATAAGACGCAATAATTTTTTTTTTAATATCTTTTTCTCGATTTTGAAATGGGACCGTCCTCAAACCAGACCTAACCAACCAAGTTTCATCAATATCGGTTCAGTGGTTCATGAGTTATGCGTGTGACTGACAGACACACACACACAGACATGAAACAAAAAGTGTTTGTCTTGACCTGGAACGGAATGATTAAATTTTTAAATCGGAGAACATTTTTTTCTCATTTTAAAACAATCACAAAGCTTCTCGTATCTTCGATATTGCGAGGAAGCAATAAATATAGTATTCCACAACTCCACCTAATTTATACAGTTTTGAACTAAATGTTCTTTATCAGTGGTATCAACATTCTATATAATATAATATATTAAATGTACCTATGTCTTATCTATGGTACGAATTCTAGTTCAACTATTTGGATCACTATTTTAATAAAACATTCCGTCGCACCATTGGTTGACGACCACAAGTCAACAATTTCATTAATGGCGGGATATTACAATCGTAGTTACAATGAGTAAGACCTGATTCAGTGGTTGTCAAAATGTTACTTCGAAAAATTAAATATTTTTAAAATAAATTTTTATTAATTTTTCGTTTTATACATTACAAAAATCATCTTTAAGAATTAAAGATAACAGCGGAAGCCTACAAATTTTCACACAGAACCTTCACATGTGAATTTTTCTGAAAATGGAATAGTAAACGTAAATGTTTTATTTTAAAAAGAAAAGGACTTATGAGACATCCTGTATAATGATTCACAGTGCCTTTTTCCGAACACAGAGAATTTTTGGCGATTGCTTTTGTGATATTTGCATCGGTTTAATAAATATTCTGATCGAGAAAAATTATGCCATCGACAGAAATTATTTTTCGCCGTTTTCTACGATCACGAAATTTATATTTCTTCCAAATAGCTTTGTTTGTTTTACATCATTAAAATGGAGAAAACAATAGAATAATAACCAGCACACCTACATATATTTTCAATGCGAACAAAAAGTTCTAAAAATGTAGATTTTACGTATAAAAATATTTCAAGTTTCGAAGTTAGACATTTTTTTACGAAAAAAAAAATCATCTCATTTTCGTAAAAAATAGTTCAAAAAGCATTTGGACGCTAGAAATTTCTTCTTTGAATGTTTTTTTTTTTTTAATTTTTGCATTTTAAAGATTGAAACTTTTTTAAATTTTTTGTTCAATTATTTTTTAAAATACTGCTCAGCTTTTTGATATCGTGAAGGTATCTAACTTAATCTAATTCTAAGACCTTAAACTTTGTTACAATGAATATCCCACCAAAATCAGCAAAGTAATTTTCGAATTCACTCGAAATAAATAAACAAACAGACAAACAAACAAAATTCTAGAAAATATAAAAATAGATTTTTATACTAATTAATAGAAAAACATTGATTTAAACGAAAATTACACTATGCAACAAAAAAAATTCACAGAAATTTGAATAGGTGATTTAGAAGGTATTTGTCATGCCGAAACCGAATTCGTTGCCCAAATGAGTCCATCACGTCAGGTTTTTTAGATATCCGAACCTAAAAGTCCCAAAAATGACGATTTTGGCAATGTTGGGGAATTTATTACTAAGTAGGTAATTTTTTTCTGTAGTTTTCTTTCATGATTTCGAATAGTACTATCTTTTTTCTTTAAAATGATTTTTTACATTTTACTATGTGATTTTTCTTTACCGAAATATACTACTTTGAAGATATATGTAGTAAAGTTCATTGTATATCGACATACTATTATACTACACTTTATTAACAAAAATATCATATCTTCAAACTAGTACATCTCGGCTAAAAAAATCGTACAGTAAAAAGTTAAAATTATTTTAAAGAGGAAAGATAATACTATTTGTTACCGTGACCGAAAACTTTAGAAAAAAATTACCTACTTGATAATAAATTCATAGTCATTTTTGGGACTTTTAGGTTAGAATATCTCAAAATCCTGACGTGATGAAACCAATTGGGCAACAAATTCGGTTTCGGCATGCCAAAAGCCTCCTAAATTTTCTATTCAGATCTCTGTTATATTACAAAAGTATTTTTTTGTTGAATAGTGTTATTACTAATCCCCCCATCTAAAGTAAATATTACGGTTCTGCACCACCCTCATTATTCACAGAAAAAGTGTTTTTTTTTTCCTTTTTATTCAAATTATATAATTTTAAATCACTTTGATTCAGAAGATGAAGAATTGTGAGATTAGTTCCTATTCAAAAGGAAAATTATATTTCATAATAGCTCAATTTATTATATTTTGAAAGCTTTTTAAGATATATAAGCAAGATATGTATATTAAAGGTAAATCTTTTATATTTCAACAAAATCATTATAAAACTATATATATATATGCCCATTTAAATTACATTTTCCACTTTAAAAAAAAATCTTAAGAAAGTTTTTACTATAGGGTGCGGAACTGGCAATGCGGGGAACGGTGCGGGTTAGTACCTGTGGAAAATCACATACATGCGTATATCTCTTTCTTCATTCACACACTTATCATTTATTAATTAAAAAAAAACGCGGTTCCCAATCATTCTAAAAATGTACAGATATCTTTGTAAATTAATAAAGAATGTATGCTCAAATTTTGATCAAATTCTCTCTGTCACATCACTTTGAAAAATCTTGTCATGTCTCAAAATAATGCAGTTAATTTGTTTATTTAATATCTCTTAAACTATTTTCCTAATGATCTTAAGATTTTGCAAGGATTTTTTTAAATATAAATGTCTCGATATTTTTCTATGGTTTCAACTTCCTTAAATACATAAAAAATATAAAACGCAGAACATTTTCCAGCGCTCGCAGTATCAACACATAAATATTATAATAAAGAAAATTAATTAAGCTTAATTACTTCGAGAAACCAATTATTAAGAGCAATAAATTCAAAACATTTCAATAAAATCGTTGTGAACTTTTTACAAGTACAATAATTTAAAAAAACACATTGTAGAAATCGAGTGCGGAACTCCAAAACACCCCACTACCCCCACTCTAAGTATCGTAACCCCTTCCTGCCTCCTTACAAAGTTTTAATGAAACTGCAATGAACTGAAAACTGTACCTAAACTTGAAGTATCACTTGAATAACTCTTACTAATTACCAATACATCTATATGTAATAGTAATGTTCAAAGATACAAAAACGACGGTCAAGTGCGAGTAAGACACGCGCTCTAAGAGTTCCGTACTGTTATATTTTAAAACTTAATTATTAACAATAGTTAATTACGCAGATAATCAACCCGATTCGTATAACTTGAATAACTCATACTAATTACCAATACATCAAAGTATATGTAATGTTGAAAATACAAAAACGACGAACAAATGCGAGTAAGACACACGCCCTGGGAGTCCCGTACCGTTATATTATTAAACTTAATTATTAACAATAGTAAGTTATGAAGATAATGGACCCGATTCCATATATGGAAAAAACTTAAATTAAGTTTGCTAAGTAATAATTTTACATAGAATTAAAAATTAATAATTTTCGGATTTTTAACGCAACCCCGAAGAGACTCGGCCCCCTAATCACCTAGAGACCTCGAGTTTTCGCTAAATGGTAAGTATGTGGTTCTACTTTATCCCATTTTAGGAATTTTTCCAGTCATGACCCTCCCCCTCTCAAAATTTTTCATATATGGCTTCATGTACCTCATTGGATTCAGGATTGATTCACGAATCGATTGGCAAGAGTATTTTTTGAGTTGTGTCAAGTGGGTTGCGCGGCAACACCCACGTGTGGGTTTTGATTTTTTTTTACTTGTGCTACGAAAATTTTCTTCGTACCAAATTTCGCAATTCTAGGTTAACGAGAAGTATTCTATAGAATTTGATGAGTCAGTGAGTCAGTCTGTCTGTCTGTCTGTCTGTCAGTATCAAAATAAGCTATGGAAAGTCGTATCTTTTTATTACGTTGAGTTTTTACAGGACTATAAGGCTGGAGTCCTTATTATTTAATATTAATTTCATTTTAATACCTCTAGCCGTTCCTGAATATTGTCTTGACGGACAGACAGACAGAAAACAAAGTTCCGTATTTTCATTTTGAAATACTAAACCCTAAAAAGTAAATATATGTTAATCGACCAGTTTTTTACTATTTCGAAACTGGATTTTTCACTGCCACGCCATTCGCAACGTTACTACTGTGTTTGTTTTGTCGAACATACTGTTCTACCCTTCAATGGATGGTATAACTTAACCTATTGCCCATATTTGCATATTTATATTATTGTTTCCAAAGGCTATAGGGGGATAAGAATGGGTAAAGTGCCCCCGCGCCAATTATGGCTGTTATATTTTTTTATAGTAACTACTAACACAGGTAACAATTTGACCAAATTTTAACCCTCAAAAATTTACCCCCAAGGGGTGAGAATTAATTTTGAAAATTTCGTAAAAAATTAATAACTTTTGAAAGAGTCAACCGATTTGAATAAAATTTTAATATGTCATATATGTCACTAAGGTGCTTTATAGAAAAAATCGGTAAACCTGAAAACTTAACATAACCTCAAAAAAAAGTGTTTTATATTTTAAAAAATTTTTTTTTGCTCACTTTCAATTTTGGCACAATCACCAAAATATTTGTGTGACTTTCTAGCATAGTTTTTTATAATATATGTTTTTTTCAGATTTTGTTTCCAGCTGCGTGACACCTAAAAAAAATTTTATATTTTTCTAAAAATTTTTTCACTCACTTTCAATTTTGGTACAGTCACCAAAATTTTTTTGTGATTTTCTGGCATAGTTTTTTATAATATAGATTTTTTTCAGATTTTTTTTCCAAGTGCGGGACACAAAAATTTTTCAAAAAATTTTTCAAAATTTTTTTTCGCTCACTTTTAATTTTGGTACAATCACCAAATTTTTTCAGTAATTGTCTGGCCTAGGTATTTATAATATATATTTTTTTTACTTTTTTATTCCAGCTGCGTGATACCTAAAAAAAATAAAAAGTATTTTTTGAAATTTTTTTTGAGGTTATGTTTGCCGTACAATCACAAAAAATATTTTGTATCTTTCTATCATAATTTTTTTATATATTTTTTAGATTTTTTTCCAGTTGCGGGACACAAAAAAAAAATTTTTTTTTTAAATATTTTTTTCGCTCACTTCAATTTTGGTAGTCATCAAAAAAATTTTGTGGCTTCCAGGCATAGCTTTCTATAATATATATTTTTTCGGATTTTTTTTCCAGCTGCGTGACAAAAAAAAGTTTTTATTTTTTATTTTTTTTTATTGCTGGTTATGTTTGTATTATTTATTACTCATATATGTAGATGTTTTATTCGTAAAAAACTAAAAGCAAAAATATACGTATGTATGAGTATGTACAAAGTAAATTAAACAAAATTGTAGTTAATCAATACATACAATATAAAGAAACGGTTATGATATTAAATACACATAACAAATTGAAAAAAAATAAAGAATGAAAATAAAAAAGTTATATTCCCTCTCGTAATTATTACATGTACCTATTATACATTTCTTGTATAAAAAATCTTTTAATCTATTTTTGAAAGATTTTATATCGTCAATATTCTTCAGGTAGTCTGTCTGGCAGTGAAATGTAATATTTACTACCTTTTCATAAAGGGCTATTGCTATATCTAATTGTCCTACAAAAAATCAATGTATGTATATGTTATTATCCTGTCTTTATTAATATATTTATAATTGTGGTTACCTAAATGTAACTCTAAGTTGCTTAAGATCTGCTTTATGACATATATTATACAAGTGTCCATTATGTTTCTAAAATAATTTTTTTAGAGGGGACCACATTTATGCAATTTTATATCTCTTGTTAAATTAAAAAGTTTTCGTACTGTTCACAAGCTACTATTCCAAGCAGCTTACGAACTATTTACAATTTTACTTGTTAAAGTAACACGCAGCTGAAAAAAAATCTAGAAAAATACGCCAGAAAGTCACTATAAAAATTTGGTGCCTGTACCAACATTGAAAGTGAGCGAAAAAACATTTTGAAAAAATAAAATATTTTTTGGTGTCACGTAGCATGAAAAAATCCGAAAAAAATATTTATTATAAAAAAATATGTTAGAAAGTCCGAAAACAATATACAAACATAAACTGCAATAAAAAATAAAAAACTTTTTTTTTGTCACGCAGCTGGAAAAAAAATCCGAAAAAATATATATTATAGACAGCTATGCCTGAAAGCCACAAATTTTTTTTGATGACTACCAAAATTGAAGTGAGCGAAAAAAATATTTAAAAAAAAAAATTTTTTTTGTGTCCCACAACTGGAAAAAAATCTAAAAAATATATAAAATATTATAAAAAAATTATGATAGAAAGATACAAAATATTTTTTGTGATTGTACGGCAAACATAACCTCAAAAAAAATTTCAAAAAATACTTTTTATTTTTTTTTAGGTATCACGCAGCTGGAATAAAAAAGTAAAAAAAATATATATTATAAATACCTAGGCCAGACAATTACTGAAAAAATTTGGTGATTGTACCAAAATTAAAAGTGAGCGAAAAAAAATTTTGAAAAATTTTTTGAAAAATTTTTGTGTCCCGCACTTGGAAAAAAAATCTGAAAAAAATCTATATTATAAAAAACTATGCCAGAAAATCACAAAAAAATTTTGGTGACTGTACCAAAATTGAAAGTGAGTGAAAAAATTTTTAGAAAAATATAAAATTTTTTTTAGGTGTCATGCAGCTGGAAACAAAATCTGAAAAAAACATATATTATAAAAAACTATGCTAGAAAGTCACACAAATATTTTGGTGATTGTGCCAAAATTGAAAGTGAGCAAAAAAAAATTTTTAAAAATATAAAACACTTTTTTTTGAGGTTATGTTAAGTTTTCAGGTTTACCGATTTTTTCTATAAAGCACCTTAGTGACATATATGACATATTAAAATTTTATTCAAATCGGTTGACTCTTTCAAAAGTTATTAATTTTTTACGAAATTTTCAAAATTAATTCTCACCCCTTGGGGGTAAATTTTTGAGGGTTAAAATTTGGTCAAATTGTTACCTGTGTTAGTAGTTACTATAAAAAAATATAACAGCCATAATTGGCGCGGGGGCACTTTACCCATTCTTATCCCCCTATAGCCTTTATATTCGAAATCATGGATCTATTATTATCGAAATTTCAGTATTAATAATTATTAACTTACCAAAATTCTGAAGGGGTTCTATACTAAATATTATTATAATCAAGTCAGTGATTTGGAAAATATTCGATGGCCATGAATATATTGTATAAAAGGACAGCTGATCGCATGTCTATGTAGTGGAAAATGTTAACAGTTTTATAAAAAATTATAAATGGTAGAAAAAATAAAGGTTGTGCTCTAAGAAATACAATACAAAAAATTACCTATAGATGGGTATTTCTCTACTAATAGAGTCACTTTGACGATAGTGTCCCAATGATGTTTTTGGTTAATTGATTCATATTAGTGCTTTAGATTGAAGATAAAAATTAGACAAATATAGCCCATAATAGGGCTCAAAAGAATTTGCAGTATTAAAACAAAAAGGCACATAATAGGGTAGTCTTTTTGACTTCTGAACCGTTACTATAATAATGATTCATTTGTAATTCAAGTTGGTACATTGATATTCTTACAAAGTTTCTAAAATATAGTTCTGTTTACAATATCTGATAATTTTATATTCCTGTTTTCGATTAATTTCAAATAAAGTTCATTCGATAGATAATTTTAAACTCGAGAATTTATTTTCAGTGAAAACGTTCACAATATCGACGATTTACGAGATACATTTAGAAGTTTAAGTGTATATTTGTCTATAAATTGCATTTTAGTAAACACGATAAATTAGTTCTAGCTATTGATCATTTTTTAACTATTTCTGTTGAGTTTTATAAAGTTTATACATAGATATATAAAAAAAATCGTATATACTTTACATTGTAAAAATGTTAACTCAGTGCTTACTTACTAAGCTACTACCAGGCCCAAATAAGGCCAGCGGGCAATCGGGCAAAGTGGATCGACCAAAATATAAAATACATTTTGACTAAGGCGGCTATGTATTACACTATCAAAGAAATGTGATAAAATTTCTTTGATCAAAGAAATATGACAGCGTAATACGTCAACTTTTATAATATTTACGTAATATTTACCTTCATAATATTTCTTTTATCATAGATAATGACAGTTTCTTATATTTGACAATGTTTTTTGACGGATAAATCAAAAGGGCGACTGAAAAGTGTTCGTGGACGGTTTCGGCTACGAAATTACTTATAATTTAATATATGATCAAATCTTTGACATATTTATTTGATAGTGTAATAGCCGCCTAACGCAGATATATTTTTCTGCGTATCAAAACTTTATTATTAGTAAATTCGAAAGGTATCGTACCTCAAAATGAAAAAAACTGAACCTTTATAGCAGGGGTTTCTAACCTTTTTCTTAAAAGAATGATTTTCTTTATAGACTCCTTTACATTTTTAGATAGTTTATGATTTTTCTTTTCATTTTCTTATCTAAAAGTCGATATTTCCATGACAAATTGAAAATTGATGCACGAAAATTACTTTAAAAATTATAAATTTAGATTTCGTTAAAATTGTGTTTATTTTATAGAAAATGATGTAAAAGTTGAAATTTTCAAACCGCAGGTCTGTATCTCATCACGTTCTCGAGATATGTCCTCTTGAAGTTTTCGATTTTTGAAAATTTTGGGTAAAAATGGCCGTAACTCTTGAACATGTGGTCGGATTTGATTTTTGTCGACGAATTTGAAATCAGCGTGTTAAAATCTATATAATGACATGTATAACACCTCAAAATTCGACAAAAAAAAATTCGTCGAAAATCGACATTTTTTTAAGGTATACCCCCTTGAATTTTTTCAATTTTTCACAAAAAAATTTTTGTCGAGTTTTAAAGTATAATATATGTAATTATATAGATTTTGACACGCTGATTTCAAATCTGTCAACAAAAATCAAATCCGACCACACGTTCAAAAGTTACAGCCATTTTTCTCCAAAATTTTGAAAAATCGAAAACTTCAAGAGGACATATCTCGAGAACGTGATGAGATACAGACCTGCGGTTTGAAAATTTCAACTTTTCACATCATTTTCTATAAAATATACACAATTTTAACGAAATCTAAAATTCAAAATTTTATATTAATTTTCATGCAACAAATTTCAATTTATCATAAAAATATTGACTTTAAGATGAGAAAATAAAAAGGAAAATCATAAATTATTTAAAAATGTAAAGAAGTCTATAAAGAAAATCATTCTTTTTAGAAAAAGGTTAGAAACCCCTGCTAAAAAGTTTCAGTTTTTTTCATTTTGAGGTACGAAACCTTTCGAATTTAACGTGATTTTGACGTTTAAAAGTTCTCACTAAATATTAAACACTTTTGCAGAAAGAACATGCAAACTATATTTTGGCAAAACAACGTTTGCCGAGGCTGCTAGTAATATTATAAAAATGAATATTTTAATCTAAAAACAAAAATTGAAGATTTTCTGGTACGCCAAAATATTGGTTTTCCGGTTTTCCGGTCCTCTAGGCGTTAAAGGATCCCAGTACTTTATATTACGTTGTCTTGTAATAAATATGACTACACAGAAAAAAAACTGTATTGGACCAAGAAAACCTTGTTTTGTATATAACGAAAACAATATTTTCTTAACCCTCGGAGTACACACCTATTTTTTCAACCTACTAGTACACTCTGGGTCAATTTGACCCTGCTTACTTTTTGATCGCCTATAATTCCGCAACTACGAAACCTTTTGACTTACCAAAATTCAAAGGTATACTTTGACTCATGGTAAATGAATTTATAAGTGTTACACATACCTTTGAAGTATTCAACATACTTAAAAAAAATCGCGAAAAATTTAAAATACCTGAGCGCTATTCACGATCAAAGTCGGTGTATGGGTCAAATTGACCCACAAGAGGCTCCGAGGGTTAATATAAGAAACATATTCTTAATCCAACTACGTTATTCATTCGTTCAAGAATACTATAGTTGGTTTAAGAGATTATTGCTTATATTAAGAAAATATTGTTTTCGTTACATACAAAACAAAGTTTACTTGGTTTGAGAAATCCTTTCTACCAGTGTACTTTTACACAAAAATAATAATCTTTATGCACTTAATTTATTAATCACAAAGTAACCTCGCAACGGAATGTTTTACGACATAGCTTACCCCCCCCCCCCCCCTCACGCCAATCTCTCATTACAAATTTAAAGTTAATGACATGTTTTGATATAATTACTATGTCCAACTGTTTAAAACAGTTGATTGCAGATGTTATCTACACGATATCATTACCAGACATTCACATTTTAAATATTTAAATAACCGCACCGATAAAACGCCAACGCACAATCGAAAAAATGTTATACCACTCAGCATTTTTATAAATGTTTAGGTTAATTAGCATTAATTAACTGTGGGGGAGTTTGGTAATTAGAATACAGTTTATTTACCCTTGCAGGTGAAATGCCAATTGTGAATTTAATTTATAAAAGATAATAAGGTATTGGCACCAGTCTTGAACGTTTTTAAATTAAATGTACTGAATTATTTGTTTATATTTGATTACTGTCATTAATGGATATTAATCTAAATACATTTAACTGTCTTACAGCGTGATTTGATGATAATTGATCATTTTGTTTAAAGCCGGGTTTACACATTACGATAAATCGTAACAATTTATCATAACGATCGAATTGTTACGATTTATCGTTGCGTGTAAACAGGACATTGTAGCGATTTATTGGAATTGGATTGGATGGTTGATGCTGGCCGGCATCAATTCCTGTAAATCGTAACGACAAGTTGGAACGTGTAAACAAGTAGCAGCCATTCATTGCTACGATTTGACTAAGTTTGCATTAGCTGTTCACGGGAAATGTTGTTAACAACTCAACATAAGTTCTTCATCCATACTTAAATAATTCCGCCAGTGATTGGGTTCATTTCGCAATTTTTTCAATAATTTTATATGAGAAAATACCCTTTTCTTCAGCAACCACTGGCGGCTCCACTTTCTTCTTGGTCTTCGTGACCTTTTCACTTTTCTTGCTAAACAAACGATATATAACGATCACAACAGTACTTCCTCCATGATTGGGTTCATTTCGCAATTTTTTCAATAATTTTATATGAGAAAATACCCTTTTCTTCAGCAACCACTGGCGGCTCCACTTTCTTCTTGGTCTTCGTGACCTTTTCACTTTTCTTGCTAAACAAACGATATATAACGTATAAAGCTGACTGAGTATACCGCGGTCGACAATGAATATTGGACAGGAAATCGTTGCATGTAAACAGTACAACACTCTTTCGATTTATTGTAACAATTTATCGTAACGATCGAATTCTTACGATTTATCGTAGCGTGTAAAGCAGCCTTAATAATTATCGCGGTTTGGCATACTATCATAAAAAGTGCATTTTCTTATGTAAATGCTTTACATTGTTTTAAATTTTACGATGTTTGTGTAGTAGTACTAATCATTTGATAAACACTGGGTGTATATTACTGGTTTTACTTTGTCCATTACTGGGGAAAAAACACATACAAAATAAAAAGATATAATTTAAAAAAATGCGGATTTTGGTTATTAAATTGATTTAATAAAGAGATAAGTAGTTGTTTTATTAGTAATATAAGTTCATGAAAATTACAAAAAAAAATTTCCCACCAATCCAAAAAACAACATACAACAGTACTTTTTCATATCTTTGAAGAAAGATACGAAAAAAAAATGGATTATTTCGGTCTTCCTAAAAAAATAAAATAAAACAATTGCAAGCTATACAATTATTATTAGTGTTCCGTGCTATCATTAAATTATCAAAAATTTTGAAAAACGTGTAAGAACAAAATTTGTTCTTAACATCGTGAGAAATATTTTTTGTTGAAAAATATTTTCTCTAAAACCAATGGTTCAGAAGTTGTAAGGAAATAAACAATTAAATTGTTTATTACAATTGATCACGCTAGTATTATACAATCCTGATGATTTTAGCTCTATCTACACCTAATTTTTAGTGTTCGTGATTTTTTTCTGATTTTTCCGAGTGATTCTTTTGGTGATAAGTGTAGGGAGCAATTTTTAAGCTTAAGCTGTTTTAAAATACAAAAAATGTTAAATTCGTGCTTCAATAAGAATGTTATTTGACACCCAACACCATACCCTTGAATTTTTTTCCATTTCACAATCTACCCCGTGAAATTTACCCCCAGAATCAAATTTTTACTTTTTATACTTCACGAGGACTATAACTATAATTAAGCTACCAAACTCTGCCTTTGTGGTAAACAAATTTTTACGTCAAATAGTTGCAGAGAAAATCACCTGTGACAGACAGACGAACGGACACGGAAGTGATTCCATAAGTGTTCCGTTTTTCACAGAATACAAAAAATAGTTAAGTGCAAATTTTATTAGAAAAATTGACCTCTAAAATTTGTAACATACCTACATCACCGTAAATAGTTTCAAAGAAAATCGCCTATAACAGACGGATATTCAGACAGACGGACAGACACCGAAGTGATTCCACAAGTGTTCCATTTTTCACGGAATACAAACAATAATTAAGTGCGAATTTTCTTAGAAAAATTTTTCTCGTAAACATTTTAATTTTAATTTTTTACTCTCCGCCACTGTTACAACTACATACCACGCATACAAAAAAAAATTCATATACATATACTTGCATAAAAATCACCTTTAAAATCTGTATACTCGCGAAGATAAACCATTATCATAGGAAGTTATTAGAGACATTTCTGTACCAAAAAGTGAAATATTAAAACTGCCATATTATACAAAAAACTGTGAGTTTCTTTTCATTCTGTTGGTTATAAATTCTCAAACGCATACGCGCTTAGATATGGATCAGGTTTTTTTGTAGATTAATTCAAAATTCCTCACGTAAGCTGCTATTTAGATCAGGTGCGTGTGTTACATTTTAAATAGGGGTGCGATGATATTTATTAAGTTTTTATACTGATTTACTCAGTTGTCTAAATAAAGAGGGGCTTGGGGTGTTATTATTAGAGATGAAACGGATAGTGTTTTGGCCGGATACCGAATACCGAATATCCGGTGAGCTGTAAGGCCGGATGGCCGGATATTCGGCGGAGGAATATCCGGCCTGTTTTGACGGTAAAATTCACGATTCGTACCGTCAAAACCCCGACAACCACTGTATTCTTAAATGAAATAGAGCATAGGTGTACAACCTTTTGAGCATTGTGGGCCGCAGAGCGCAAAAAAAATAGCGAAAAAATTTGTTAAGGGCCGTAAAAAAATTTGAAGACCTTTTTTTTCGTTGTTTACTTAATTAATTTATATAACTATTTATATCTCTGTATCTATAATTTATATTTTATAGATTTATTAGAAATATTATATTTCTATACTTTGAAAAAATTTCATATTTCACTTTTTTTTAATCTAGTGCGGGTCGCACGAAAAGTGCTCGGGGGACGCATGCGGCCCGCGGTCCGCGGGTTGGACAAGCCTGAAATAGAGTATAGATAGTAGTAAATTGTGTTGTGAAGTATTAATTAATAATCAAAATTAATGAGTAGTTAATTATTTCTCTTCTTTTTCGTCTATCAAGGGAAGAAAATTGAAATTTGGTTGTGATTGAATTTCTTATTTTAATAAAATTCGTTATTTTACAAGTCAATTTCTTATTATTTGCCTCACAAATATTTTTTTCTTGCAGTTTTTAAATCAAAAATTGTAATTTTTAAATATCCGGTATCCGGCCAAATAATGCGTTACTATCCGGTACTAAGCCGGATAACAAAATAAGGCCGGATAATAAAATAAGGCCGGATAGGCCGGATACCGGATAGTTACCGGATATCCGTTTCATCTCTAGTTATTATGATAAAATAATATAAATAAATTTTCAAAAAATCGATTTTTTTAATTTCATTTTCGTAATGTACATATATTTAAGTGCACACACAGAAAATTTCAAGTCAATCCGGCAATTATTTTTGATGTTATACACATATTTGTAAAGATGTCTCAGAGCGTTTAAAAGTAGGAGGCCGGAGTATTGACAAAAATCGACTTTTTTTTTGAGAAGCCGCCATTTTGTCAAAAAATGTTATTTTACTTTTCCTTCGATTAAGTACAAGATTATACATTACTTTAACGAAATCCGTTTGGGTTTTTTTATTTTAAATGATCCAGTCCAGAGATATCGTGGTCACCGCAAGGCGCCTTTTTTAAGAGAACCTCCTGGAGAACAGCTGTAGCAGCTTTCGAAATTATTATTTTTACAAATAAAAAATGTTGTATTTATATCTTATCTTATCTTATCTTATCTAATAAAAGTTACCATAATATGTGTACAAATTTTTACATTAATTTTAAAAGTCTTCGCTTAAAAAATTATTGAAAAAAACGTTTTTTTGGCCTTCTGTAGGGTAAAACCAGGATAGATGCCCCACTTTTTGAAAAGTCCTCCTCATTTTAAAATTATTAATTTACCATGAATAATTCCTATGAATATAGCTACTTTAGTCTTTTATATTACATTATTACTTGTTTTTGTTGACCTAACAATAACTGATTTTGCAGAAATTGAGTTTTTGCAGAACCATTTTTTTGAGGATAGATGCCTACCTACAGGATAGATGCCCCATCATGAAATTGCTAAGAAGGATAGATGCCTCTAGTGTAGGATAGGTTGAGTTAGGTTAGTTTCAATCCTGCACTTGACATAAAAAAAAACCTTTTGTAACATCAAAAATTTTACACTGATGTAAAATAACATTTGCTTTCTATTTACTTATTTTTATTGATTTTAAAATGATTGTTGTAAAAAAAAGTAAGATCGCTAACAATAACATTAAATTTGACAACAATAATATTAAACATACCTATACCGCCCAAATGTTTTATAGCGTAAATATCATGTGAAAGTACACGGGTATCTATCCATAAAGCAACGTATAAACATTTATCCATTAAATTATCACAACGGTTAAGACATACTATAATACAACATAATATTTTCGATAAGTAGGGTTAACAGCTAGATTCGCGGGTTTCAAATGTCAAAAATTTTAGGTTAGGTAAACATATGAATAACAGCGAATGTTTTGGCTTTACCAATAAGTAGCTAATAAAATACTTTTTTAATACACGCTAGGCACTAACAGGATATATGTAGATGCCCCGTAGAACATTAAAATCTGTCAATATGAAACAACTAAAAGAAAAATATAACATTTCAAAATAAGTCATATGTATGTATGGGGATAGATGCCCCAGGGCATCTATACCGCGAAAAATCGGGGCGACTATCCTTTTTGATATGGATATATGTTTTTTATTTTTTAACGAAAATAAATACAAAAGAGCGATTATTAACATTTAGGTGTGTACTTAATGAACCAGTGTATTGATATAATAAACATAGAACGGAATTTATTACTACTTATAAAGTTATGTAGCAGTAAATACTTACCTCTCAAACTTTGAAGCACTTGTCGCGTACGTTGCAGAAATAATTAATCGTACAAGTGAGACGTTTTTGTTTCGCACAACGGTTTGCGAAGGAATAAGGTATGTGACACTGACGTTTCTTATTTAAACTATTAATTCGATGTTTCGACTTTAGGGGGCTTGGTTCTCGAAAACGAGGCACCTATCCCACTGCGGCATCTATCCTGGTTTTACCCTATATAACCCCTTAAAGTCAGTTTTAAAAAATTACAGAATACTTTGAAATTCGGGTTTTGACTAAAATTGGTCAGTTTTTTTGTAGATTAGGTGCGTGTGTTACATTTTAAATGGGTGCGATGAAATTTATTTACAAACATTTTTATACTGATTTATTCAGTTGTCTAAATAAAGAGGGGCTTAGGGTGTTATTATGATAAAATAAAATAAAACAATTTTTAAAGTCAGTTTTAAAAAATTACATTTTTTTTTCAAAAATTGGGGGTTTGGCTAAAATGGTCCACAACCAACCCTTTCAATCTTTAATATAAATATTAATACCTACACTATAAATTCAAATTAATATAGAACATAATATAATATCAAAATAATATCATAGAACCAATATTATTTAAATAAATACATATATACAGGTGTTTCATAAATTGAAGAGGGTTAATCAGTGCATGATTTGAAAACAAAAAGTTCATATAAACATAACTCCGTTTTTGCTTTATTTTTGATAAACAGGATGATCATTTTTTTGAAAAATTGTTCTTGTTTTTTTTAATTACTACATATAATAAGGTATAGTGATACACTATTTGTGAAATAACGAATTTTCTGTTTCAACTAATAGCTTCCCGGTTAATGTCACTGATTATTTTGAATTAAAAAATTATACGCAACTACTTTTTTTTTCAAAATCAAATATTATTTTATTAATGGTGCTTTATTTTGTGACTTTTTTTCATATTTTGAACTTTTTTTCAGTAAAAAATAAACAACAACAATTATTTGTATGTAAAAATAAAATATATTTACACTTTTTTTAAATAATTATTTAACAATTAGATTCACTGGTAGAAAGGATTTCTCAAACCTAGTAAACCTTGTTTTGTATATAACGAAAACAATATTTTCTTAAGATAAGCAATAATCTCTTAAACCAACTATAGTACTCTTGAACGAAGGAATAACGTAGTTGAATTAAGAGTATGTTTCTTATATTAAGAAAATATTGTTTTCGTTATATACAAAACAAGGTTTTCTTGGTCCAATACAGTTTTTTTTCTGTGTAACTAATACCCATTTATGATTGAATTAGTTCGTATTTTTAATTCACTACTAAAAATTAATAACAAAATTTTGTATATCAAAAATAAAACGAAAATGGACCAATATTTATATAAACTTTTTGTCTTAAAATCATATATAGATTTACCCTATTCAATTATGAGACAACCTGTATACATACATTTATACAAATTTGTATTTTAATTCACTAACAAGAGAGAGAAAGGGTTGCTATTTCATTATATTTATGAATCACATACACATATAATTTATGCATTCAATTTTATTGCATTTCCAAATACTGATTTTAATCAAATTTTAATAAAGTCTCAAAAATATGTTAATATTATTTTGATTTATAAATAGCTAAATCTAAATTATTTTATAAACATTTTGAAATATATGTATTTTATTTTAGGTAATAAACTTTTTATTCATTAAAAATTATATATATATTTTTTAATATTCAAGTGTAGTATTATTTCATAATTGTGAAATAATTTTCGGATTAAACTTTTTTTTCTTTTTTTTAATGGGACTCCAAAATATGTTCTACCTAAAGCCAGTACATTTAATGCCCGGTATTATAAAGAAATTGCATGTAAGCAAATTTGTTTCCATGCAAATGTGCGATTTGCAAACGCTATCTACTAGGAGTCAAATGTAAATGACAACCAATCACAGATTGTAGATTTAAAATATCAAGACAATTTGACTCCTAGTAGATAGCGTTTGCAAATCGCAAATTTGCATGGAAACAAATTGCTTGCATGCAATTTCTTTATAATACCGGGCATAAGACTCAAAAAGATTATTTCGAATTAAATTCCAGTATCGTTCTAATCTTCATTATTTGTAATAAAAAAAGGATTGTGTGGTTTTATGAAACCACGGTAAAAGTGAAACTTTTTTTCACATTATAGACATTTAACTAAAAATTTTCGGAATAATAAATTCAAGCACTCAAAATTGAAATAAATCTACAAACAACAACATGCACCAGCAAAAAGTTCTAATAATTCTAATAAATTCTATATAACAACCAAACAATTTCTGTCTCTTTCATTTGACACGGCTCTTTTTTCGAGTCAGATGCACTGTCCATTTCTTTATGTCTATGGCTCTGACGTATTTACCCCTACTCCGCGGCCGAGCGACATGCAACACACAGACGAAAAATTTTGAGACGATGTAATAAAAGTTTCACTTTAATAAATAAATTAAAAGATTTAACATATTATTATAGTTTATCATACATACTTATCATTATAAAAACCTAAATTGTATAAACATTTTGTACATATCTAACTATAAAATTCTATCTTCTACACTAGATTTATCCACTATTACTTTCATAAAATTGTTTTTATATTTAACCACATATGTCAGAAAAAATGTAATAAATAATTTAGTACAATATGAATATTTCAGTTCATTTTCCTATCAATTAAGCTGTCAAGTATTAATACTTTCATGTTCTATGTTTCAAATAAAAAGACAGTAGGTAATATCCGGATATTTATTAGTAAAAAAAATAATAATAAAGTTATTTTACAAAAAAAAACAATCGATTTCAATTACCCATGAATATATTCAATGTATAAATAAATATATGTTACACGCGGCTTCAGTCGCGTTGAATTTGTATTTTTTAATCTGGGATATAAATTTATCTATATCCTTTTTATCAGGATGCAAGCAATCTCGCTACCAAATTTCGTCAAGATTGGTTCAGAGGTTTACCATGAGTTGCACAAAGCAAAATTTATTGTTTTAAAAGCATTATTACGTCATTTCTAAAAAAACAATCACAGTTATGATACATTTGATAAGGTAAAAAATTATCATATTTAGTGGATTTTTCATTTACAAGTTTTACAAAATTTAGAATTAACATTAATCATGGATTTAAAAAAAACTGATTAATTAATCGTGGTTAATTTTGCTTTATGCAACCCACGGTTAGACGTGAAAATGTAATAAAAGTTACTTTAATATTTGGATATTTTTTACTTAATTAACCCTAAACTGCATGAATTTTTATATATGATCTAAAAAAAAAATTTATTATAATATTAAAAATATCAGTTTAAAAATCAAATTAATATAATGCCAACTTACCAAAACCAATTAAAAAAATATTCTTCTCAAAACAAAACCCATACGTACATAAAAGTCAACCAAATAAAAATTATCCACCAGTACAAGAAAAAAATATTTCAAAAACCACGCGCGCGATGTATGATACCTTGAATGCTTGACAAGCAATACAGAGAGCTACAATACAGGATCTGTTATCCTGTTCGCAGGACTACCACCGAGCTACTGCTGTAAAGCTGAAAGCACAGAACAGTCATCACGTGGCAAGGATGTATAGATATCGCTGTCTAGTGTGCTGTCTCCGTCAGACCGAGTTCGGACCTAGTGCATGTATGTATATTGTGCATGTTGGGATGTTGTGTGTGAGTGAGTGTGTATGTGTGTGGGATAGGTTGGAAATTCTGATTTTGCATAAAATAATTTTTTTTTAATTTCGGATTTTTCTGGCTATTTTCGTTATGATGTCTGTTTGTCTGACAAATTATTAAAAGGTGAAATTTTATATTTAGTAATTTTAGTATTTTGGGAAGAAAGCGTCCTTTTTTTTAAACGATCTTACAACTTTAACTTTACACGGAAAAAAAGAAACCTGAAGAATTACAGTTTCTTCCTGTACATCCCTGATAGTAAGCTACAACCTATCACCTACCATTATAAAATATTTTTTATAGTTTGAAACTGTAATAATATTATAGCAAATAAACAATATAAATTGATGGATAAACTGCAAACATTACAACCCAAAATAATATTATTACAGTTTCAAAATATTTTATAATAATAGGTTGGTCGCTTACTATCCGAGATGTACAGGAAAAAAACTGTAATCTGTTTAGTTTTAGTTTTGATTTCATATGAATGCATTTTATTTTTGATCAACAAAACAAACATTTACAACTAAAATTCAAAACAAAGTAAGCTTATTTTCTTATCAAATAATTCAAAAAAATTTACTTACACCCAATTTGAACATTTTTTGGATTAATTAAAGTTTTGGATGTCGGTAAATTTTTTTGCAAAAATTTTATAGCAAAATATGTCCCCCTTGAAAGCAAAATCGACGTTTTTTCAAAATCTTATTTTAACTGACCAAAAACGCGACTGTTTCGTTTAATTGGGCCAACCTGTATTTAATACATAAAGTAGGTACATGATTTACAACTGAAAAATTTAATAGCGTCGATATTGCGAAACGCCTCTAAAAAATAATCGTTATTGCGAGGTGTTGCTGTACTTACTTTTAAAATAATATTTCAAATTTTTAAATTTATTTAGGGTATAGTTCTTTTACTGGAAGCGAACATACATTGGTATATATATATGTATAGTTACTTACAAAAACTTTTTCTTTACAAACATATATTATTTAGGTACATAGATAGTTTTCCCATTAGAGCCCATGTTAATTTAAAAACCATAAAACTTTTATACTAGACGGTAAACCGTTTTAAAATTTTGTTTATGCAGTTAAGATTGATGAACAGAAAAAAACTCGATCTTATTGAAAATTTAAGATGAAAAAAAGCTTAATAAATTTATCTTGTTAATATAACAATATTTCCTCAATATAATAATAAAAAATCTTATTTTATTCATTTGAAAAATATAATCTTCATGTTTATATAAAAATCTTTTCATTTACAAAATTAATAAATAATTTATTACACCAACTAACGAAACTCTCAAATCGATTAAACATAATGGTTATCAGTGTGAATATTTTTTACACCATCCAACTAGTGAAAGTGCAATTTTCGATATGGTAAATTAAATGATGTAATTTATAAAATATTTTTTGTATTTAAAATATATGTTTTCAATACGAAACAAAATTTTCACAGTGATAAGAAAATTGTTAGTAATAATATACATTTATCAATAAGATAAACGTGGATATTTCCATATTGCTAAAAAAAAATTATCATATTAACAAACAACCTCTATCGGAGCCAAATCGATCACGGATTTTTTACAATGATCACATTTTTTAACACATAGACAAATTATTTTATTTGTGTATGTATATATTTTATATGTATAATGTATGATTAAATACAGTATCGGAGAAAGAAAAAGAACAAGAATACAATGATACCAAATAAATACATAAACTGTAATATCGGTAAAGCGATTTATTTACAAATAAATATCGTTTATGCCCGCATTATCTCTATATATTTTTTATCTATCAGAAATACGACAAACACACACACACACACACACATGTATAATAATGTACAAATGGGTCTTCTGAGAAATGATTCAGCCATTTAGAAAACGGTTTCCTCTCGCTAACGATCATTTCTTATACTTTTCTAGATAATTATTGTCATTCAGGGACGAAGTGTCGCTAACGGTGATTGTTAACACAATGGATTTAACGAAGAGGAGACGTTTTTGTACAGGAGATTCACGAAGATAATCACCCACCCACCCTACGTCCGATACCGACCGTCGAAAATATAACTATTGGACTTTTTATTTTTCATCGTCTTGATTTGATTTTATTTCTGTATAAGTTAAGACATTGTTTTTTAGTATCAGATTAAAATTAACTATTTTATTTATACAGTGTATTCCAAGTTGATTAAGCCATCGGAAAATTAACATGGGGAGATTTAGAAGTTTTGTAGTAGCTTTATTATTGTAAAAATTAATATTTTTTGACATATAAAATTGAAAACAAAATACTTAAAATAATAACTATTTTATTAAATTTTGTGGCGGCATTTCAAAATGCATCAATGACATATATGTAACCTGCAGAAATACTCTGTATTTTAAAAAGAAGACTGAAAATTCACGTTTCTATAAGTTTGGGCTGTGTGTTGATGAGCACATCACTCGATTATTTAATGGATTAAAATAATAAAATCTCAGAATTTATGTACGGAAAAAATGGAATCGATTTTTACGAAAATTACAGTTGCCGATTAAAAATTTCAATTTTGTATCAAAAAATACTATCAGTATTTTACATATACCTGCTGTCAATTGAGTAACTTCTAGAATCTCCATTTTAATTTTTATAATGATTTTTTCTATATCTTAAACAGTGAAATTTGACTACAAAATTTTGGATTTTTAATTTCGTTAAAAATATGTTTATTCCATAGAAAATGACGTGAAAAGATGAAATTTTTAAACCGCAGGTCTGTATCTCTAATAGTTCTCGAGATATCGCGTCTCAAAGTTTTAATTTTTTTAAAATTTGGGAGAAAAATGGACGTAACTTTTGAACGTGTGGTCGGATTTGATTTTTGTTGACAGATTTGAAATCAGCGTGTCAAAATCAATATAATGACATGTATTATACTATAAATCTCGAAAAATGTATTTTTGCGAGAAATTGAAAAAATTCAAAGGGGTATACCTTAAAAAAAAGTCGATTTTTGATGACATTTTTTTTCTCGTGTTATACATGTCATTATATAGATTTTAACGCGCTGATTTCAAATCCGTCGACAAAAATAAAATCCGACTACACGTTCAAAAGTTACGGTCATTTTTCTCCAAAATTTTCAAAAATCGATAATTTTAAAAGGCCATATCTCGATAACGTAAAGACATACAGACGTGCCTTTTGAAAATTTCAATTTTTCGCGCAATTTTCTATAAAATAAACATACTTTTAACAAAATCGAAAACCTAAATAAAAATCAGTCAAATTTCATGGTTCAAATGAAATGAAATATTTTTCTCCGTGTGTAATTTCACATAAAAATATAATTAATATAAATAAAAATGTTATGTCATAAACTCAATAATTTATTGGATAATATATATATATATATATATATATATATATATATATATATATATATATATATATATATATATATATATATATATATATATATATATATATATACATATATATATATATATGTATATATATATATATATATATATATATATATATATATATATATATATATTATAATAATAAAATGGGATATAATGGTCTATTAATAATATTCTTTATTTAATCTTTACGTTTCGATCAATATGATCTTCATCAGAAATTAGTTAATTAATTTTTTATATTAACATTTATATTAATATATGTAAAATAAAAATTTATAGACCATTATATCCCATTTTATTATTATAATTTACAAAATGGTCATTTATTCCAATATATATATATATATATATATATATATATATATATATATATATATATATATATATATATATATATATATATATATATATATATATATATATATATATATATATATATATATATATATATATATATATATATATATATATATATATATATATACAGTCAGACCCGGATTTAGAAATTTGCCGCCCCTAGACAGTTGCGAAAATTGTCGCCCCGCTTAATATGGTGGACTAAGTTTGGTACGAAGTGTTTAAAAATGTTTAAATTTTTTTAGGTTTTTTATGTAAAGTTAATTAAAAATTACATTAAAATTTATAAAAAACGGTGAAGACCTTTTTTAAACAAGTTTCCACCAAAATTTGCCGCCCCTTAATTTTTGCCGCTCTAGGCACGTGCCTACAATGCCTGCATGGTAAATCCGGGCCTGTATACAGTAGAAACCCGTTATAACGTCATCGGTTAATACGACGCATCGGCTTTAACGATTCAAAGTCCAACTTATAACGACTATCCGTTTTTACAACCAATATGACCGGTCCCTTCGATGTCGTCATAACCGGTTTCTACTGTAGCTTTATGACATTCATAAATTTGAATTTAGACTTCCGTAATAAGAAAATTCAATTTCCCAAAATGTATTATCATATATGTATATGTATGTACAGCCTTGGCCAAAAGAATTTGCCACCCCCGTCAATACTTAGATATGTAACTTTTTTTGACTTGACATGAAGTGGGCGAAATCGTGTTGTGTAAAGGGCCAAATGGGTTTAAAAAAAAGACACCCAAGTACTGTAAACTGCCTTAAAACCATTTCTTCATAAAATGTTCGGTATTACCAACATGAACAGCGCCCGTTTACAGTAAGAAAACGCGCCTGTCAAAAATCGTGAGTGACGATGAAGTGGTTCTCAGATAATGGGATTGAGCTCCTGTTTTGGCCTCCTCAATCATCGGACCTCAACCCCATTGAACATCTTTGGTCGATATTAAAGCACATACGATTAGGGAACACTCAATCACATCAAATAAAAATATAAACAATATCTTGATTAAGGAGTAGCAAATAATTACTCCACAATAATGACGATGCTTAGTATCGAGTTAAAAAAAAGAGTAACTGCTGTTATCATAACAAGAGGTATCTGTACAAAATATTAATTTATTATAATAAATATTTCCGTTATCATCAACTGGTATTATTTATTTAACCTGGGTGGCAAATACTTTTGGCCAAGGCTGTATATATAAATCAAGACCATAAGCCACAACATTTTGAGATACGTGTAAATGATTTACATACAATCAACAGATGGGGTTGGGGGTCCTTGTTCTTGAATAATACATAGCGTCTGTTACGTAGTTGGACTGCTCCTTAGTGTTGTCCGGAAAAACGGACGTTTGGGAAATTCAACAGCGCCCCCACCCCTTTAACCGTAATCAACGTGCAGCAGACAATATTGATGTCGTATGGTTTGTCTGAGGCTTCCATTGTGATCGATCATAACAATTAAATTATTAAATGTACCTTAATGTATTTTCTCTTCAATTGAAAAAATCATTTTATCGAAAAGAATGATATAACGATTTTACCGTTAGTCAATTGAGAGTCGAGCTTCGTGTACTAGTGTCACTTATCGTATATTTAATCATTTTATTAAATTTTTTAATTAAATTTTATTTTATCAAATAGTTCGTCTATTAGAAAATAAATTATTTCAAATTTATTTTGATTTTTTTTAAATTGGCAAATGTTGTAATAACGCAATTTTCGTTTGACCTCGGTACACTGGTAGAAAGGATTTCTCAAACTAAGTTTACCTTGTTTTATATATAACGAAAACAATATTTTCTTAAGATAAGCAATTATCTCTAAAACTAAAAATTTTTTTTTCGTTATATACAAATCAAGGTTTTCTTGGTCCAATACAGTTTTTTTCTGTGTATCATAAATATTCTTAATTTTTGCATTGTTATGCCGTGTTTATACCGAAGAAACAAAACAGCAACATCGTGTTTTTTTTACAAAAAGTGCAATAAACTCCATACATTTTTAAATATTAAGCGTTTTAAAACACTGTGTTGCTGTTTTGTCTTTTTTGGCGTGAACACCAAATTAGGTTCAGAGTTACGATTTTTTTTGAAAATTTGTTAAACGAAAATTGTAATAATAATAATAAAACGTATGTATGCATACATATTTTTTTTGAATTGTCAATTTTCATTTGATACCCCACTCACCGTGATTGAATAAAAAAATGCTATCCATTTGCCCCCCTTAAAAGAGTCAAAAACATAAAATTTCATTTTTATAACTCAGTACTATACATAATTATGTTAAATATCAGTTTTCTAGTTCAAACAGTTCAATAACTAGAAGGCTGTGATACAGACAGACAGATAGACACAATATTGATAACATTTTCAAAATTTCAATTCAAAAATTGATAAGAGTAAACAATTAAACATCCACTTCCGGTTAAATCGTATACAAAAACATTAATTAAAAAGAAAAAGAAAAATGTACCTAAGTTATATACCGTTTTGACTGTAGAGCATTTCTAAACAGACAGAGAGACAAATACTCGTCTTTCCATTCAAGGACCTTTCGAGGACTCTTAAAACGTGTAATTCTATTGAAATCTCAATTATGAATCTTTTAACTATTACTATATACAGGGTGATTCAGCACTGTCGTGCCAAACTTAAACCGTAGATTAAGAAAAATATTTTAAGCAAAAAACTTCTAATGAACATGTGTCCGGAAATTTTTCGTGAGGGAACTACAGGCCTCCAAAGATTTTACTAAAAATGAGTTTTTATTTAATATCTAGAGAACCCTCTGTGATAAAATTATGAAATTTGGTATTCTGTTTAGTATTAATAAGTGTGATCGATTACTCATATTAACTAGATATAATTTAGACTAGAGATGTATGGGGTCAGTGGGCCCATCGATTTTAATCTAGTATTTTTTGTTATTTAATATTTTTATAAAGTTGGGCACTTATTTAAGGTTATATGATACAAAATACACAAAAACATACTTTACTTATTTGTCATAGGATAAACCGTTTTCGAGGAATATCGATGGAAAAGAAAGTATGCAGAATTTAACTTAATACGGATGCTTCAAATTACAAATAATAAATTTATATTCTTGTTCTATGATAAAAACTAAAACAAAAATTTTACATAAGTATACCTCAAAAAATGCATCCTTATCAACAAATAGCCATTTTTAGTTACGTTTTTTAGTCAAATTATTAAAGTACATAATACAGTATTACAACTGGCTATAGATCTTAGAGGATTCATATTAGGAGGTTTCTTTATATGAACTTTTTTCCTACCTTTAATCATAGAACAAGAATATAAATTTATTTTTTGTAATTTGGAGCATTCGTATTAAGTTAAATTCTGCATGCTTTCTTTTCTATCGATATTACTCGAAAACGGTTTATCCTATGACAAATTAGCAAAGTATATTTTTACGTATTTTGTGTCATATAACCTTAAATAAGTACCCAACTTTATAAAAAAATTAAAGAACAAAAAATACTAGATAAAAATTGATGGGCCCACAGGCCCCATACACCCCGGTCTAAATTATAATTGTTTAATATGAGAAATCGATAACACTTATTATTACTAAACAGAATACCAAATTTCATAATTTTATCACAAAGGGTTATCTAGATATTAAATAAAAACTCATTTTGATGAAAATCTTTGGTGGGCTGTAGTTCCCTAACAAAAAATTTTCGGACACATGTTTATTGGAAGTTTTTTGCTTAAAATATTTTTCTCAATCTATGGTTTAAGTTTGGCACGACAGTGCTGAATCACCCTGTATATTAATAAAAGAATTTTATATACAGATAAAATAAATAAAAACATTTATCAGAAAAGCACAAAAAAAAACAAAAACATTTCAATTAGCTTCATATTATTTTTATCTCTTCTGCATATTAAAAAATTCCACGAATATCAAATTTAAAAGACATAAAATTTCCATATATTACACTATGATAATAATTACAACAAAAAAAAATAATCCGCTACATAAAAAGTTTTTTATAAGCACTACAATAATGTATATATAAATAAAACAAAATTCCTTGAAACTCTTTATTTACAAAGATATAAACACCCCGCGGTATATAAAAACTTTATCTTGTTGCTTTTATTTCAAAGAACATGAGAAAATATAACTTCTTGATATAATGAACATCAAAATTATCATAAACTTTATGTATTAAAAAAAACTTCATTAAAAAGTGTGCTTAAAATATTATTATGTTTATATTTTGTTATTATTCTCAAATATAACATAACTGTGCGTAAAATGGCCATTAAAAGTATCCCAACGGGTGACTTATGGCCATGACCCCCACATAAAGGGGGGGGGGGGTGACAGGGCTCTATCATGAGGGCTCGGAGCGGTAAGTTAACGAATTTTTTTTTGTCGTAAAATTTTGTTTCGATGTTTTATCAGAAGGGGGCCCACGATAGAATGTGGGGGTCATGCTAATTGTTGTTGTTTCACGTAAAGCTAATTCCTAAAATACTAGAAAATTAAAAATAATATTAAAAGACCCCGCAGAATCCTTATGGGAAAGGGGTTTCGGTCAAACTCTTAAAAAACTTTGGATTCTGATAGTCTTTGATGAGTAGATTAAAAGTGTCAATGGACACAAGTCCTAAAAACTCAAACTTTTAAGATATAACCCTCTAAGGTTGGGGATCATGCTCGCCTTTAATTTACAATAAAAAAATTTGTAGAACCTTAATTTTCGCACAACTATTTGTATGTGTTCCCAAAGACTTATATAATCGATGGTCACCATAAAAAAGTAAACTTTTAAATTCTTTAGCCAATGGCAGTATTTAAATCTTATTATTACGTTTTTTTTTATTATAAACCAATTTTTTATTATAAAACAATTGGATTCATTCATAATTAAAAAAAACGTAACAATAAGATTTAAGAGTTGTCATTTCTCAATGAATTGAAAAGTTGACTTTTTTATGGTGGCAATCGATTATAGTATTTGGGAACACATACAAAAAGTTGAACGTTTAAGGTTCTACAAAAAAAAATATTGTAAATTAAAGACAATCACGATCCCCAACTTCAGAGGGCTATATCATAAAAGTTTGAGTTTTTAGGACTTAGTGCCCATTGACACTTTTGATCTACACATCAAGGACTATTATAATCCAAAGTTTCAAAGAGTTTGACCGAAACCACTTTCCCATAAGGATTCTGCGAGGTCCTTTTTAGTTTGGATGTAACGATTGAAAAAAAAATCGTGTATAATTTTCTATATTTTTCAAAAGAGGGGATGTGTGTTTTAGTATAATTTTATCAGCACATTTTTGCGTATATGTTTATTGTTATCCACTAATTTTTAAACTCACACTAGGCTTATTTCGATGTATTAAAATTTTTAAGGCGCGCAAAGAAAAATCTATCTGAAAAATGTACTAATTTGTAGTTTGTAGGAATAATTTATACATAATATATAAATAGGAAAAAAGAGTCAATAATTTATATGTTCGATCTATAATCTAATTACTTCCCCCCTCCCTTTAAAAAATAAATTACCACCATAGATTAAAACAATCCGTAAATAATTACAAAAACAAAATAAAAAACAACCGTTGCGAAAAAAAATTGTAACGAACTCCCATTAAGAATTCAAATGTTTTAAACTTAATCCTTATTTATCCCTTTTCAACAAAAATGATCCTCGAGTAGAAATAATCGGCTTACGAGTTCACGCACTTTATTTTCCCCAAAATATCCCCCATTTGGCGTAAATGAATTCTGTAGAGATTTACACATCAATTTCTTTTCATTTTGCTCATAATTGATTTCCTTTTTCTTCCATTCTGAGAGAGAAACAGACGGTAATAAATTTCCGTTACTCTTTCTAAAGACTGAAAGAAAACTTACCCCCTTTTTGCTTACAGAAAACAGGTTACAAAATATAAAAATATGAGATCCATACAATTTCGATTTATTAGTATTCAAGGGGGAAATCCACTATGACGGAAAAATGCATTTTTTAAAGTGTATACATATTCAAAAATATGTAAAACAAAAATTAATTGAAATTCCGAAAATTGTCTGAACTAGGCAGCCCATAGACGATCAATTTCACGGATTGTCCAATATTATTGACCGTTTAGGAATCATATTGAAGATTGCGCAATGATTTTACAAAAGTTTGAGCGAGTTTAATTTTATTGCGCCATATTTTTTCATTGTGTCGTCTGTAGGGCTTATTGTACAATATTTTTTAGTCTACTGTTCGAAGCGGTCCCGTACGCACGCACGAATATTTATAAATTTATTTTAAAAAACGTTCATGAGTGTACACTGGCCTTCTTTGCAGCCATTTTTTGACCCATATTCGTTTTTTTTTCGTTTCGCCAGCAAAATCAACAGCATAGCTGCAGCCAAATCTTCATCATCACACATGTGTGTTTCGACGAAAATATTGACGCGAATAATTCAAGATTCAATATAATTGAACGAGTATGCGTAAAGTATATTTCAATATAATTGTGCAATAATAACATTGCACAGTTATATTGTAGATGTATGGGGGGGGGGGTACAGTCAATTTAGTGAGGCCAGATAACAATGCCGGCCGATTATGACCCTCAAAAAACTTTTCAAGAAACAGCTTTTTTCGATCTGGTTCCAGCGATTTCTCTAAAAAGTAACACTACCCAAGTGCATGCCACCCGCCGATTTTCTTGAAACTTTGTACACACGTAGTACATTAAAAAACATTAAACACGTGTTTTTTTTTATTTTGGCTAACAAGGCGTTTTAAGGGTAGAAAACACATTCGAAAGTTTAACCCCATTTAGCACAATGCTAACTAACGCTACTTATGAGTATGATTCTCTAATTTTTTACGAATTTTTTCTAGCACAATTTCATTGTCTGCGTGTTTTTGAGATCGAAAACTTCTTAACACCCTTCTTTCAGATGATGGAAACAATAAGTAAATCACGAAATTTTAAGAAATTGATTCTTATTAATTATGAAGACAGGATTATTATATCTTTTTAATGTTTCCAATTATACAGTTTGCCCACCGATATTTGCCCAGATTCTGCTATTTGGATGCGTCATTTTAAATTTTTCATCCACCACTTCTAAATTGATATAACTGTTATCAAAATCGTAATTATGTATTTAATAAACTTCGCAAGTGATGTTAAATAAAGTTTTTGAAACTTCTGAGATTTTATCCACCATTTTCGTTAAACTAATGTTAAAATCGTCATTAGCGATCTCAAATACACGCAGAGTTTCGAGAAAATCGGCGAGTGGCACTTGGGAACACTGAAAAAATGTACTGTTAATTTTTAACATAAAAAACATGTTAACGAGAGGACGAAATTTCATTATGTGAAAAATTAATCGGTAACTTAGTAATGTTTCATACCAACAGTATCAAAAATTACTATACCGTATGTTAAAATAATTATAAAACTTAAATAATTATTTTAACAAGTTATTAATAGTCAGATGAAAAAATTTCATTAACATTTTTATTTATTTACGATGCATAGGAATGAGAAAAAAATAAAAAATTGCATAGATTGATGAAAAAAATTTTGATCCTAGAAATTTTTAACACCCGACATGGTAAAATTTAAAAGAACGTCTACTACAATTCAATATTCTGTATAGCAGTTTCTATGACGGCAATAGGCCAGATATGAAAAGTAATAGTAAAGATAGATATGAAAAGTACAGTAAAATTATAGAGAATGTTCGTGAAATTTTCATATGCAAGAAATTAAATTAAATAATAGCGTATATTACTTTTTCAGAGTAAATAAATTTTAATAGGTTCTATGTTAAAATTTACCAGTATGTCATTGTAATTTTTCATTTACTTTATTTTAAACTCTACCGATTTTTCTGTTCATTTTTTTCAGAAGTTGATTCTGTCCTCAGGTTCACAGCATTTTCTGTTAATTTTTAAAAGAATATTCTCTCCGTGTAGTGTTACGTGTAAGACTATATAATGAACCGATATATTAAAAAATATTTATATGTGGTCCCCTCATAACTTATTGATAGTGTACCATATGTTTAATTTCCCAGATGCTCTTAAGTACTTTCCGTATTTCCATATCGGAAAAATGCAACCCAAGCGCCATTGTGAGATTTATGTGAACTAATTTTAAAATTATCCCAGAATGCACTGACACGTGTTCTGGAAAACTGCAGCGAAACAAATGTGTTTTAGTACAACTGAGTTCTTATTTTTCTTCTTTGTCGCACCATTCATGGGCGCAAATGAGAAGTTTTCCAAAGAGGAACAACTTTAGAATTTAGAACAACGAAAAAAAAAGGCATTTTTTTAAATTATTTTTATAATTGAACAACACTAACTCTTCTCAATTTATCGAACATTTCAATTGTATACATTTAAATAATTATAAAGAAAATGCCCCACCATATTCACCCTTAATAAGCGACCCCTATGACATCACTGATGTATTGAGTAATTTTTAAGATGTCGATTCTTCGTTTACTATTTTCTCTACTCTAGTTTATGCTAACTTTTAAACAATAGATACAAATAAAAGGTGGATAACTTTAATTGAATTTAAAAGTGTTATTTTGTTACTAGTTTTACAGGTTGGTCACAAAGTATTTGTATCTATTCATAAACATTTTATAAAAAAACTAGCGGCATCCCGCGGCTTCGCTCGCGTAAATTTCGAAAATAATTACAACCCTCCATAAGTGATAGGGCATGGCATATTAATTTTTTTTATATTGTTTTTTATTCATTACCAATAAAAAATCGTAAATATCTCGGATCTTAGTTAAAAATAGCAAAAACCCACCCCCTGTCTACCTCCGCCATTAGTGGTTGAATATCGAAAAAAATTTATTGCAAATTATATTATAACTTAAGTAGCTATGCAGATAAACATATCAAAAACACGCACCCTGTCTACCCCCGCCATTATGGGTAGAATGTCGATTTTTTTATTTTAATAAATGACTATTGTGCCCAAATTACCTTTATAACTAAAGCAGGTAACATATCTAAAAACATATCTAAATCCATCCTCGTCCCCGTCCAATGCTATTAGGGGTTGAATGTCGAGCTTTCATTTTTAATTGAATATTAATTTGTTCGAATTTACCTTAAAATCATAAACAGTTATGAATATATAAATATATCAAAATTTTACCCCTCCCCCATTCCCATAGGATTGAATTTTCGTAAATGTTATTTGTCTTGTAGAGTACCTACTTATGCCATGCTTCATTCAGTGAATACAAAAAAAATATCTTACAAATTTTTCCTCCTCCCTAACACCTTAGGGATTCAATTTTGGGAAGTGCTGAAATAACTATTTCATTATTTGTATTGTAGAGTATATATGATAAAAAATATTTTTTATACAAATTTTGACACCCCGTTTTAACCCCTTAGGGGTTGAATTTCGAAAAATCCTTTCTTAGTAAGTGCTTACATCATAAAAGGAAGACACCTACGAAATTTCACGTTTCTAGGTCCATGGGTTTGGGCTGTACGTTGATATATGAGTGAGTGAGTGAGTAGTTAAGGACAAACTCTCTTATAGATATAGATTATTTATAAAAAAAAATGTTAACATTTCTATATGAATAAATTATTAATAAATAAACAATAAAAACAGTTTGACAAGCACTGGTTTTAACTAACGTCATTCGTTTAAATGAACGAATTGAATCCGCAATATTGATCAAATAAGTTTTATAATTTCTTCTTTGGAGTAATAAAACCAAGTATACTTTTATCAAATAAAATGAATAATTTAGTATATTGAGAAAGTAGAGAAACTTAAATATTTAAATAATCAAAACTGGTAGAGATTAAGTTATTTGGTTTTATTATTTCTTTGATTAATTTTTTATTATTTTTTTTTGTAGTATTATCAAAGTATATTAATTTAAATAAAGGATGCGGCAAAATTCATTTTTATTATTTGCAGAAAAGAAATTGTGTTCTCGAAATAACCAAAGTTTTTTTTTGTTACCACAGGTGACCCGCAAGTCAGGACACATAAGTGAAAATAATAATTATATTATATAATCTGTTAAGTATTGTAGCTGCAATTAAAAAAAATAGAAAACTTTATGGATCTTGACTTACGGGACACTTGTGTATAAAAAAATATTTATATTTTATCACGTTAATGCATTTTTTCTCAATATTTTATACATCAGACAGAAGGGCGGTTAAAAATACATATAAATGTCACACAACGAAATTCAAGATGACCGTAACTTACTGAAAATTTGATATACTCAATTTTAGAACACTTTTAGGCTATTATTATCAGGCTGTTTTTTGTTGACGTTGTAGCAATTTTTGTTGAAACGACCCTTCCGCTTTGATAAAGGTACTTCTAAATCTGATAATCGACCTAAGATAGCTTTGTAACGCTGAAGATTTCGCTACATAGTGTGGAGAGGTTAGTAAAGGACAAGGTAATCTACGTGATAAGAATAAAAAATATAAAAAACTTATAAACATTTCTTTTTAAATTTGTTCTACATTATTCCATAAAAAATATACTATATAAATAAAGTATGTACACCCGATTCTGTTTTTACACGGTTTTGATTTAACACGGTCTAGAAAAAAATTGATTCCGTTTTTACATGATTTAATTCGATTTAGCACGATTAAAAAAGCTATTTGATTTAAATTTAAAAAAAAAATATTTTTATTAACTGATGTAATCTAGGAATTTTTTTCTATCTGTTATTTTATAAAATATGTATTAGTTAGGGAATTCCATTTTCTAATTTATTTTCATAGCAGCTTAAGTATTTTTTTAGTTTCGTACGAGTTTTCAGTTCCTAAACTTGTAATATTTTATATTTATTTAAATTTAATTTATAGTTTTTTTTTGTATGAATCATTTCATTTTACACGGTTTTTTCTGGAACGTATCTACCGTGTAAAAACAGAGTTAGGTGTACTGCAATGTTTGACAGACAATATTCTTTGGTAGGTTTATACCATTTAAAAGTCATAGTAAATAATTGTATTACAAGTTTTTACTTTAAAAAAAATATAACCGATATTGCATTAAGGGGAAAAGCCACTGTGAGGGGTAAAAAAATTGTCAATGATCCAATATTCTTTTAGAATCGGGTAGAGGGAATTTTATTAAGTATATATTCAACTTATTCAATAACATTTTTTATTGAAAATTATTAAAAAAGTTGTGACGACCAAAAAAAAATATTTTTCCGTGGTTCCATTGAAATTTGGGGATAATTTATCGAAAAAATATATATCTTATCGATATCTATATGAATATAGCTAGCTGTCATTGCACGTAGCCGTTTTTTTTATTTAATCTTTTCACAAAATGGGACGGTATGATTTTTTTTTTCATTTTTAACACTTTTTTTAATTAAAGCGGTTTTAAAAAATAATAAATATCAAAATTTCTAAAATCGACTACACACAGGCATAACAACTGCGGTGACAAAAAAAATCGGTTTATAAGTCTTTGAGGAAAGGCTAGAACCAGGCCGAAAAAAGTCGTTTCGAGAAAAACACCTTTAAAGTTTTCTTAGGGTCATAATCGGCCGTGGTATCTGGCCTCACTAAATTGACTGTAACTCAAACAATTTTCGGAATTTTAATTTAAATATTTTTTTACATATTTTTGAAAATGTACCCTTTAAAAAAATAATTCATATTCATTTCATAATTCATATTATTTTCATATACTTAATTATGATAATTTGTGAAATATTTTTGAAGAAATACATTTTTAATATTTTTTTATACGTAAGAAAATAAGTAGAATTCTTATAAAACAAATCTGAGAATATTTGATTCTAGATAACACAAATTGTATCATTTTTTATTACAAACTGAAATAGGTACTTTCTCGTATATGGTATATAAAAGAAACAAAAAACTATAGCAATACATAACACACTTGTATAGAAAAGTTTATGAAGAAAAATCACGGCTTATTTCTATGATATAAATACAGTATAATAAAACATTATTTTGCTGTAACTAACATGGATTTCATTTTCTCTGGTTATAATTTTCATCACGTTCAACCCAAGTGTTTATCTGAAAATACATGTACAGTACAACCACGATGATTTGAGTGATAACTTTTTATTCGCATCTTGAATATTTCAAAGCACTCTACACTGGTAGAAAGGATTTCTCAAACCAAGTAAACCTTGTTTTGTATCTAACGAAAACAATATTTTCTTAAGGTAAGCAATAATCTCTTTAACCAACTACAGTATTCTTGAACGAAGGAATAACGTAGTTGGATTAAGAGTATGTTTCTTATATTAAGAAAATATTGTTTTCGTTATATACAAAACAAGGTTTTCTTGGTCCAATACAGTTTTTTTTCTGTGTAATTATGGAAAAAAATATTTTCGTAAATTTAACTTTATATTACTCACAGTTTAAAAAGAATGGTCACTTTTAAAGCCTCTATATACCCTCTAATTTGCAGAGACGATTTTTAGGGAGGTACAAGAGGGGTAAATCGAGTACTGTATATATATAAGCCCCGACCCCGACTTGCCTAGATACCCTGTAGATTGGATGTCAAATTGGGTGGTGCATAGAGGCCTTTAGGTTTTCATAAAATATTAATATCTAAAAACATGTACTGAAAGATTGTCTAACTATTGGTGAAAAGCACATTAAAATCGGTTCAATCAAGTCGACCCCGACTTGCCTAGATACCCTGTAGATTGGATGTCAAATTGGGTGGTGCATAGAGGCCTTTAGGTTTTCATAAAATATTAATATCTAAAAACATGTACTGGAAGATTGTCTAACTATTGGTGAAAAGCACATTAAAATCGGTTCAGTAGTTTTCGAGTTAACTTGTAATTGCGTGGAATGAAAAAAACCTATTCAATTTGTAACAACTGAAATAAAAATAAATATCAAATATGAAATATTTTTGCCCCCCCCCCCCCCTTTAATAATTATAAAATAATTTTTAATTTTTAGAAACTATGCGATTTACCGAAGTTTGACTGTATTATATTTTATTTTATTTTTGGTAAAAAGAACAAAAAGAAAGTTGGACTGTGGAAAAGAACGTGCTAAAAGCTGATTCTAGATTAAACTTAATTGTATTAATTAACAGAGAACAGTAAAAACTTTTAGTAAAGAGAGAGAGGAAAATATAATTGAATTTTTGTAGGAATATTATAAAATAATTACATTCTAAATACATAAGTTTACGACGTCTTATGAAAATTGTTTTCGGTTTTTATTTTTTGAAAGAATTTTTTCCCCGAGTCAACTGTTTTTTTTTTTTGTTTAATAACCTTTTTTAGATTAAAGAAATGAATTTTTCGCTCTAACCCTTTAACTGTCTCATATTATGATATCATTTAAATAGTAACTTTACATTTAAAAGTGGAGGATACTAAAATTTATATTTTATTCATTTTCTAATTTCATATCAACGAAGTATAGATTAATTAATTTTATAACAACTAAAATATAACCTAAATGATTTTTATATGCAATAAAGCATTATACCCGGAGTTACCCGGGGATATAAAGTTAATCTATAATAAACCTATTAAACTATTATCACTTATCGCTAACTATATTCGAAACGCAATCGAAGATTCCTTTCTGATTTTTTTTCTATCCACAAATTACACCCTCAAACCTTGAAATGACAGATACAAATAATTCAGTGACAATTGACGATCGAATGAAAAATGGGATATTCTCGAAATTAAACATAGATGAAGCTACAAAGGATAGAACTAGTTCTTATGTTTTTAGGCTTACATTCAATATTTTCAAATGAAAATTGCAGAATTATTATAAAATTAGAAAGCTTAAACAAATATCTATGTCGTGGTATATTTTTTTCTCCGTATTTTTCAAGAATTTTTGTTATACAGGGTGATTCAGCACTGTCGTGCCAAACTTGAACAGTAGATTGAGAAAAATATTTTAAGCAAAAAACTTCCAATAAACATGTGTCCGGAAATTTATCCTTAGGGAACTACAGGATTTCAAAGATTTTACTAAAAATGAGTTTTAATTTAATATCTAGAGAACCCTTTGTGATAGAATTATGAAATTTAGTATTTGGTTTAGTAATAATATGTGTTATCAATTTTTAATATTAACCAATTATATTTTAGGCCAGGGCTGTATGAGGCCAGTGGGCCCATCGATTTTGATCTAGTAATTGTTTGTTCCTTAATTTTTTTCCTGAGTTGGTACTTTTATAAGATTATATGACACAAAATACACAAAAACATACTTTGCTTGTTTATCATAGGATAAACCGTTTTCGAGAAATATCGATGGAAAAGAAAGCATGCAGAATTAACCTTAATACGGATACTTGAAATTATAAAAAATAAATTTATATTCTTTTTCTATGATTAAAGGTAAGAATCCGCACTTATATATAAACGTGCAATATATATATATGTATGTATGTCCGGACGAAACTATAGCTTTATAGACTCTGATACCACCGGACCGATTTTGATAATTTTTTTTTTGTCATGTAGCTTGACTCTTTTTCCAGTCAATAGGCTATATTTCATTTCTTAGTTATGAAAGGTCTCTGAGCTGTGATTTTTTTCCGAAAAAGTACGTGAAAAATTTTGTTGAAATTAAATTTTATGATAAAATACCGTCGGCATTTTTTTTAATCTGTAGCTCTGATTGGACGAAATCATATGTTTCTGTCTGATTTACGTACTTTTTGATGACGTACTGACAGATGACAGGGAATGTTCTAGAAGGTTTTCTACCTTTTCTATTAGGAGTGAGAAAATTTTTGATGACGGTAGATTTGATAGTCATTGAAATTACGTGACATATTTTTTACGTTTGTAAAAAAAATATTTTGAGTGAAATTGTTGAATTTTTTTTTAATTGCTGAAAATATTCATTTAAATCAGGGACGGCGTTTCAAATATTTTTAAATTTGCATTTTTTAATGAAATTGTATAAAAATATAATTTTTAATAGTTTTGTTGTAGGAGATTAATGCAAATTATCCAAAAGTTCACATTTAAAAATAAATAAGTCAGTAGCGTCCCAAAAAATTTTTTGAATTGTTCAAAAATTATAAATTTCAGAAAAATATGAAAATTATAATATAGATCAGTAGCGCCTCGAAAAAAATTATTTATGAATTATTATTTTTTTGAAAGTTCAGATTGATATATTAATTTTTTTTTTAAATTATAATTAAGTCAGGGGCGTCGCATGAAAATAATTAAAATTGATATTTTTTAAAAGTGACGTACACAAATTACCAAAATTGAACAAAAATTAAAAACTTCAGGAATATACAGGGTGTCCAAGATAAGCGTGCAATGCATGGGGATATCCTAAACGGTAAGAGATACAGATGTGGTTAAATGAGATGAATTATTTGTAAGAAAGGGGTGAGTATTACAACATCAAAAAATATTTATAATTTTATGTGGTTCAGGCGGTATACCCAAAAAACTGAAAATTCGGAATTTCTTCAAATGACTATAACTTTTTTGGCAAAGTAGATAGGTACTTTTTGTTTGCGGTTTCTTAAAGCACTTTTTTGAGTAGAATTGTTTGGTGTATTTAGAATATTTATATCACTTTTAGTTTCCGAGTTACAAGCCCTAACTTTAGTTTTTCTTATGGGCCGCCAAGTTGGCTATATCATATTTGAACGTGTTTTTTACTCTACTTTACAATGATATGTCACATGTCATACTTATTATTAAAAAAAAGTAAAAACCTTTTTTTTGTAATAGTTTATTGTTTTTAAATATGCATTTGTTATTTTCATTGTTGTTATTGCGATTTTTGTTTAACAATTTTTGTTTTTCATGGCTTACTTAAATGTTTGTAATAAAATACTTTATAAATATCACCAATATTTAGTACTTCGACTTATTTTCTATAATAAGTATGTCATTTGATATATCGTTGTAAAGTAGAGTAAAAAACACGTTCAAATATGATATAGCCAACTTGGCGGCCCATAAGAAAAACTAAAGTTAGGGCTTGTAACTCGGAAACTAAAAGTGATATAAAAATTCTAAATACACCAAACAATTCTACTCAAAAAAGTGCTTTAAGAAACCGCAAACGAAAAGTACCTATCTACTTTGCCAAAAAAGTTATAGTCATTTAAAGAAATTCTGAATTTTCAGTTTTTTGGGTATACCACCTGAACCACATAAAATTATTAATATTTTTTAATGTTGTAATACTCACTCCTTTCTTACAAATAATTCATCTCATTTAACCACATCTGTATCTCTTACCGTTTAGGATATCCCCATGCATTGCACGCTTATCTTGGACACCCTGTATAAAAATAAAAAATTCAAAAGTTAACCATTTAATAAATAACAATACATTTTCGGTTGGGTGTAAAAAAATGTTATTTTGTACATTTTGATTAAATTGATTATAAATTAAATTTTAACCAAAATTTATTGGTAATTTGATGTTATTAATATAATTATCTATAGATAATGTTAAAAAGTTTTTGTTAACTATTATGTCAGGAGCGGCGAATTAAATAATATTTAAAATCTTTTTTTCTAATTAGTTTAAATAGAAATTTCGTAACGTTTGTAAAAACTTTACATTTTTTTAATTATTCAAAAATTATAAATTTCAGAAAAATATGAAAATTATAATATAGATCAGTAGCGTCCATAAAAAATTATTTAATGATTTTTTTTTTAAGTTTTGAGATTGATATATTAATAATTTTTTTTTAATAATAATTAAGTCAGGGGCGTCACATAAAAATAATTAAAATTGCTATTTTTTAAAAGTGACGTAGACAAATTCATTTTGATTGAAACTGAACAAAAATGAAAAACTTCAGGAATATACAAAAATAAAAAGTTAAAAAAGCTTATATTAACCATTTTTTGATACAATTTTATAAATAATAGCTAATAAATAGTATTGAAAGTGTTTTAACGTACTCTTTGAATATGAAAAACATGTGTAAATTTTAATAATAATAAATGTTTTCAATGATCATTTTTAGGTTTATAATAAAATATACTCGTGCGTACGAGGGTCGCAGCCGAAGGCTGAGACCCGAGGACATTTGAGGTTGGGTAGTTTGTACATGTAATATTACTGAAAATTGTAATAATGATAAGTGATTATCACCGCCAGTTTAAGAAAAAAAATAGTATCAGCAAAAATAATGGAAAATTATTATAATATACACATACGAGGGTCGCAGACCCGAGTAAATTTGTGATTAGGTAATTTGTACATGTAAGATTACTGAAAATTTTAATATTGATTATTTCCGCCAATTTTCAAAATTAACTATCAAAAAATAGTGGTAAGAGTATGATATACGCACATACGAGGGTCGCAGACCCGAGTAAATTTGTGTAAAAAATATGGCGTAAAAGGGGGTTGGGGCGCGAAGCGCCCAGGGGCACAGCCCCTAGTCACACTATAATATAAACGTGTATGAATATATATATATATATATGTATGTCGCCCCGAAATGTTATTTTTATAGACTCTGGAATTACCCGGCCGATTTTGATAATTTTTTTTTCGTCATGTAGCTTGACTCTTTTTCCAGTCAATAGGCTAGATTTCATTTCTTAGTTATGAAAGGTCTGTGAACTGTGATTTTTTTCCGAAAAAGTACATCGAAATTTTACTGAAAAAACGATGAATTAGCTGGTTCGAGTGTCGGCTTTTGTTTTTCAGACAGTGTGATTGTCGTTTGAAAAATACTATTTTTACGATAATTTGCTAAATTACAAGATATCACTGTTGTATTTTGTTTATATCTGTCAAAATATGACATTTATAAAGAAGAAAACACATGGATTTTTATTGACATTTTCATAAAAAACACACTGATAAATTACTTGATTAATTTTAAAATGTTAGTTTTGTGAATCTATTATAATTTCTACGTAAAATAGATTTTGATTGAAATTGTTAAACGAAGAAATTATAAACAGCTGTTTTTTATCTTATATACGTCAGGAGCGTGGAAAGAAATGTTATTTTGTACATTTTGATTAAATTGCTTATAAATTAAATTTTAACCAAAATTGATTGGTAATTTGATGTAATTAGTATAATTATCTATAGATGATATTAAAAAGTATAATGTCAGGAGCGGCGAATTAAAAAAATATTTAAAATCTTTTTTTCTAATTAGTTTAAATTTGACAGATAACAGATGACAGGGAATGTTCTAGAAGGTTTTCTATCGTTTTCTATTAGGAGTGAGAAAATTTTTGATGACGTTAAATTTGATAGTTCCAAAATTACGTGGTTTTTTACATGTGAGATATTTTTTATGTTTGTAAAAAAATTATTTTGAGTGAAATTGTTGAATTTTTTTTAATTGTTGAAATTATTCATTTAAATCAGGGACGGTGTTTCAAATATTTTTAAATTTGTGTTTTTTTAATGAAATTGTATAAAAATATAATTTTTAATAGTTTTGTTGATGTAATTTATTCAAAATTTCACATTTAAAAATAATAATTAAGTCAGGGGCTGGTGTCGTTTTAAATATATGAAATTTTTGGGAACTGTCACATTTCGTAACGATTGTAAAAACTTAAAAAAACATTTTTTATAGTTCAAAAATATAAATTTCATAAAAATATGAAAATTATAATATAGATCAGTAGCGCCTATAAAAAATTGTTTATGAATTATTATTTTTTTGAAAGTTTTGAGATTGATATATTAATTTTTTTTTAAATTATAATTTAGTCAGGGGCGTTGCATGAAAATAGTTCAATTTGTTATTTTTTAAAAGTGCAATGTTTTTAAATTTATTTAATAAATAACAGTACATTTTAGGTTGTGTAATTTATACATGTTTCATTTAAATCAGGGACGGCGTTTCAAATAATTTTAAATTTGTGTTTTTTTAATGAAATTGTGTATAAATATAATTTTAAATAGTTTTGTTGTAGGTGATTGATGCAATTTATCCAAAAGTTCATATTTAAAAATAAATAAGTCAGTAGCGTCTCAAAATTTTTTTTTAATTGTTCAAAAATTAGAAATTTCAAAAAAATATGAAAATTATAATATAGATCAGTAGCGCCCCAAAAAATTATTTATGAATTATTATTTTTTTGAAAGTTGAGATTGATATATTAATCTTTTTTTTTTAATTATAATTAAGTCAGGGGCGCGCATGAAAAATAATTAAAATTGCTATTTTTTTAAAGTGATGTAGACAAATTAATTTTGATTAAAATTGAACAAAAATTAAAAACTTCAGGAATATATAAAAATAAAAAGTTAACCATTTAATAAATAACAGTACATTTTAGGTTGGGTAATTTATACATGTAATATGATTGAAAATTGTAATATTGATATGTGATTATCACCGCCAATTTAAGAAATAAAATGAGTATCAGCAAAAAGATTGGAAAATTATTATATTATACACATACGAGGGTCGCAGACCCGAGTAAATTTGTGATTAGGTAATTTGTACATGTAAAATTACTGAAAATTGTAATATTGATTATCTCCGCCAAATGAAAAAATTAACTATCAAAAAATTGTGGAACGAGTATGATATATACACATACGAGGGTCGCAGACCCGAGTAAATTTGTGTAAAAAATATGGCGTCAAAGGGGGTTGGGGCGCGAAGCGCCCAGGGGCACAGCCCCTAGTATAGTTTATATAAATAAACCTCCTAATATGAATCCTCTAAGATCTATAGCCAGTTCTATTACTGTTACATGTACTTTATTAACATGACTAAAAAACAAACTAAAAATGGCTATTTGTTGATATGGATGCATTTTCGGAAGTATATTTATATTAACTTTTTGTCTTATTTTTTATCATGAAATAAGAATATAAATTTATTTTTTATAATTTCAAGCATCCGTATTAAGGTTATTTCTGCATGCTTTCTTTTCCATCGATATTTCTCGAAAACGGTTTATCCTATGATAAACAAGCTAAGTATGTTTTTGTGTATTTTGTGTCATATAATCTTATAAAAGTACCAACTCAGGAAAAAAAGTAAGGAACAAACAATTACTAGACCAAAATCGATGGGCCCACTGGCCCCATACAGCCCTGGCCTAAAATATAATTGGTTAATATTAAAAATCGATAACACATATTATTACTAAACCAAATACTAAATTTCATAATTCTATCACAAAGGGTTCTCTAGATATTAAATTAAAACTCATTTTTAGTAAAATCTTTGGAAGCCTGTAGTTCCCTAAGGAATAATTTCCGGACACATGTTTATTGGGAGTTTTTTGCTTAAAATATTTTTTTCAATCTAGTGTTCAAGTTTGGCACGACAGTGCTGAATCACCCTGTATATTGAGTTTTATCATATCAAGAAAAATACACACATTTTCAGATTTTTTTTATTAATATATAAAAAAAAAATTGAAAAAAAAGTATACATAGAAAAATTAATCTAGTTTATCACTGTATTTTTTCCTAAATGATTTATTAATACTGGTCAGAGCTGAACTTAAAATACAAAACCGCAATTTCTCTATAGTAATTCCACCGGCACACAAAAAAAAAAATTGTCTGTACACCGGGCGCCACCTATCTACGGGCATGTTTTTCGACCCGCTGAATACGAATTTCAAGTCAGTTTAGGCCGTCCAGCCTTCAATTTCGAGTAAATTGCAAAAAAAAAAAAAAATAGCGAAAATTCGATGTTTTGGCAAGAAAAAAATTTTTGAGATCTAAGACAAGCATAATTTTCATGTATTTTGATCTGTTAAATACTATTTTCGATCGTACTTTAATCATAAACCGTTTTAAATCTAAAAAAATTGTAAAAAATCATCAAAAAATCGATAAAATAGCAGAAAATTACTGCTGAAGAAAAGGAAAAAAATCTTTTAATCACAATTAAATAAATTTCTTGTATTTTTTATTAACAAAATACAAGATGTATTTTAGAAATAAAAAACACAAGAAATTTATTTAATTGTGATTAAAAGATTTTTTTTCCATTTTTTCAGCAACAATTTTCTGCTATTTTATCGATTTTTTGCAATTTTATGAATGTTTGAAGGGACTATGGGCCAAATTTATTGCAGAATCAGATCAAGCAGATTAAATTACATGAAAATCTTCGTCAATCCGGGTCCACAAAATTTTTTATACCAAGATAATCCCAATTTTCTTCGATTTTTGCAATTTTTGATGATTTTTTACAATTTTTTTAAATTTAAAACGGTTTATGATTAAAGTACGATCGAAAATAGTATTTAACAGATCAAAATACATGAAAATTATGCTTGCCTTAGATCTCAAAAAATTTTTTCTTGCCAATACATCGAATTTTCACTATTTTTTGGGTTTTTTTTGCAATTTACTCGAAATTGAAGGCTGGACGGCCTAAACTGACTTGAAATTCGTATTCAGCGGGTCGAAAAACATTCCCGTAGAGGCGCCCGGTGTACAGACAATTTTTTTTTTGTGTGCCGGTGTTCTTATGGCAATTAATTCAAATAGCATGTTCAGCCTTAAAACAACATATCGGTTTTTACGATTCAAAATAAAAGTCCAACTGATGGACCATCCAATTGCATTTTTAATTTCCTGCACTGTTTTTACAACGCATAAAACGTACATTTTTCATTGAGAACCTAAATATTGATTTAAATCACATTTGTAATACATCAAAAATTTACTTTAAAGGAGCATTTAGCGCTAAATGAGCTTTAACCCTCGGAGTACACACCTATTTTTTCAACCTACTAGTACACTCTGGGTCAATTTGACCCTGCTTACTTTTTGATCGCCTATAATTCCGCAACTACGAAACCTTTTGACTTACCAAAATTCAAAGGTATACTTTGACTCATGGTAAATGAATTTATAAGTGTTACAAATACCTTTGAAGTATTCAACATACTTAAAAAAAATCGCGAAAAATGTAAAATACCTGAGCGCTATTCACGATCAAAGTCGGTGTATGGGTCAAATTGACCCACAAGAGGCTCCGAGGGTTAAATTAGTTGATAATACTGGACATAAATCCCATATAATTTCCTTTTTACCAGTTTTTAGGACTTAATATGACTGGTCCCTTTGATATCGTTATAACAGATTTCAACTGTATACATATGTATGTATGTAATATGATACGCGAAGTAATATAGCTACATATTTCAGTTTTTCCCATTACTGTGTAACAGATACTCATATAACTGAAAACAGTAGAGCATCGACACCCAGAGCTCATGATATTTTTATTAGACACATTATGCGCTGTATGATATCATGTAATATGTGAAATCCCTTCACACGGGTGCACAAAAAAAGAACAGCAAAGATATCTTATATTTTCTACTGTAACATCATGCGACGTAGTGTTGGGGTAGGGTCCGTTCACTCGGGCACATTTATAAAACAAAAATTTATTGTATTCATCGAAATAAATTAGAGATTCAAATATTCCTACACAGTTGTCGATTTATAAAATTTCCATTTTGTATAAAATGACCAGACGTCCCGGATTGTGCGGGACAGTCCCGGATTTAAGTAGTCTGTCCCGCATCACAAATTGTCCCGGATTAGACATTTTTATAAAAGTTGGGAAAATAAAATTCTTGGTGAGGAGCTAAAAAAAAAAGGGACTAAAAAAAAAAGATCTTCACAATTTTTGACTTAAAAAAAAGGTCGTCAAAATTACAAAAAAAAAAACGTGTATGGGGGGGGGTCCCGTAACAAGGTTTTAGAATTCTGGTCACTTTAATTTTGTTTCAAAAAATATTATCAGTTTTAACATAATACTGTCAGTTGAGTAACTTCTACAATCTGTATTGTAATTTTTATAATTATTTTTACTATATTCGTAAATATCATTTACATGATTTATTCAACTAGTTATTTTTATTTCAGTTGAATTATTTGTTAATAAAGTGCTATACACGGAGAGAATATTCTTTTAAAAATTAACAGAAAATGATGTGAACCTGAGGACAGAATCAACATCTGAAAAAAATTAACAGAAAAGTCGCTAGAATTTAAAATAAAGTACATAAATGAAAAATTACAATGACATACTGGTAAATTTTAACATAGTACATATTAAAATTTATTTACTCTGAAAAAGTAATATACGGTATTTTTTAATTTAATTTCTTGCATATGAAAATTTCACGTACATTCTCTATAATTTTACTATGTTTCTATAATATTATATTGAATTGTAGTAGACGTTTTTTTAAATTTTTCCATGTCGGGTGTTAAAAATTTCTAGGATCAATTTCGTCCTCCCGTTAACATGTTTTTCAAGTTAAAAATTAACATAAATTTTTTTCAGTGTACAAATTATTTTATTTCTATTATAAGACAATACAATAAATATTACGATTGTGTAAAATTAATTATATTAATAGTAAACTATACCAATAATATATATTTCGATCCTGCACACAAAAATTACTAATTCATATTGAAACTTTAGTAATTGCATTCAACTGAAGTATACTTAAAATTGCTGTCAAGAATCAAGAACAAAATTCAAAGTTATGTAATTATATAGCAGTCCGCCTCGGGTGCCAAGGTACAAGAGGTGCCAAAATGAGATAAAAGAGCTTAAAGATAATTTTAAAAAAAATTACGTAAGCATTTTTGTTATGATAGTCGGTAAAATAGATTTTTAGTTTCGCATTTACACGCTAGATGTCACTGCGTCGAAAAAATTATTTTTATAGCACCACATCTTAATATACATAATACTGATTGATACATATTATATGTTTTTTGAGACTGACCGTGTGAAAGGGCACATCAAGAGCTGTGTTTATCTTTTATTCATAACTCGCACGACCTACGCTCTGTTCTATAAAAGTGTATGTATCGTATGCTTCCACACTCTTTCTGGCTGTTATTTGCTATATTTTATTCATACAATTCAAAATAAACGAAAGACAAATATCACATGTAATTTCTGTACATTCTAAGAAAAATACAAAAGCCTATGTCAAGAAATTGTAAGTAGGCTGTTCGTTTAAAGGTAGAAGTAATAAATAGGATTCGAAGTACGTACATAAAATCATATATTAAACAACTGCTTAATATATGATAAAATGTTTATTTAGTTAAGGGGGATGGCCACTGTGACGGAAAAAATATATATATGGGACGTTCTTTGTCAAACGGAACAAGGCTGTATCCAAAATTCATGTTGATGGATTTTAGTGATCTTGGGCTTAAAATGTTCGTTATGGATCCTTCTTTATGGAGGAGTGTGGCCTTTTGGAAAATTTCAAAATGGCGGCTCAATATGGCGGCCAGAAGTCAGCGAAAAATCAAGATACTGGAAAAAAATATTCGTAAAAGAAAAAATTTACGACCGATTCGATTGGTTTTGGGTGCAAGTTGTTTGTAATTGACAGCCCAAAAAAGTTGGATAGGTAGGTTGGCGAAATCCAACATGGCGGATCCAATATGGCGGCTGAAACCTGAAAATCGTCGAAAAATGAAAAAATCAAGACTTTGACAAGAGTTTTTGGCACTTAGCCTCATTTTATTGGCCTCAAATGTTGAGTTCCAATCACTCATTACATACACAGGTTATTATGAATCCAAAATATAAAATGGCGGCTTCGATTAATCTCAAAATGTAATAAAATCGGTAAAAAACGATGAAATTTTGGTGGAAACAGTTTCGAACGAGTATATTGATGGTTCATAGATCGTCAAATGATTGCTTTTTTGTATCATGAAATCAAACTTTGTAAATCAAATATGGCGGAGTCAAAATGGCGTAAAGAAATGCCATATATAAGGAAAAACCCACTGTCAAATGAACTCACACAACCCATTTACTTGAAATTCTTAAGCGAAACTTGTTGTTTTCTTCATTCTGAATACGAATCCGCGCTCAGAATTGGTCAGAATCAAAAAAAACAAATTTTTTATTAAAAAAAAAAAAAAATTTTTAATTAAAAAAAAATTTTTTTTTTTAATATTAATATAATATAATTAATCAATATACTAGTTCGGGACTATTTCCACCTATATTTCACCATTTTTTACCGATTTTATTACATTTTGAGATTAATCGAAGCCGCCATTTTATATTTTGAATTAATAAAAACCTGTATATGTAATTAATGATTAAAACTCAACATTTGAGACCAATATAATTAGGTTAAATGTCAAAAACTTTAGTCAATGTCTTGATTTTTCATTTTCAGTTTTCAGCCGCCATCTTGGATCCGCCATGTTGGATTTCACCAACCTACCTATCCAACTTTTTTGGGCTGTCAATTACAAACAACTTGCACCCAAAACCAATCGAATCGGTCGTAAATTTTTTCTTTTACGAATATTTTTCTCCAGTATCTTGATTTTTCGCTGACTTCTGGCCGCCATATTGAGCCGCCATTTTGAAATTTTCCAAAAGGCCACACTCCTCCATAAAGAAGGATCCATAACGAACATTTTAAGCCCAAGATCACTAAAATCCATCAACATGAATTTTGGATACAGCCTTGTTCCGTTTGACAAAGAACGTCCCATATATTTTTTTTTTTCTTAGATTTTTTTAAAGTTTACATATATATTCATAAATATGCATACAAAAAATTGAGTTGAAATTTTGAAAATTGACGGAGTTACAGTCAATTTAGTGAGACGATGTAGCACGGCCAGTTATGACATAACAAAAACATTAAACACGTTTATCTCGGAATGACATTTTTCGACCTGGTCGACACGATTCCTCAAAGACTAGTGAACCGATTTCAATTATTTTTTTTTATAATTTTCATAATTGTAGTAGCTATCGTTGCACGTAGCCGATTTTTGAAATTTTGATAATTACTATTTTTAAAACCGCTCTAATTATAAAAAATAGATCTTAAAAATGAAAAAAAACGATCGCCATTTTGTGAAAAAATAAAATAAAAAAAAAACGGGTACGTGCAACGATAGCTACATTCATATAGGTATTGATAAAATTTTTATTTATTTTTTTCATATAACCCTTCTCGAAATTTCGAGTCGACCATAGAGAAAAAAAAATTGTTGTCACAACGGTTGTCATAACTTTGTAAATATTTAATATTTTTCAATAAAAATTGATATTAAATAAGTTGAATATATACTTAATAAAATGTAATTTACCTGATTCAAAAATAATTAGTTAAATCTGTGAAAAAAATTCCCAAACATTGACAATTTTTTGACCCGTCACAGTGACCATCCACCTTAAGGTTTGAACTGTTTGGTTAGAAACCCCAATAGCACGTACAGTCTGAGTCAAAAATAATGTAAATCTTTAATGTCCGGTATAATAAAGGGGGTAGCAAATTTGCAAGCTAGATAACACTCTCAAATGAGATATCAAAATTATATATTCTGATGATTTTGATATCTTTCGCGCACGCGTTGTATGTAAACACCAACGGTATTAAAACAGTGGTGATATTATAAAAATTATTTTATACGGTCAGAGTCGCCAATATGTTGAAGTATCACTGCCCTAAATTCCTTAGTAAATCCATAGATACTATCACAAAATTAATATTTTCATTTGTGAGTGTTAGCTAGCTTACAAATTTGCCAGCCCTTTTATAATATCGGATATAAATGTCAATTTCGATTATAAATTACGCAAAAAAAAGAAACCTGAAGAATTACAGTTTTTTTCTTGTACATCCTTGATAGTAAGCTACAACATATTATAAAATATTTTTTTACAGTCTGAAACTTGTATAATACTGTTTGCAGATACTCAATATAAAGTAATGGATTAACTGCAAACATTACAGCCTAAAATTATATTTTACAGTTTCAGAGAGTAAAATATATTTAATGATAATAGGTTTTCTTGTCGCTTTCTTTCCGGGATGTACAGGAAAAAACTGTAAATCTTTAGGTTTCTTTTTTTCCGCGTACATAAACAAAATTAGTACTTATTTACATAGGTGGGCATTCACTCGTTAATCCGTTAATCGTTAATTAACGAAGTTAACAAAATGGTTAACGGATTAACTTTTAAGTTAACTCAAAAAAATGTTAACGCTTTTGTTAACTTTAGTCCGTTACAATGGTTGTTTGATGAAAAGTACATAACAGAGTTATCGAAATAGCTAAAAAAAGGTCTACAAACATTTTGGATGGTTAACTTTTTAACGGATTAACTTTAACTTTCGTTAAATTTTCGATTTTCGGTTAACTTTAACTTCCGTTACATTTTCGGAATTTTAACGCTTTAACGGTTAACTTTTTTATTAACGGACTAACGATTAACGAAGTTAACTTTTCGATTAACTGTGCCCACCTATGCTTATTTAACTGTTATTTTAGGCAAAAAAAAATGTGTGTTCATAATATGAAAATTTTTGTTTGTGAATGTCATTTAAATTCATCAGTCAGAAATAAAAAAACCCAATTATGTTATTACTATAAATGACTTCATAAAAAAGAACCTGCCCCCCCCCCCCCCTCACCCAAGTAGTTTAAGAGATGTAAAAATACAATAGGAATATAGACAGTTTTATATGGGAAAATTTTGAAGTGGAGAGATAAAAATGTTTTAATAACAAAACAATTTTTCTTCCATTTTTCATATTTTTGCTTCCTCTCAAATGGCGTATATAGAGGGGGGATTGAGGAGATCAATCTCTCCCCATGAGTCTACAAAAATTATAAGATGATTATGATATACGAGTATTTTTTTAACATTTGTGTGAAGAATATGAAAAGATGATTTTCATAATGAAAAATATTTTATGAGATTTAATTAATACGGTCATATCCCCCCCCCCCCCATCGCAAAAATCTATCTACGCCACTGCCCCCCCCCCCTTCTTTGTTACGTCACTGTACAATTATAATGTAATAACATTGTTTATATTTGAAAAATGCATGCCCCATAGTCACTTCAAATTAATAGAACCTAAGAACGTCACCTTACAACATGTTACAAAAAAACATATAGAGTAATAAAAATTGAAATGCAAATTTCCCGTTATAAAAAGCTCGCGCGATATTAAATGCATAACTCTGTGCATGCAGTGCATTGTCAAGAATTAGCATTTTCGTCGATGAAAGCCTTTTATCATCTGAGAGAGAGCTACGAACAAAAGCCTCAGTTTTAAAGTGCGCACCCATGCGTTTATAAAGTGTGCTCTGATTAAAGTGTCTTATTTCATTTTTCAAAAATTAAAAATTTAAAACAATATTATACAAAATTTGAATGGCTAGGAGGGGGGGGGGGGGGGTACAAGACGTTTAGTGGTTAAACGGCGAAGCACCTATGTATATACGCTAAAAAATTATTTGTAAAAAATATGTGATCAGTATCTCAGTGATTACTAAAACAATTGAACAGTAATTAATAATGTTTAAAACAAAAACCTCTAAAATCTAAATGTCAGAACTCTTATTATGAGTAACTCTATGTAATCCCCTCTGAAAATATAACGTAATTTTATAGTAAATGGACCATTTTTGAATCTTTTGAAATAATTTTTAAAACATATATTTAATTTCTTTCGATTTAAGTCAAATATTATAAAAAAAAATCTTTAGTGAAAAATCTAAGCTAACGCTATCTCCGAGGTGTTAAATCGATATAAATTTGCTCGAGATTCTAAAGCAGTGGTAATAAAAAAAATCTCCCCTCTAACAAATAAACTGTTTAAATATAAATATAAAAGTAGTTTAATTTATGGGAAACATGTTTCACGGACCCCTAGCAAAAGTTCAGCATACCCCCGAAGGTCCGCGGTCCTTAATTTAGGAACCACTGTACTATACCATTGATTACAACTGTCAGTGGGTTGTCATTTATGTACATATATTCAATAACTCGCAGATACTGCAAGCTTAACTTTTGCTCCTGCCATCTTTAGCCAAACTGGCTGTATATTATATACGTCAGAGTACTTTTTAAAAGTAATTCTCTAATAAAAGTGCCATAGAATAGAGCAGCACATTGTGTTCCATTTTTATTCTCACATGCATACACCAAACACTTAAACTATAAAATGTAATTTATTAAAACCTTATACTCCAGTTGAGGTACGAGAAGCTTTACTATTTATTTTATAAGTACATACTTGTAAGTATTTAACTAGTTTAATACCTCTGGTACATACCCCATAGCTCAGATAATTTATAATAGGGTTATATTTACTTGCAATATATATTATATATTAAGTATTCATTTACCGGGAAAAAATTATAGATCTGCAGAAATCTACTAAGATCTCGAGATAGATCTGCATTTTGAAACATAATATTTTTCAGTGGTTTTTGATCTGTGGAGACTAGCAAAGATCTACAACGGTCTACAAAGATCGAAAACGATCTACAAAGATCTCTGGAGATCATTGTAAAGTTGAAAATTCATGAATTTTCAACGATTTAATCTCTATCACGATCTACAACGATCTTTTCAAGATCTTTGTATATCCTTTTAGATCTTTGGAGGTCATTGTAGATCTTTGTAAGTTTCCACAGATCAAAAACCAGTGAAAAATATGTTGTCTAAACATGCAGATCTGCCGAGATCTGAGTAGATCTCTGCAGATCTACAATTTTATCTCGAGTTTGTACATCGTACATAAATTTCAATACTTTGCACTTAAAATTTCATAAATTTTAATATTTTTTTTATTTGCATTAAACGAATATTTAAACGTTTTAAAATATAGAAAACCACAAATTCACATTAAAAATATCAAATTTATTGGAACAAAAGGTGGGAGGTTAGTTTTAGGGTTAGTTTAAAATATAGAAAATCACAAAAATCACAATAAATACATCAAAAAAATATGTAATTTTTTTATTTGACAGGTCTAAATTTAAGTCAAGTGCAAATTATTATTTTTTTAGTGCAAAGTATTTATTTTTAGTGGAAACTATTTATTTAAAAATAGTTTTAAAGAATTTGTTTAAAAAATAATTTTTCGTGAAGTATATTTGTTATAAGTTATAAGTGAAAATGATTAAAGAAAAAGTGTTTATAATTTAAAAAAAAAGTGCATTTAAATACAAGGCAATACAAGCCTGTTATAAATGAGTATTTAACTAGTTTTACATATACCACTGGTACAAACACCCCACAGTTAAAATAATATATATATTTTACAAACTTCTGAATAATTTCATAATAAACAGTTCTGGATTATTGTTGTTGCGAGTCTTAAGTCAACAGAAAAAATATATCTAAACATAGTTATAGTTATGTGTTATATTATAAACGTTAGCGCAACACGCGAAGTATTATCTGTACGCTATTAATTACCAACATAACTTGTGTGTGACAATATTATGTACAACCACTTTGTTTATCTAGTTAACAGTATCATTGTATCTCGTATGTTTGTACATACACTTATAAAGTAATATGTTCATAAATAGATTGCACACAAACAAGTAAATAAATGATTTGTACTTACAATTAGTACTTATTCATAAAACGGATAACTACGTGTTATAGGCACGTACATGATAGATTTACGTACATATGTAGCAGTCGCGTATACAAAAGGGGGAAGTCATGACTCATGACCTCCCAAAAATTAAGTAGTCAGATGAACACTGTTTGAGTTTAATCACTATCGCCCAGTATTATCAAGTTTAACTAAATGCTCCTTTAACTAACTGTCGTTTTATCAACAGATCCAAGCATAATACATTTAATTAAATAGATTTTAATTTTTTATCTGCAGTGTTTCTTTACAACGTCTATTATGTCAATTTTTCATTGAGAGCTTAAATATTGATTTAAATCACATTTGTAATACACCAAATTTTCTTTAAAGGAACATTTTGCGCTAAAGGAGCTTTAAATTGGTTGATAAAACCAGGCATATACAGGGTCCTCCAATAGTGCGTCCGGCATTGTTTTACGCCCAAACTATTGAAGATAGAGAGTTAGGATAAAAATTTTACTATATATATCGACCCTAAAGAATTTCAGGAAAATATTTTCAACCCCCTAAAACCGCTCCTTGGGGGGTAGTTTGAGGGGTACATGCCCGTTTCTCAGTAAAATCAAATGGAATGGTATATCAAAAAGTACATATTTGTAAAGATAATGAAAAAATAAGAAACTTTCGTAAAACAAAAATTTTCATACTTTCAATTGTTTAAAAAATATGGCGACTTGTTATCAAATTTTAGAGTTTTACTCAAAGTGCTCTAATTTCGTTAAATATTTATGGAATTTTATTATTATTTTAAATTTAGAAAGTAGTAATAATGAACTTTGTAAAGATGTATGATTATTTGAGATTTTAATAGTTTAAAGTGTCATACTCGACATACCAAAAATTGAAAAGTTCAATTAGGGATAATTCAAAATTTTTAAATACAATGGTATATCAATTAGTACTTTTTCTTAAAGAAGATATGTAATTAAACAGTTTTTGATAAAAAAAATTAAAATTAAAAATTTTAATTTTCAGTTTTCAATTTTAAGATTATAATTTTAAATTTTAAATTTTCTTAACAAAAGTTGTTTATTTACATATCCTTTTTAAGAAAAAGTACTAATTGATATACCGTTGTATTTGAAAATTTCGAATTATCCCTAGTTGAACTTTTGAATTTTTGATATATCGCGTATGACACTTTAAACTATCAAAATCACAAATAGTCATACATCTTTAAAAAGTTCATTATTTCTACTTTCTAAATTTGAAAAAATAATAAAATTCCATTAATTTTTAACGAAATTAGAGCACTTTTAGTGAAACCCTAAAATTTGAGAACAAGTCGCCATATTTTTTAAACAATTGAAAGTATGAAAATTTTTGTTTTACAAAAGTTTCTTATTTTTTTATGATCTTTACAAATATGTACTTTTTGAAATACCATTCCATTTGATTTAACTGAGAAACGGGTATGTACCCCTCAAACTACCCCCCCAAGGAGCGGTTTTAGGGGGTTGAAAATATTTTCCTGAAATTCTTTAGGGTCAATATATATAATAAATTTTTTATCCTAAAACTCTACCTTCAATAGTTTGGGCGTAAAACAATGCCGGACACACTATTGGAGGACCCTGTATATTAATAAATTTTCAACTTATTTATAAAAATTTATCAAAACCCGCACGTGGGTGTTGCCAAGCAAACCCACTTGGACACAACTCAAAAATTACCCTTGCCAATCGATTTGTGAATCAATCCCGAGTCCAACGAGGTACATGAAACCATATATGAAAAAAAATTTATGAAAAATGGACATTATGCCTGTCCGTGGCCGGATGGAGGGTCATGACCGGAAAAATTCCTAAAATGAGCTAAACTAGAACTATAGAGCTATCATTTAACGAAAATTCGAGGTCTCTATATAGGTTGTCAGGAAGCCGAGATCTTGCGGTGGAAGACGGACGGACGGACGGACGGACGGACGGAAAATCGAGTATAATGTTTATATTATGATAAATTAGCTGTTTAATACGTAGAAATGAAGATTGACATACTATTTTTTATATAATTAATTTTGGCCATCGCTTATAAAATAATTATTTTATATGATAGGAAATTGATTTTTTATTCATTTCTAGTTGTCATATTGTGCATATTTTATTGCAAAATTCGAATTTTTAAGTTATTAAAATTTAAATTAAAGAATTTTCAGCCATGAAAATATTTCTTAACTAAAATCTCGCAAACAGCTTTAAATAAAATTTTATTTACATATTATTAATCAGCGAATTTTTCTGAATAAGTGAAATCCTGTTCTGAACAGCCTGTATATCATTTTTTTGCCAAAACTAAACGATAAAATATTTTGAGATTTATTATACGTTTCACTCTAGAGAGACTACCTAAAAAATGTGCCAGGGATACGAAATTTTATATGTATATGAACTAATACAAAAATTATGACATTTTTATTAAATGATATGAAAAAGGGCAGTTAAAAAATCAACAAATATTCTTACATAATTAATTTTGGGTTCCATAGGAAAATACCTAAAATTTTCCGATTAATTAACGAGTATTTATTACAAGCACAACAGGGGCACACACAATGTTTATTTCCAAAAATAACTACCGTATACCTAATTAAATCTATATAAAAAAATAGACACTGTACCAAACAACAGTCCAGGGACGGCTCAACAAAAAATCAATACAGAAATTGTCAAAAAATATTTTAAAATTTAATCGAGTTAATTATATATCAATTTTTTTAAAACATATATAATTTCTTAATCCTTACAATACTATAAGCCTAAGGCTATCATTAAATTCAAAAAGCCGTATTTCGTACCAATATTTTATGAATTCCTAAAATATGATAAACGAAACGAAAAATAAAATTGTTTTTTTCATTTTATTCCTTTTTTAATTATTTATAAATATGGTATAACTCTTAAGGGGGATGGCCACTATGATGGAAAAAAATATATAATTTTTTTTCTTAGATTTTTTTAAAGTTTACATATTCATAAATATGTATACAAAAAATTGAGTTTAAATTTTGAAAATTGACGGAGTTACAGTCAATTTAGTGAGACGATGTAACACGACCGGTTATGACATAACAAAAACATTAAACACGTTTATCTCGGAATGACATTTTTCGACCTGGTCGACACGATTCCTCAAATTACTATTTTTAAAACCGCTCTAATTAAAAAAAATAGGTCTTAAAAATGAAAATAAATTTCAAACGATCGCCATTTTGTGAAAAAATAATAAAAAAAAAGATATTGATAAAAAATTTATTTATTTTTTTCATATAACCATTCTCGAAATTTCGAGTCGACCATAGAGAAAAATATTTTTTTCGGTCTTCACATCGAGGCTCATAACTTTGTAAATATTTAATATTTTTCAATAAAAATTGATATTAAATAAGTTGAATATATACTTAACAAAATGTTCTTTACCTGATTCAAAAATAATTAGTTATATCTGTGAAAAAAATTCCCAAACATTGACAATTTTTTTACCCGTCACAGTGACCATCCCCCTTAAGAAACAAATAATAATATTTCACATTTTTACTTGACCACCCCCTTTAACCCGATCCTGCCCCAAGTCCACAATTAAAACCAAAACAACAAACAAAAACTCTAAGAAAAGAACATATCGCGAAGTCTTACAACGTCTATAAAATTCCTGCCGCCCTAATACGGTTTCAAATCGTTCTATAAAGACTCGAACCCCCAATGTACCATCGAACATTCGGATAGCACCATCATGGGAGGCTGGGGAACATTGCTGATGCTTATTGGAGCCACTCTGGCGCATGGAACTCTGACAGACCTGTTTATCGGACAAGAAACCGGCCAGACCAATGATGTGCCAGCCGTCATTGGCGGACCTACTGACAAAATAGGGGCACCCTGTTATATAGAATTTCAGGTAAGTTTTTTTTTAATGTTTTTATCGCAGATACGAACCATTTTTTTAGCAATGTGAAATGAATATCAATTTTTTATGTAGGTATATTTTTTACAAAGATGCGAACTAAAACTTTAAATTCTTGTATCAAAATCGACTTAAGGTTATTTACCTACATTTAAAGGAATATTTACTTTGTTAATATTAAAAGTAAAAAAGTTTAACTTAATTTGAAAATTGAAATAGAACGGTATATAATAGTAACATGTAATAATTTGCTGTATTGGCAGAGCTAGTTTTTCATTATTTTGAATAAATTACACGTGAATATATTTGTTTTATAATTTTTATAGTATTTAAAAGGGTTGAAGTTTCGAATAATTAGTTTTTAAAACGTCTCTTTATTACCAATTGTGTAGAATTTCAATAAATAGAGCACTTTCGGCAAGTTATCTCATTTATCGTATGTTAAAAACTCTATTTTTAATATGCATATACTCAAAAATAGTTTAAATAAAAATTAGTAAAATATATGAGTTGTCCATAAATAACATATTAAAATTTTAGACTTTAACCTTAATTGCTTTTGGTTTTCGAAATTTAAATGTAAATAAAATTTGACATCTGCTTTAAACAGACTCTTCTGAAGTTGGAACATCAACCACATGTATAGTTGTATTATACTTAAGTGTTTACAATTTTATCGAAGATACAAATCGAATCGAGAAATGCCAACAAAAATACCTTTTTTAAGTTTTGTTTACATACTACATGATACAAATTTATATAAGTACACCATTTGCTAGTGTATTTATTTTTCTTAAAAGTTAAATATCGCATACATTGAAAATATATAGATTTGTAAATAAATAAAAGTCAGTGGAGTACGTAGAATTTTCTCAACATATTAAAAAAAAATTAAATTAAATTGTAATAATTTTTAAATAACTCCTACTAATATTAAAATTTAAAAACAAACTAATTTTGTTTTATATTAGTTTCTTCCAAATTTTCAAGTTTTTTTAATCTTCAGAAAAACAATATATCGCACCTCCGCAAAAAAGTGTCACAACTCAAAAAATGTCATATTTGAGATAAATATGAAGAATGATTCCAAATTACTATATATTTCTACTAAAAATTGTCATTAATGTACTTCGTGTACCTACAGTCAAAACTAGCATATTCTAAAAAAATGTCACATTTTTTTTTAAATACTAAATCACTAAGCATTTTAATAGTTACTATTTTTCAAACATCACAGGAATACTGAAATATTTAAATTAAATACTGTCATTTTCCTATACTACTTTTACAATTTTCATTTACCTAAATTGTTATAATTTCATTTATTCCTATTTTCTCAAAACTACATTTTTTGAGTTGTGGCACTTTTTTGCGGGGGTACAATATCTGATTTTTTCGTTACTTTTTATCTACAAAAAGCAAACTATAGGTACTATAATTTTTTATTTCTATATCTAATATATTCTCACTCTAAATTAGTGTAGCCAAATTTTTAAATAAAAGTTTTGAAAAAAAAATGTATTTATTCCGCTATCAGAAAATCTAGCTTAAGTACACTTAACTTAAGCTATAACTGATATCGTCTATATAACTTTTTCTAAACCCCACTGGGAAGTGCATGTAATTAAATAGTAATTACTACATTTTATCTAAACGCAATTTTTCCATTCGATTTCACATTTTCCAATTTAAATTTTTCCAATAAGTACTGTTCTATTTGAACTGATTTTTCCCCACGTTATCGAATTTAAATATAGCATGTAGAAAAAGAAATAATATAATGTATTAACTGTAATTGAGGTCATGTGCGCACCTAGATCCAATAGTAATTTGTAGAATAGTATACAGTATGTCTTCGATAACTAGAGCCTTAATCAATTTTTTAAAATCGGTATATTTTAATTTTAATATACAAACTACACGCAGAGAAATAACATGGTTGTGACATGATGATCGCAACAACATAACTTTTTTGTATCTATAATATATTGTTGCTATGAAAATAGTTAATTGTTGTAATAATTTCATATTTTTCAGAATGATTACCGTAAAAATTAAATTATTATAGAAAACATTTCATTTTTGTAAGTACTATGTTACATTATCACCAGAAATTAAAGTTGCTGCAAAAAAGTATGATTCTGGTAACATAACATTTATGATTCTAGTAATCATTTGCTTTACAACAATGTTTTCCGTAAAAAATAACCGTTAGTTTAGATTTTGATACGATACCTTATTGTTGACGTAATATAAATATGATTGGAGTAACCATTCGGTATATATACAAACTTTTATTTTAGATAAAATTTAAGATACACATTTTTTTAACCATCAATTTTTTTTCAAAATCTACTGCTTTTTTCAAATTATAGTCAATCATTTTTTACACTCAAAAATTGTGTCCAATTTTTTTAGGGGGCTGTAACTCTTACGAAAAATTTTCGGAGACACGTTTAAATAAAGTTTTTTGCTTAAAATAATTCTTTCGACTTAAGTTTTGGCACGCCAATTTTGAATTATTAAATTTAAGGCTTCTTTCACTTTTCTGAAATCTCTCAGGGTTCAAAAACTAGAAACTGTCAGCTTTAAGATGCGTTTTAGAACATCAAAATCCATTCTATTTTCACAAAAAAAAAAAAAATGCATTTTACGTGTTAATATTCGATCGCTCGGAGGCGCATGTGTTAATAATATCCAATCACTTTAAAATTTTGTTTACATTATTTGTGGGGGGGGTGACGTTAAAGAAATTCGAAAATAAGAAAATTAATGGCCACCCTAGCGTATAGGTACTATAAAATTTTAAGTGCAAAGTATTAAAATTTATGTTCGATGTACAAAATAAATATTATCAAATATACACTGCCGTGCAAAAGTCTTTGGACACCTGTGATTTTGAATATAAATATACAGATTTCAGTCAATAAAAATACACAAAATAGCGAAAAGAATATGTTTACTCGCAGTTAAAATAGTAAAAAAACAATTTCTCGTTAGCTTGAAAGACACTGTGTATCAATACTTTCAACTTGAGTAAACCTAACCTTTCAGGCATATAATTCAAAAATTTTCCTTAACATGGAAAATTGTAAATTTTGTATTTTAGATATGCTAGGATTATTACAAAAGTTGTAATTAAGTACTCTTATCAACATTTAAGGTTTTTTATCAACCATTTTTGCAGTTTTATATTTACAATACGTTAAAAAATGAGTGTCCAAAAACTTTTCCACGGCAGTGTATAATGCAACTAAATATAACCCTATTTAAAGTTAAGGTGAAAGACTTTGTAACCACACCTTATAAGAAACCGTCACCGTGTTCGGAAAGCGATAAGCCAATTCTAATAAATTCCATTTTTCTTCTTTTCATTCAGTTTCCGTCGGTGTATAAATAATATTCCTCTTGAAAACCATATTTACGTAAACGGAGAAGAAGAATAAGAAGAAATAAAAATGAATTCCGCCGAACGGGACATGACTTTTTAATTAATTTTTGCCCCCAACGCGCGACGATTCGGTCATGGATTGAATTTTCCATATCAGACATTCTGCCGATTTCAAAATTTATTGATACATTCAATTTTATACAACCAACGAAAAATTATACCTTTCATTTATTTTAAAATAAAATTATATAGCATCAGATTTTTTTTAAATAAAGATTATTATATTCTATAGAATTAAACGTTTTGTCGTACATTGCAGTGGATACCAATATTTAAGGTATTCAGAAGCCAAATTGATATAACAGCAATTTTTAATATTAACACAATTTTTGAATATGATATTAGTTTGAACTAACTATTAATCACGTAGAACTTTAGGAAAGAAGGGGGGGGGGGATGTGCATAAAATATAATTAAAAAGTATATTTTATCACTTAAAAGATAAGCGTGAAATGCATGGGGATATCCTAAACGGTAAGAGATTCAGATGTGGTTAAATGAGATGAATTAAAAACACGTTCAAATATGACGTAGCCAACTAAGTGGCCCATAAGAAAAACTAAAGTTAGGGCTTGTAGCTCGGAAACTAAAAGCGATATAAAAATTCTAAATACACTAATCAATTCTACTCAAAAAAGTTCTTTAAGAAACCGCAAACAAAAAGTACCTATCTACTTTGCCAAAAAAGTTATAACCATTTAAAGAAATTCCGATTTTTCATTTTTTTGGGTATACCGTCTAAACCACATATAATTATTAATATTTTTTGATGTTGTAATAATCACTTGCAAATAATTCATCTCATTTAACTACATTTGTATCTCTTACCGTTTAGGATATCCCCATGCATTTCACGCTTATCTTATTATATAATACTATATTATTTTTAATTTTTATTCAAATATGGCATAATATGTATTTTAACATTGTTATTGCGAGCACTAAATATAACGAGCAAAAACTTCTTGCGGATCTCTCGTGAAAACCAAAGTTCAACTGTAATTTTAATCCAGATATAACAAGCAAAAACTATAATCCCTGTATATCTCGCTTTAACCGAGATCGACCGTATATTCAGGGGTGGATTGAGATGGGATTTCAGGACGTTTTATTAATCACATAGCTATATTAATTAAGTAGACATTCGATCTTTATATATTTAATAGTGCATTGAACCCAGTGGTGCCCGGGTTAATATCCACAAATTATACATCTTAATCAGTGGCGTAGTTAGGGGGGATTAAGAAAATCGCCCCCCACCCCCATGAGTCTACAAAAATTATAAAATGATTATGATATACGAGTCTTTTTGAGTAGGTATTTAATGAATACATTTAATAAGTATAAGTGAAGAATATACACAATTTTTGTACTTTGCACTACATAAAAGATGATTTTCATAATAAAAAATTTAACTTTGAGTTTTAATACTGTCATATCTCGCCCATTGCAAAAAGATATCTACGCTACTGCCTTAATTAATAAAATATTAAACCGTAAATTATAGAATTCTTTATTCAATGGCTACTATGTTTTTATATAAATGTGACATCATAGAGGTTTTTACGAAATATTAATAGCTAAGAATATGTACTAAAAAAATATCTGACAATTGGTGAAAACCACATTAAAATCGGTTCAGTAATTTTCGAGTTTCTTTGAAACATGTAGAAAATTAAAATTTGAGCTCAATCTTCATTTTTTTCCTATGTTTTTTAATCAGTTTAATAAAATATTAATAGCTAAGAACATGCATTGAAAAATTATCTAACTATTGGTGAAAACCGCATTAAAATCGGTTCAGTAGTTTTCGAGTATATTTATAAAATGAAGGAAATAAAAAATTGAGCTCAATTTTAATTTTTTTTTCCTATTTTTTTAATCAGATCCTATTAATTATAAAATTATTTTCCAGGTAACGAAACGTGCGTCAGGACACTGCGTAAAACTAGGACGCAGGACAGTCGGGTGCGCTGCAGGCCAGTATTTAGACCCTTTCCACCACGACTGTATGTAGGGGGAGATGCTAAGCTGATTTTATGTTTGTTTTTTATTAAGTTGCGTGTATGTTTAATTTAATATTTACTTTCACAATTATTTTAACCCACAACAATATGCTTGTATATTTGATAATAAATAAAATTGTTAAAACAAATGTATGATTATTTTATATTTTTTATTTCCAGAGACGTTTTTCTGTCTTTCCCGGACAGTAAATGAAAAATAAATTTTAGAATGTAATGTTTGCAGTTTATCCATCAATTTATATTGAGTATCTCATGAAATTTTTAAATTACATGGCTATTATTCCAAGAAAAATATAGAAGATTGGAAAAAATTTGTAACGAGCTAAATTTTTGAATAAACCTAAGTTTATGGGTACTTAATAATTTGTGAAAGTTCCTCATCGATTTGACGTGTGCAAGTGTCGATTTTGTAGGGTCAAAGTTCACGAAAACAGTATTTTTCAAAGACCACGAAAACGGTTAGCTTTTCGAAAAAAATGTAATTTTTCTAATTTGTAGCTGAGATAATTTACTATAAAAACGAACCTACGGGTTTTTATGTAAGAGAACCCGTTAATGAATTATAGAGAGTTATTTATAACTCCGCGCACTTTTCCATAGCATACGATATCGTTCTATGTATGTAAAATGTAATATAGAGCTGCAGCTTATTGTTAAACATATATATTCCACATAACCAGCAAGATCTATTTTTCCTGAACTATATACACGACAATTTTCCTTGATTATTTTGCTTCTTTAAAAAATCATACGTTATTTTTTTCCCTTGGTATAAAATATAGATTTTTTATATTAAAATGTTATACAGTATATTCTGATATCATTCATTCAAAGTATTTTCATAACTAACATAAACTAGATAATTTTCAATTTAATTCAAGAAATAATTACTCAAATATTCAAAACTAATTAAAATTTAAGATTGAATATTTTGAAGTACCTCTACATACTTGATATATTATTATATTTATTTACCCCACATTGTTATATACAATACAGGTGATAAATTATGTGAATTAACACTAATTACATTTCTAATTTTAAATATATCTCCGTGTGCTTCCATGTACAGCAAGAACAGAGACGAGTAATTTTATTAAAATACTTATGTCAGATAAAACGTCATGATAGCAACGTAAACTACAAACATTCTTCAAAGTAAGAACTGTTTTACAGATATCACCCGTCTCCTCCTTGACGTTTATTTTCAAATTACTCTAATCGTGAAATATACATGTTTTGTACCTGTATATAGAATCAGGGCCGGATACGAGCTCTAATAACACCGGCCCGAGAAAAAAATCCGTATATAAAAATATTAAATTTCTATAAGCACTTTCAAAAGGGGTATCAAATTTATATGAAAGTTTTCTTGGAGTTTCGTAAGTAAGTTTGTAAGTATTAAAACAGTATATTTATTATTTTATTTTCTTATATTTAAGTTAATATTTCTATGTCAAATAGAAGTTTGCTGCATGAAATTTTACCCAAAAATTTTGAATTTTAGATTTCGTTAAAAGTATGTTTATTAGATAGAAAATGATGTGAAAAGATTAATTTTTCAAGCCGCAGGTCTGTATCTCTAACCGTTCTCGAGATATGGTCTTTTAAAGTTTTCGATTTTTTTTAAATTTTGGAGAAAAATGGCCGTAACTTTTGAACATATAGTCCGAATAGATTTTTGTCGACGAATTTGAAATCAGCGTGTTAAAATCTATATAAAGACATGTATAATACTTTAAAATTCGGAAAAAAAAATTTTGCTAAAAATCGAAAAAATTCAAAGGGGTATACCTTAAAAAAATGGCGATTTTTGACAAAAAATTTTTTGTCGAATTTCAAAGTACAATACATGTCATTATATAGATTTTGACATGCTGATTTCAAATTTGTCGAAAAAAATCAAATCCGACCACACGTTCAAAAGTTATGGCCATTTTTCTCCAAATTTTTGAAAAATCTAAAACTTTAAGAGGCTATATCTCGAGAACGGGTTGAGATACAGACCTGCGGCTTGAAAAATTCAACTTTTCACATCATTTTCTATTTAATAAACATAATTTTAACGAAATCTAAAATTCAAAATTTTTGGATAATATTTCATACATCCATTGCATCAAACATCAATTTGTAACAGAAATATAAACTTAAGATAAGAAAATAAGACAAAAAATCATAACTAGACTATATAAATGGTCATTATTTTTCATTTACAGTCCTAAAATTAACAAAATATTCATAACCATATACATAACGTCTTAATAAGTAAAGTCTATCAACGGTAAAGGGGGGGGGGGCATAGTTATTAAAATAAACTATTAGTTCTATATTATTCTATAATAATACTACAACCTGTATACATCAATATAAATTTTCCTTAGATATTAAATTTCACATAAAAACGATGAAATACATACAATTCCAAATCACGAATCATTTAAATATCACAAAGGAAACCAGAAGTACTTTAGAATATGTAATCCGTACCAATGATTGAAAAAAAAATCAATTAAAAAACCAAATACATTAAAACAAATCTAAACACGATTCTTTCTACTAACATTACGTAACTCAAGCTTTGTCACCCCGCTCGCCCCTCAATTCGCCTTTAAGTACTGCATTTACATTTCAAGTGCAGGAATGTATAAATTACTTACTTTTCCAATCGGCTTGCCAGCAGCGATATTTACATTAGTTGACGTCACTCGACGTTTTTCCGCAGTGGAAATGAGATTTTCATTTCATGAGGGAGAACTTCAAACCACCACCACACTATTTGATCTTTAGCATTAAAATTGTTCCGAGACCGAAAACTCATTTTATGTGCACTTAATACTGACAATAATAATGTACCTAATTTAAATATATTCAACATACACGCACGATAGTTTTTTTTTATAAAAAATATAACATGAATCACTTATTTAATAAACTTTTGTACACTGAATATAAAAAATATCAAGACAAAATAATTAACGCATCTGTATTGTAGTTGTCACGTTTATCACGTGAATAGCAGCGCCAATTCATATTTCAAAATAGTAACGAATGGTACCAATCGTACCAATTATATCAATCAAATAGTACTATCTAGCAAACCCTAATGAAGTCTGACAGCTTAAAATTTAAATGGATGCCGATTATATATTTATTTTTTTATAAATTTTTAATTTATCAATGATTGTTTGTATGTTAATAATAATGCCCCCTCCCTCTCCCCACTTTCAAAAAAAATGTTAGCTATATTAATCTTATAAATTAGAATTGAAAATATAGACTATTAAAAGTGGGATTCTCGAGTTTAATTTAACAGTAGCACAAAAAAGACATAAATCGTGATTTCCAATTCGGAACGTAGTTTGAGGACCACTGGTCTAGACTGATAACAATTATACATTACTTTGTCTGTATCATTCACAATGAATCCATGGAACGTGAGGATAGGAATAATAGAAGCACTCTCCAAAACTAAATGGATAATTTAATGAAGAGCATTCTCTGTTATTACTACATAGAGCACTCGAGATCAAAATGAACATGATATTGCGTCGTATGTGCGGGTTTCGAATTAAAGATATGATTGTTGTTAGAGACAATTTCTATTATAATTATAACGATTATAACGGTACGTACCCTGCCATCTATCGACATCGAAGAACAATTCAGAAATAGGATTTCGAACATCAATTACAAGTACTACCTATAATATTAGTTATTGGTATCTTTGTTAACAATGTAATATTCAAATTAATTGTTGATCAAAAGTGAGTTTATGTGATTAAAAAATAACAGGGAATTTATTTTTTAACTACTGGTACAGCTGTACCTAAAAACGTCAACAATCATTTTTATTTTATTTGAAAATATGTATGTATATTTTTATTGTTGTAGGAAATAAAATGAAACAAATATTAATCTATCATTTTGTATTTTCTTTTAAGTCTTCAGTATTATAATATTATAGTGAAATAAAATGATAAAACATACTCTAATATTAATTCGGACAACCAATATAAATATGTATTATGTTTATGTATATTTATATAATTATATAGGCAAGGATACAATAAAAACAAATAACTTAAATAAAACTTTATGAGTTTTGATCGTAATAAAATATTTTATTTTTACTATAAAAATGTATAATATAAATTATAATTTTTATACGCCAGTTCACTTAAATTTTTTCAATAATAAATTTTAGAAAAGATAATTTAAAAATAAATAAAACAATTTTTTAATAAAAAAAAATAGAGCTGCTAAACTTTTTTTTTAGGTTATCTGCCATAAAAATCACAAAATTTATTAACCTGTTACAAAATCACTGGCAATATTTAAAAATACATTAAATTTATATATTATTACGTTATATACTTTCATACATAACTTCAACAACTTTTTTGTTAACAATACGATCATTTTATCACAGTAAATTTATTTTACTACAAAATAATTTGATCTAAAAATTGTTACAATGTCTACACCAAGGATGGAGAACCTGCAACATTTTTCTGATCTCAATACAACCTTCCGTAAGATATTTTAAAAATACATAACCTCAATATTTGTATTGTATTGAAAATTGCAACAATTAAAAAAAGGTACGTACGGTTATGTAATATTTCTTACAGGTTGGCCAGTATTTCTCTGCAACAAATTTCCCTGACTTTTCCCGGTTTTCCAGGAAAATTTTTACCGTTTTTCCCTGTTTTTTATATTTAAAATTTAGATAAAAAACCTAAAAAAAAGGTCGCATATAGATAAAATTTAAATATTTGTGAGAATTTGCATTTTTCCCCGACTTCCAACCAAATTCCCTGACTTTTCCCTGCATAGCAAAATTCCCTGTCTTTTCCCGGTTTTCCAGAAACTGGCCACCCTGTCTTAACAACTAAAAATACCTTTAGGTGCAGAAAGGTTCCCCGTCCTTGATCTACATCTTCATCTACACAATTACTGTCTTCTTACCGATAAGAAAATATAAAACTTTATTTTGTTACATCTCATCACATGGCATTCAATTGTTTTTTTAAATAAATAAACGGAAAAACAAAATTGTGCAATGTAATGCCCATTCTCTCTTTATCAAAAATCAATCTAAAAGGCAAGTTACGTTGTATAGTTTACAGTTTACACCCATTACATTTCACATTTTCGAGCAAACGCAAAAAAAACTCTTAATAAATAATTTTGACTTACGTTCATATAAAAATTAATAAAACAAAATTTCGTTCTGGCAGGTTTTTTTTTGACTAGTTTAATAAATAAATAACATTAATGACACGTACCGGAAAATATACAAATTCATTTTATTGTCATATTTCTGTGATGCTATTTTTTAAATTAAGTAAATCACTCTTAATATTATTATATCTACTTTTAAAATAAACCCAATTAAAATTTGTTATTTCCTGTGTTTTTAAAACCCTCGCACCCACCAAAAAAAAATATATAACTTTATGTATATATGGTAAAATATTTCGTATAGTTATGGTACTTTTTACACCTCGTCACTCTTCTACTTACGGCCTGCGGAATATTTTAAATAAAACCTAATAAATACATTACGATTCTTCAATAATACAAAAACGTCAGATAATACTGAACTTTTAAACTATTATAATTTCAATAAAAAGAAATCGAAGCCCGTAGTTAGAAGACCCCTAATTTTTTTTAGTTGTTTATAGTTTGATACCAAGCGGACCTACGGACTCCCAATTAGATAACAGCGTAACATTAACGTTCTCAAATCTCCACTTTTGAGTAACGGACTGATCATTACAGTGAGTTACAAACACTTTTTTATGTTCCGGATCTGCGTCTAGACATCTCATGTTTCCTCCGTGAACTAACCACTGATGGACCTAAGAAAGAAAACAATTATGCACAATAAAAAATAAAACAGGCAAGTGCATGTTGGGCACGCACATGATAGGGTTCCGTAGTTTTTATAAAAAAACAGTTATTTTAAAATATTCGTGACTGAAGGGTTAAAATCAAAATCAATTGACTTTTATTATTGCATTTTATGAGACCTATTAAATGACACCCCACTCAATGGGGTAAATGAAAAAAAATGTTCACTTTTCAGTCTATGAAAGGGGGGTCCAAAATATTTTTGACAATGTTCATTATAATTTTTAGTGAAAGTACTAATTAAAAGCTACATTCTGGAATTTTTTCAGATTTTTTGAATTGATAGTTTAGAAAATAGAGGGGGGGGGACGTTTTTATAATGACTTTGGAGAGCAAATACATCGTGATTGAAGGGTTAAAATCAAAAGGTTCTGTTACAATTTTAGTTGCATTTTAGAAGACCTTTCTAACGACACCCCACACAATGGGGTAGATGAAGTTTTTTTAAACCATTTTATGGAAGGGGGATCTAAAAAAAAATTTTTTTTTAATCTTATCATTTGTGTTTTTGGATCATCAATCTACGATCTTATTATGTCAAAATTTTTACAAGACGGACGGACAGACATGGAGAAACTATAAGGATTCCTAGTTTTCTACGGAACCCTAAAACACTTAAAATAATTTAATTTTACCAAATCATATCTCCACAACTGATTCCCCTGCTGTCCATGACACGGGTACAAAGTAACGGGCGCTTTCTCAATAACTGATGAAACATCCCAACAGAAAGTCCTCCCTTTAGGCCTAATATCCTTATGCCATGTCAACGAAAAATTCTGTTCGCCCGAACCTCCAATTCCTTTAATACACCTATCCAAAACAACCTGGCCGTCCTGCGACCTGCGTTTTGTATCTACACACAAATCTGGTGAACTAATACTACGTATTTCACCAAATGCAAAATCATCTGGCTCTATAGGAGGATACTTCAACGGTAAATCAAACGCAATGTTCTCCATAAACCACTTAAAGGGTTTGCAATGTAACCTTTCCCTTATTGCCTTCTGTGCAGTCAGATCGCCCGGATCTATAGACCGATAATGAGGCCTTCTTTTGTATAAATACTCGGCATATTCATCCATCCATACTTCTGCAACACGTCTGTAGTTTTTCCCAACGAAATCACCTTTAGCTGGGTTAGGGAATGGTGCAAAACTTCGGTAGATATGTCCTACACGTGAACAAGGTGCATCAAACATTTGACCGCCGCATTGCCATATTTTGAAGCTCAATTCATACTGTTCACCTCCCCATATAAACAATCCTTCATCGTAACCTCCTAATTCCCAAAAGAATTTTGTACTTATTGCGAAAAGGCCACCTGCCATAACTGGGCTCCTGAGAAAATACATCAAAATAGATTACTTACGTGATACCTGCAGTAACAAAGTATCATTGAAATTATGATTTTAAAAAACAGGGTGGTCAGTATTTCTCTGGAACAAATTTCCCTGAGTTTTCCCGGTTTTCCAGAAGAATTTTTACTGTTTTTCCCTGTTTTTTATTTAAAATTTAGATAAAAAACGTAAAAAAAGGTCACATTTTCTTTTAAATTGTAACTGTTTAAATATTTGCAGGAATTTGTGTGGTTTTTGCATTTTTATAAAAAATTCCCTGACTTCCAACCAAATTCCCTGACATTTCCCTGTATAGCAAAATTCCCTGACTTTTCCCGATTTTCCAGAAACTGGCCACCCTGAATAATGAAACAGGTTAAAAAGATTCTAAAAAATGTATTTATTTTTATATTAAAAGCAAGATTAATATAATTTTCATTAAAATAAAAATGCATAATACAGCAATCTGCCATGTTAAATAGAACACCAATCAGAGCGAATGACGTCACGCATCAGTAAACATCAAAAATTATTGACTTTTATTTTTGACAAATATCAATTCCTCTTACAGGATTATTAGGTACATATACTTTATTTAAGAACTTATATACTTTGGAATTCATTTTTAACACACAAAATAATTAAATTATTATCTAACTCTGAATGTTTGATTGTTTTTGACAAGGAGTATGACGTCACAGACCTGCGAGCGTTTTGGCGGCAAATTCAAAATTAGTTTTAAAAGAGTCAATTTTTGCGATTAAACCTTAATTTTCTGCAGAAATAAGTACTTTTTTTTGGAAATAGGAGACAGGTAAGATCATCATAGAATAGTTTTTTTTAAATTAATCATCATGCCTATTGTATAATTCAAAAAATAACTTACTTGAAAGGTTCTGACGGATGCTTAAGATCTTCAGGTAATAGTGGCAATCTTTTATAAAAGAATTCCCAGTCAAAAGCCCCTCTAGCCCCTTCATCCTGAGCCCTATATTCAAAAGTATCATGTGCAATAACGTCTATAAAAGGGCAAACACAAGTTTTGTAATTTTGAGCAATTGGTTCTAAAAAAACAAACGATATTAGTTATATAATCAGGAAAAATATAAGTTGTTTATTATTTTACCAAGTAATGGTGGAAGCCAATTAACATTGGCTTCTGTGTGAGAATCGAGAAATAGAAGTACATCAGCGGTAGCTATACGTGCGCCTGCTAATCTGGCTCTTATAAGACCTTCTCGTTGTGGTAGATGAATAACTTTTACTCTTGTTAAATTTGCTTTTATGTAATTATCTAATGGTTGCTTAAGAAATGCTAAAAAATAATTAAAAAAAACATTGAGTGTGTGTACTTATGTACTTGCGTTAGAAGTTATACTTCTTTGGTGTGATTGAAAAACGACTACGAATAATCTCAATTTTAACATGATTAAATGAATAAAATAATGTAATATGTAATGCATATAAATTTATATTTTATAAAATCATTGTTTACAACGATATATATGTATACATGTATGTCCTGGATATAAAAGTTTATGGCATTCTACGCCAAGTTTATTAAAGATATGCATTAGCATTTTTGAAAAGTTTCGTTTAACAAAACCTTCAATAACTGAACAGTTTTAGCTTTACAGCTTTGCTAGCATATTTGAAAATATAGTAGAATATTTTTATGACACGTAAGTAGTATTTCTTGTTACTAATCTAAAAAAGTACAACAATAAAATACTATAAAAATTTTTGTTTATATTTTAACAATGAAAAATAATTATAACTCTGCCCCCTTGCACATTGTAGCCAATGACGGTCATAATATTTCTTTATATAGGCAATACTCTTTACAGTTGTGTTATTTAAGTAAAAAACACAATTTCTAGCTGCCTACCTACACCTAGTTCACCGCATAATGCTTTGTTACATAGCTTTTCATTTCCAATACACTACTAAATTTCATTTCCGTTACATTACTAAATTTTTACCCTCAACGTGCCTAAAGAAGTATAACTTCAATAAATTGTTTTATTTAAAGAATGACCAAATTGAAGTAAAATAATTACAAACCTTTAGTACTGGAATCATCGACTAAAATTACCTCCTTTAATAAATTTTTTGGGGAACGATTAATAACACTATATACAGTTCTCAACAAGGTTGTCCAATGCTCGTTATGAAAAGGAACTATTACACTAACAGTCGGTAAGTTTTTAAAATATTTTTTCTTTTTACAACTAAAAAAAATATATATAAATGATAAGTCAATATATTAAAGAGAAAATATTGTTTAAATTTACTCGGAATGTCGAATATCTGGTATGGCTCGAAATAAGGATATCTTATCGCTTAAGGCGGCATTGAAACCATTAACTTTAAGTAATTTTTCTTTTTTACTTTCCTCGGATCGGTCTAGACTAGCCGGCTTTCCTTGTTCACCAGCACCTGTTATTTGATTACGAAACATTAATTATATAATTTACAAATAAAATATGAAAAAAATACATACCTGAACGTTTTTTATCTTCTTCTATATATTTATAATCGTGCCAATCAATCTTATCGCTATCCTAAATCAGAATATATAAATGTTAATTTTCAATTACTGATCTACAAAGAAAGAATTAATACATACCTGCCATTTAACAGGAGGAACTATATCGTTATCATTATTTATAATAATTCCTCCTCGATCATCAAGTTGTCGAGGAGGTTTGATATACCGAAATATAATAACAGTACATGTTATTGTTACTACTATAAGTAATAGGAATTTGAAAAAACTTTTTATATTTCGTCGCATTTTATCTTAACATTTCCAATCTATTTTCTTCAATGCTTACTTTTTATTAACTACCTTATTGTTATGTATAAAAATTTAAAATGTAGCATATCTTTGTAGATATTGACTTTAAATATTGGCCTATTACTTCTTAATGTTAAATAAATGCATGCAGTTTAAATACTTTTATTATATTTCTTCAAATTCAATATGCAGAATTCATCATAACCTTACTTTTACATATAGATATCACACGTCACAAAAAATTGCAAAAATCCGCTGTTTTCGTTTAATACATGCATTCCTAATCGTAAATATTATCTGTATATGTCACATTTATAAATGCCACTTCATCAAAATACCATAAAGTAGCTTAATTAACTCATTTTATCACAGGTAAATATATTATCTGTTATTAAAACAATCGTAATGACTAAAAACTTAATTCAACTTTGATTTGTTTTACTAATTAAACTTTTATTAAAGATATAAAATATGTGTTATCGATTATCATAAATTGGATTACATACTTTAATTTCATTATATTATATTTATTTTTTAAATAATTCGAAAAAATAGCGTATAACGAAATCGCGAAAATAGAAACAAACAAAATTTATAGTCTGGTCATATTTGACAAAAAATAAAACGGGCAAGTGCGTGTTGGGCACGCACATGATAGGGTTCTGTAGTCATTCTCACTACGATTTGTAAAAAAAGAGTTATTTCAAAATTTTCGTGACTGAAGGGTTAAAATAATAAAAGTCATTTGACTTTTATTATTGAATTTTAGGAGACCTATTAAATGACACCCCACTCAAGGGGGTAAGTGGGAAAAAAATGTGAGTTCACTTTTCAGTCTAAAGAAATTATTTTTGACAATGTTCGTTATAGTTTTCAGTGAAAGTGCTAATTAAAAGCTACATTCTGATTTTTTTTCAGATTTTTTGAATCGATAGTTTAGAAAATAGATTGGTGGGGACGCTTTTTTAATGACTTTGGAGAGAAAATACATCGTGATTGAAGGGTTAAAATCAAAAGGTTCTGTTACATTTTTTGTTGCGTTTTAGGAGACCTTTCTAACGACACCCCACTCAATGGGGTAGGTGAAAAAAATTTTGTTTAAATACTTAATTTTATGAAAAGAGGGTCCAAAAATTTTTTTTTTCAAAAATCTTATCATTTCTTTTTTTGGGTCATCAATCTACGACCGTATACCAAATTTCATCTTATGTCAAATTTTTTTAAGACGGATGGATATGGAAAAACCATAAGGGTTCCTAGTTTTCTACGGAACCCTAAAAAGGTCTGTGAATTTTATTGTTTCAAAAGTTATACGGGGTTAAACAGGGTGACCAGTATTTCTCTGGAACGAATTTCCCTGACTTCAATGTTTTCCAGAAGAATATTTACCATTTTTCCGTTTTTATATTAAAAATTTACATAAAAAACCTAAAAAAAAAGTCATTCTTTAATTATTTGCGTGATTTTGCATTTTTATAAAAGAAATTCCCTGACTTCCAACAAAATTCCCTGACTTTTCCCGGTTTTCCAGAAACTGGCCACCCTGTTAAACTTACCAGTCCTAAAATAAAAATACAAAAAATAAATTAAACTGATTCGAAAAAAATAGTGTATAACGAAATCGCGAAAAAATAGAAACAAACAAAATTTATAGCCCTGTCATATTTGACAAAAAAAGGGCAAAGGGCCTATGAATGATTTATTTATTTTGTTCATTTCAAAAGTTATACGGGGTTTTCTCTGAAAAAAAAATCATTAACCTAAAATAAAAATACAAAAAATAAATTTAGTACTAAATTTATTAGCCAAGTCTGTCTTTCATTGGAATATATTCCAAATACATCATATTAATTATAAATTAACACTTAATTTATAAACATTAATCTAATTGATTATTATATTAGTTCCTTTAAAATAATTTTAAATGCCTATCTATAATGTTCAACAATTCCTTGCATTCATTCACAGGTAAGGTAAGTTTACAATAAAATTCATTACAAATCAATAGTTTTATATTACAACATCCACTGCATCTATTTTTCAGAACAAAACCATTAAAAAATTCAAATCAGTTAAGATCTGTCTAAAATAACTAGTTATTTTGGCTAACAATTACTTTTATTATTGATTATTGCAGCAGTGATGTCATTTTCAAACAAACGATTTTAATTGGCTAATAACGGCGCGGTTTAAAAATAAAGCATTTTGATTGGTTTACAGTTATGTCATTTTTAAACAAATGACTTCAATTGGCTGATTAAAATGAAATAATTAGTTTTTTCAGACAGATTAGTTTTCTCGATAAAATAAAAATCAAATAACAGTACAGACAAATATAAAAAACACCTGGCAGTATAAAATATTTAAAAATAAAGTAATAAATATAAAAGATAGTAATAAAATAAATTTATAAAATAAAAACACGCAAAAACAATTTTTTTTTTTTAAATATTTCTATTTTCTTTATACTGTGGTAAAAAAATTGTATCTAGAGAGATTATTTCAATATTTAAAACATATCAAGTGTTTTTTTGAATGCAGTAAGAACACGAATAATAATAATAATACGTTCACACTAAATAAAAAAAATAACTACTAGTGACTACCGGTTGAATTTTCTTCTTCAACTACGATAAAATCAGGGCGGGGTTCTTTTGGTAAAATCATTGAAACATGCTGATACTTTGGCGATTTATATTTCTCCTGTATTGTTTGTTGCTGCGACGTCGACGCGCTTACAAAAGTCCTGTGTAAGTTTTTGATGCAAGGTCTCAGGTGTTCTAATGTGTATCCGCTAGAATGTTCGTATTCCTCGATCCACGGCTCGTCATCGAAGTTGTAACGAGCTAACGCGATCGCAGAGTATGCTAAGTGTGATGGCAAGTACTGTAAGTAGAGTTCGGCGTCTAGTAGAGATAATTCTATCAGGTACTGTAACAAAAAAAAGAAAAAAAAAACCATTGAGTGTGTGTACTTATGTACACGCGTTAGAAGTTATACTTTTTTGGCGTGATAGAAGTCCATATTTATAAATCATGAAATTTGAATATTATGATGTAATAATCAACCAATCAGATCAGAAGGCAGATACAAAATGAGAAAATTTTTCTTAATGTAAATGTCGCTTTTCAACTAATTCTAGATGGCAGAACCAGTATTAAATCGAGTTTTAAAAAAATAGTTTCTTTTTTTATATAGGCAATACTCTTTACAGTTGTGTTATTTAAGTAAAAGACACAATTTCTACAGTTTTGTTGATACCATGCCTACCTAGTCCACCACGTAACGCTTCGTTACATAGCATTTCATTTCTGTTACATTACTAAATTTTTACCTCCAACGTGCCTAAAGAAGTATAACTTCAAAAACATAAATTAGGACCATCAACCCCAAAAAAGTTAAAATCAGTCTTACCATAGCAAGAAACATTGTTTTGTCATCAATATTCTTTGCGATACAGAAATCCTTAACAAACGTAAGCGAAGTCGGAGCGGACAGATCAAACGACAGGACTCTTAATATCAGCTGCTCCATACGGAGAACTTGTTTTTTTGTATAAGTATCATCGGTTATGTACACAAATTCACCTACGTCTGGTGGATATATCTCTTCGTATTTCCTAGAAACATTACAACAATTAAATTTCATTCACACAATGAAATTATCAAACTACTCACGCTGCTATGAACATAGCTGCAGTTCCAACGAGTTGTAGTTTGGCGCGCACGACCGACATGTAGCTGAGAAACCGGTCGATGTAAGACACGGCCAGAAACAGCGTCTCTGAGTGGAGTTTGTACTCTTCAGCGACCTCGACTAGCCAGTCCACGAGGATCGTGCGCATTGAATACGTTATGTCCGGCTGTTTTTTCATGTAGCCCGGTTTTGACCGATGATTTACCTGAATTTTAAATAATACCATTAATATAAAGCATCATCGCATGTGGCCTAACTTCAAAAGAAACAGGGTGGCCAGTATTTCACTGGAACAAATTTCCTTGACTTTTCCAGGAGAATTTTTATGTTTTTCTGTTTTTTATTAAAAAAAAAATGTATGCATATTTTACATGTTATATTGAATAATAAAAACAAACTTTAATATTTTATTTCCATTATACTGATTTCAAAGTATCAATGATTATTTTAAAATAAAATTTTCTACATAAATTCTCTCCATGCCATGTTTTAAAATACGCATTTTTATTTTATTTTTTTTTAAATTGTATAAAAATGTCAAAGTGAAAATATGTTGAGGAATGAATTTCCATTATTTCAGAAAAAAAGATTTCAAATTGGTTAATTTTTGACCAAGTATTGAAAACAGGCTAGTTTTAGGTATCCTTTTAAAATCAAATTTCACGAAATTGTGTTTAATAAAAATATTTTTTCCAACAAATCACATAATAAATTAATATCATCAGTGTTAAAAATCATTAACCCATTAATTCCCAAGGGTAGAAAATAAAATTAATTTGATGTTTTAACTGCATTTTATTACTAAATATATACTCAAATTACTGTTTTTAAAGTAAAAAAAAAAAAAACAGAAGTTATTACTTAGTGTGGAATAGCTTAAAACATTAAAACAGTTTGTGTAACGATGTTAGCAGCAAAAAAAGTCATTTCATCAATGAGATATTTAAAAAAAAAACATTTTTTGAAAATATTTTGTATGCACAACGTTTGAAAATTTTGAATGTTTTACTTTAAATTTTAATAGATAGCTGTTTAAATAATTTGTGTGGTTTTTGCATTTTTACATAAAATTCCCTGACTTTTCCCGGTTTTCCAAAAACTGCCCACCCTGTTTAATCTTAAGCTTTTTGGGACATAAGTCTGCTTCTCTAATCTGGATAATCACTTAATCCTTATGACCAGTTCTTAAAGTCAAAATTAACCCGTTAATTCCCAAGGGTAGAAAAAAAAATTATTTTTATGATTTAACTGCATTTTATTACTAAATATGTACTCAAATAACAGTTTTTGAATAAAATCAATGTTTTTTTTTTAATTTTTCAACAAAATGTTGTGTTTACGAAACGTTGGAAAAACGGAAGTAATTACTTAGTGTGGAATAGTTTAAAACAGTTTATGTAACGTTGTTAGCAACAAAAAAAGTCATTTCATCAATGAGATATTTAAAAAAATAAAAAAATACGCAACGTTGAGTATTAATGAGTTAACAAACAGCTTACCTCGCATTCTCTCATATATTTATAAATATCATCTCTGTAGTCTACACAATGGAACAAAACATCGCGATCCCTGAGTTGTTTAACTTTGTTCTCTTTACTGACGATAGCCGAAAGAGACCTGTCTATACTCATGGGCGATTCATTGTGTATGCTGCATTCTGACATAGGCGTGGCGACGACAATCTGTTTCAACGCAGGTTTCGGCACCTCTTTCAGAATCAGTTTCAGCGCTGCTTCAGACAAACTTAGTTCCGTTGCTTTCGGATCCCGTTCGGAAAGTATTTTCTCTGCTACCGCTTTCGTGTTGACGGTTTCTGTGATTTTCTGTGTGGCTTTTTTCTCGTCTTTTTCATCTTCGTACACGGTAAACGCTTCGAATTGTGCAACGGGTATGGCAGGTTCTTGCTGTTTTGCTTTGAGTTGTTTTGGTGCTTGGTTTTCATCGTTGATTTTTTTTAATATAACATTCTAAAAAAAAATTACTTTATTTTTTTTGAGAATTCAAACCTAGATTGGAAAAGAAATATAAATATTCATATTGTTAACAACTGGAAAAACATGTGGGTGCATAAAAAAAAATTTATTGCATTGTAAAAATGTAATTGTATAAAAAAATATTCAATTTTGGTGGCAAAATAAACCAAGTATCAAAATTGATAAGTTGATAAGTACAAGATAATACACATTTAATTAACAGTTGATGATGCAATGTTCTAATTACCTATTAAATTATACATACAAAACAAGTTTAAGCAAATTATATTGAAATAAATGGGAATGTTATATCATTAATTTAATAATTAGATATTATAAAATTGTATTGGCTCTAACTTGTTAAAATAGTTTTAACTTGATAAAAATTATCAGAATGCTTAAAAAATGATTATTAAACATTAAATAAGATTCAGGTATATTTGTTTTCATGCATGTATTTCTTCAAACGGTTTTAATTTAGTCAAAATAAAGTTCGTGAAACTTTGGTTGTAAAATGGCGGTTACGAACCTGTTCGCTTTTTATATTTTTCGTTGCAAAAACAGCATTTTTCCTTTTATTCTCAATAGGCTCCAATGCATTCCTTTTCGACTGCTGGATTTCTTTTCCAAACCGGCGTGTTTCTATACCTCTAATGTTCTCTTGATCTTCACGAATACGAAAGGATGCCATGTTTAAAAATAGTTTTCAAACTTCCGTTAAATAAAAACGATTGAATTTTCTTAATAATAAAACTAAGAATGTCAAAAAATAGTTAGTGAATGATTGTGCATATGTTAAACTCAACACACCACAATCATTTTTGATCTAACAACTAATAAATTAAAACAAATCTAACAGACTTCTTCTACAAGACCCAAGCTCCCCAAGCTGTTTTCAAGTTACAGCTGGCGAACGTTAGAGTTTCTTGAACCGGCCAATGGGATGAAAGGAATCTGATCACATGCCAAACCAACATATGTTCAGTTGCAGTACCATAGATTAAAATAACTTACATAAAATCTGTGATTTTGAACATTTGTGGGAAATTTTGTATTTTTCAATTTTATTTGCATTATGCACAAATATAGTTTCTTAAAATTGTTTTAATAATTTTTTAAATAAAATAAGTATACATGTTGTATTTTATAAAAATAATTTGTTCAGTCTTGTCAATATTTAATAATTATTTCTATAGATAATACACTGCACAAATTATATTTTTGATAAATATTGCATTACAACACATACCGTTATTATTTTTATCTTTTTATATAAAAAAATATATAAGTAGGTGTCTAATGATATTTATACGTATGTATATATAATAATAGCATAGCTAAAGTATAAAAATTAGATACCCTATTTATAAATTACTAATTAGTACAGTGACTCTGAAACTAAATATGTCATTTTAATAAAAATTATGTATACCTTATTTTTAATTTTACAATTTATAGGAATATACATGCATATAAATATTTATTTATAAAATTTTACACAAAAATGTCTCACCAATATATATGTATAGTATACGCGCAATAAAACTAAAATTGCAATAAAATTGCTATATCCAATTCTTCAATGTCAAAATTAATTGATATTTTTAAATAATAAATAACATATTATATCATAGCAACAAAAAATTATATGATTTTTTTAATTTTCTAATTTTCAACCACCACTAATTTTAAAATTAATTATAGTTATATGTTATAGTAGGTAGACTTATGCACAGAAAAAAAACTGTATTGGACCAAGAAAACCTTGTTTTGTATATAACGAAAACAATATTTTCTTAATATAAGAAATATACTCTTAGGCCCGGTTTCTCAATATGAGTTTAAACTTCAGATTAAATAATCTTCATCCTAGGTTTAAACTGAACATAATGTCCAGTTTAAACCTCACTCTGTTTCTCAATATAAGTTTAAATTGAGACTTTTTTTTATGTCAAACTAAAAATTAACCTCTAATTATTATATTAACGCCCAGTATTATCAAGTTTAACTAAATGCTCCTTTAACTAACTGTCATATTATCAGCAGATCGAAGCATAACACATTTAATTAAATAGATTTTAAATTATCTGCAGTATTTATTTACAACGTATATTATGTCTATTTTTCATTGAGAGCTTAAATATATTAATTTAAATCACGTTTGTAATTCACCAAATTTACTTTAAAGGAGCATTTAGCGCTAAAGGAGCTTTAAATTAGTTGATAATACCGGACATAAATGTGATAAAAACGGGTTATTTTCAATAAAAGAGAACAGGGTACATTACTAGAATTAATAAAAGAATATAGTGCTACTATAGAATGTAAAAGAAGTTGGATAATAAGTTAATATTTAGGCTAGAAAAATAAATGTTTTCATCTGTCAGTTAAAAGTTAATCTTAAGATTAATTATAATTTTTAACTGGACATTGAGAAACAAATTTATAGTTTAATCTTAAGTTTAACTGGGACATGTGGTTTAAACTCATATTGAGAAACCAGGCCTTAATCCAACTACGTTATTCCTTCGTTCAAGTATACTATAGTTGGTTTAAGAGATTATTGCTTATCTTAAGAAAATATTGTTTTCGTTATATATACAAAACAAGGTTTACTTGGTTTGAGAAATCCTTTCTACCAGTGTGGGAAATTAATTAATAATAAATTTTTTGATGTAAACATTTTAATTACCTCTGGTAAACGTTATCACACCTCGTATGTGTACGTTAGGTAATATATGATAAAGATAGTTTTAGTCATGCCGATGATAGCTGTACAAACTATTAAAATTAATAGTGCACCCATCATACAGTGCGTAAAGATAATTATTATGCGCAAAGTATTCACCCTTTCATAAACACTCATGCAGAAAAAATAACACTTTCAGTTAAAATTTCAAACGATTTTTTATTTTGTATACTTACTTTTCGAAATTGGTAATTTAAAAAAAATATTGTAGCATTATGAAAAATAAAAAATAAATTTTTATACACCAGTTTAAACTATTTATGTACCCCCCCCCTCCAAGTCCTACATCCTTAACGCCCACATAATACAATGTAAGCATACTCACAATTTTATTAAATGAAAAATAATTATACTTTAATATTTAATGTAACATGTCTTTAATATTTTTCGCGTATATAAAAATGGTCGAATAATTTATAATATTCCAAAAAAAATGCTTATGCATAGTTTCCTCTGATGTTGGCTCACCTACCGCCATTATAAAATACATATGGAATAAAATATAATGCACTAATGTCACTAATTCATAGCCGCGACTTCGCCTGCGTAAAATTTGCATATATTTTTTATCTAATAAATTTTCAGGATACAAAATACTTAATATCCTTACTAAGAATGCAATGTATCTCCTTGCAAAATTTCATCAAGATCGGTTCAGCGGTTTAGCAACGAAAAGGTAACAAATAAACAGAGAGGCAGACTTTTGCATTTATAATATTAGTATGAATAAAAAAACTACTAACTTAGCACCTCTATTTTATTTATTTTATTTTTTAACGTCCTTTTAGGTTTCTTTAATATTTTTTTCGAAAGTAGAGAATATTTTAAAAAGAAAAAAATATCATTTTTAAAAGTTAGTTGATAAAGGGTTAAAACAAATAGCTATGCATGAAAACTACCTGTTTATCATTATAACAAAAACGTGTGTTTTTTATCACCCCACTGAGGACTAGTTTGCATTTTTTTAACATTTTGTTCATTTAAATAAAATGTTTCCGTACAATTTAGTTCATTTAAGTTTTAATGTTTACTGAGTTTTGTTCTTGCATTTAATTATATTGTTAAAAATCATTAAAAGTAAATTGTCTTAAATAAGAAGTGGTTATTTTTATTATATTTATATATTTAATATTAAAAGTCGAAGATTTTCTTAAAATTATTATTATTAAAGTTGAGTGAACAAATATTATTAAATGCATATCAACGAAAGAAACATCCATTAGTATTTGCTTGATCTGTTCGCACAAATCTTGTACGAAACGTCGGTTTGTTCGTGCGGCTCGAGTGAATTAAAATGGAGTCTCAACGGAAATACGTCACAATATTTAGTAACATCTTGTTTTTATTATAAATATCATCACATTCACGTTCAAAATATAAATGAATCAATTTGTATCAAAAGGTAAGTTGAATACTATCGTAATAAATCGACAACAATGAATAAATTATTTAAATAATATGTTTTCAACAATGACAAATAAATGGTTTGTATATCTGCTAATAGTGCAGCTATTTTACAACAGATGTCGTACATACGTCAAAATAATGCTGTCGATGCTGTCAATCTCATACGCAGTTTTCCCAACACATGTTCTGGTGGAGATGACAACAAAAATCTATCTCTCTTCTCTATAGCACATATAACAAAGTGTACAGTTGAATTACTATCGTAAAAAATCGACAACAATGAATAAATTATTTAAATGTTTTCAACAATGACAAATAATGGGTTGTATCTTTGCTAATAGTGTAGCTATTTTACAACAGATGTCATACATACGTCAAAATAATGCTGTCAAACTCATACGCAGTTTTCTCAACACATGTTCTGGTGGGGATGACAACAAAAATCGGTATCTCTCTTCTCTAGCACATAAAACAGAGTGTACTAGAGAGGGTAAGATATTAAACGTGTTGTTTCGTGAATTGTTTTGATGATATGTAAACACCATGGGTATCTGTCAAAAAGTACTCGAATAGTGAATATATCAATAATTTAAATAAACGCCATTTTAAAGTATCTGGCTCAATCTCAGGGAAGATTAGTCAGTTGATAATTGTGATAAAAACAATATATATCTTCATAACCTCCTTTGTGTTGAGTTCTTCATGAAAATTTTACGGAAATGGCTGATTATATCAATTTGAACGTAATGGTAAATTTAGTTCCAGAGGATTTTATAACTTACTTAAGTAACTTCGAATATAACCCGTGGGTTTTCTCTATTATTGGTTCTATACTTGTCGGACTTAGTGGTATTCTACCACTTCTTGTCATCCCTATTGAAGAAGGGGCCAATCTTAAGCATGGTGGTAAGTTATTATTATTATTTTTATATTTTTTTTTCAAAATTAATTTTTTATTTACTTAAGATAAAATAATAATGTTTACACAAGTGTTTATTCGATTTCAAGGCACTTTTAATATTATTTATTTTCAAACAAATAATTAATATAAATACTTATATTAATTATTTAATTGCATTTATATTTTTTGTGGAATTCGACCTGAAACCTTTTGGTTCGTCGATGTGATGTTTACTTTTAACTATTTAGTCAATGCATGTGTACACAGATAGATATCTATTTATATCTTTATTTGTTCCTAATTTAAATCATGCTATTCTCTTATTTGATCTTGATATTTAATGCATAAAAATTTATATTACAACTCAATATATTTTTGTTCGCTACTATTTCTATAAAATTGAAATATATATTATCATTTTTTATAGATAAATCAAAATGATTCAACCCTATATTATTTATCAATGAATATTTACCGGAAATAAAAAATTTAATATACACTAAAAAAAGCATATAATATTTTTCTCATTTATGTATAAACTTACTTGAAGGATGATTTACATACCCCTTTTATTTGAAATATGATATTTTTGTTACCCTCGTTTCGAGATTAAAAAAAGAAACTTTTCAACTCATTCTAAGAGTTTTTAAGGGGTGATCTTTCATTTTAAAAGTTATTAACCGTCGAGTTACATCTTATTTTATTATATTATAATTTTATTTAATATATTTGGAATTTTTGAATTAAATTGCATTTTAAAAATACGTGGTTTTTGTTCAGAATTTAGTCATTTTGATAATTTTTTTAAAATGTTTTTATTAGGTATTATATGTACTGAATTTAAATGACTAACGTTTCGCCATACTATACAGTGAGTGGGTGAGCCATCTGTAAGTCAAGGTTAAATTTAATATTTCTTTAACAAATTTTAGAAACTTGAGATGCATTTAAATTTAAATATAAACAAATAAATGCATTTTTGTTGCAAGTTGAATGGACTGGCTGTATATGTTATTTTGTACAGAGTGGTATCATCGTCCTTGGCCGACAACAGCAGGCCTGTTAGTCAGTTAGAATGTGAATCATTATATTAGGGAAATATAATAAATATAATGCGCACTGATTATACACATATATGTGCCAAATTATATGTATAAAAATAAAAGTATGAATGCCTAATTATAACGAAAGGGATGTACAATATTTATAATTATTAAAAAAATATTGGGGGGGGGGGGGGGTGTTACTCCTATGTTCTGAATGAAACGGAAGTATGTATTGTAATACCGTCATGTCCGAAATAAAAACAGATTCTGATTGTATAATCTTCAAAACGTAAAGAAAAGTTGAGTGTGTGTGTCTGGATGTAAAATTTTCTTTCGTTCACGATATTACTGTAAATATGTACCATATTTAACGAAATATGTATTAATTCTGAAGAAAAGCTAGTGGATAGTTTAGATTAGTGATGTAACGAATGTATGATTTTAAACATTCGCGAATGCGAATGCTAATTAATATGAATATTAGCGGTTGATATTCGCGAATGCAAATATTTTTTTTTTTTTTATTTACTAATACATCATTATTATTCGCAAAAATATTCGTAATTCTTCCTGCGAATGCGAATACGAATGTTTAAAAAAAGCGCGAATATTCGCGAATGCTAATATTCGTTACCTCACTAGTTTAGATCATTGCTAAATCATATTATAATAATCAAAATGCATTTCTCTAGCGAGAAATAATTAACTACCTACTTTTGTATATGAAAGATATACATGCCAAAATATGTATCAAACATGCTTAAAAACTCGTGTAATATACAGTCAAAATCGGTTATAACGACATTGAAGGGACCAGTCATATATTAAGTCGTAAAAGCCGATAGTTGTAAAAACTAGTATAGGGATTCAGTCGAATAATTTATTTTGAATCGTTAAAACCGATGTGTTATATTAAACTATATCGTTATAACCAGTTTCGACTATATGTATTATATGTATGCTAGACATAAATTATAGAAAACATGGAATAAAAGATAATATAATAATATTATATTATCAAGAATTTGCTTTAATTAATCGTGATACAGCTCTTGAAAAATGTGTTATATGTATATAATTAAAAAAAAGAAGATATCAATTAATTTGTCAAAACACGACTTACAGAAGTATGACTGTACAATGCAACCATTTTGTCCAAAGGTCAGGGTTATAGTATAGTCGAGATCTATAACTATTAATTATATATAATAGTTTTTAATGAAAACTATTTGCGAATCGACTTATAGAAGTTTGACTGTATATTGATTTGGATACTTTAAAATCATTTGGAACAATTTAAATTATAATATTTTTTATTGGAAAATGTTATTATTTTATTTGAGAATATTAGTCGCAAATGCAATTTTGGAAAACATCCAGATTTATATAAAAATAAACATTGAGTATGTTATAAAGATACGACAAAAGGAAAAACAAGATTTGTATTTTTGGAATTGAAATTTTTTTACAGGGTGGCCACATATAAAATTTAAATATTTGTGAGAATTTGCATTTTTATAAAAAATTCCCTCATGACTCACAACCGAATTCCCTGTCTTTTCCCTGTATAGCAAAATTCCCTGACTTTTCCCGGTTTTCCAGAAACTGGCCACCCTGTTTTAATATAGAGAATTTGAAAAACCATACACACAATTAGAGCCTGCATCAGTCTATAGTTTTGAGCAGGCCCTGAAAGAGCTTCAACGGGGCCCGGGCCAACCCACATTTTGGGAGGCCATACCTCCTCCCCCCCACCGAGCGTAAGGACATTCCAAACAAATTTCATACTAGTAAAATTCAATTAATTTTCTGATATTATTTTTAGTACTAAAAATCAGGGGGTTTTTAAAAAAAAAATCATTTTTTTGCTTTCTACTTGTACTTTTTTGTAGTATATTCATGTTTTTTAAATAACCTCTGTTAAAAATAGTATTGCCCGGTATTATCAACCAATTTAAAGCTCCTTTAGCGCTAAATGCTCCTTTAAAGTAAATTTGGTGTATTTCAAATGTGATTTAAATCAATATTTAAGCTCTCAATGAAAAATAGACATAATATACGTTGTTAATAAATACTGTAGAAAATTTTAAATCTATTTAATTAAAATTATTATTCTTGGATCTGTTGATAATATGACAGATAGTTAAAGGAGCATTTAGTTAAACTTGATAATACTGGACGTATGAGTATTAAAAAATATATAAAATATAAATAATTTTCAGGACACCGGGGCCCCGGGCCATATGGCCCTCCTAACCGCCCCTCTATCTGGGCCTGGTCTTGAGTATATTGTACTAGACTCGAATAATTTCAAACATTGATAATTTTTTTTGTCCCAAAAACCATATTTAACTCCACCCTCGACGTACTCTTTTAATTTACCGGTCCTGCACAAAATAAATATATAACTATAGCTAATATTGTTTAATAAATAAATTAAATATTTCGTATTTTAAATACTCAAATAGAAATATGATAGAAGAGAATGCAATTATTTTAATTGATAGTAATATCAAAATACCAAAGCGTCATAAACATATCATATGTTTGTTTCATTAAAATTATCATAGTCATGCTGTTTCACAAAAACTGTTAATCAGAAAATAAATCGTAGAGAAAATTGCATGTTTCCTATACGCTTGGTCTTATCGGCATAACGCAGACATATTGCTAGACAATGCTCCAGTAGCTTTATACCAGAGGTACTTAATAAAATAATAACTCTATGTCGAGAATTACTTCCTGAAAGTAGGGACATATTATGAAAAAAATCGGTATTGAAGTATTATTGAAATTATAATTTTAAATAATTAAGATTCTAAAAAATGTATTTGTTTTTATATTAAAAGCGAGATTAATATAATTTTTGTTAAAATAAAAATGCAAAATACAGCAATCCGACATGTTAAATGGAACACCAAACAGAGCGAATGACGTCACGCATCAGTAAACGTGATTGACTTTTATTTTAGCCAAATATAAATTCCTCTTACATACCTTATTTAAGAACTTTAATACTTTGGAATTCATTTTTAACACAAAAAATAATTAAATTATTGTCTAATTCTGAATGTTTTATTATTGTTGACAAGGAGTGTGACGTCACAACTCTGAAATGTCACCTGCGAGCGTTTTGGCGTCAAATTCAAAACTAGTTTTAAAAGAGTCAAATTTGCGATTAAACCTTTATTTTCTGCAGAAATAAGTATTTTTTTGGAAATAGGAGACACGTAAGATCACCATAGAATACTTTTTTTTTTAAATTAGTCATCATACCTATTCTTGCGGTACTGTATTGCGTCGAAATTATTTTAAATGGTTAATACGGCCCTGCCTAAAGTTAATCAATTTCAGAATGTATTAATATTTTTTTGTTCGTAAATGTCCTTAACATTTAAATTTTTTTGTTTAATGTTACATAATTGATAACTTCAGTCTAAAAGTTTACATGTATTGTAAGTTTTATTGAATCTACGAAATAAATATGTTTTTTTTATTGGGAACCACTGGTTGATATGTATGACGTCATAACTGTTATGTTATTCTTGGCAGAAATAAATTATCATTACCTATCTCAGTTTCTTTGTTGTCGTATGAAATGCATAAACATCGCATGTAGTTTTTGTTGTATGTAGGTATATCATTTTTTACAGCCAGTTTAACCAATTATAAAATTTGGTACTGTGTGTAAAATATTTAATCGCTTTTAAAGAAGCCATCAAACATTGAGGGTTATTGGTTTCTTTAAAATAAGAAAACATATATTGTTTGTTTTGTTTTAAATTATTGTAGAAAATTCAAGGGATTTCACGAGAAATCACTTTAAATATTTTTTTGGCATATTTTTCTTATTTTTCACGTTGAATCATATCTTTAAAACAGTAATATAGACTCTTTAAATTAAAAAAAAATACAGTAAGAGAATAATTTGAGGTCTTTTTCTTGAGATATCCTCAAAAAAGATTAATAATTTTATCCTAACCAAAAAAAACGTGTTTTTTTAAACAGCGATATTTCCTGTTGATAGGGGCTCTCCTTTTTACCCCCCCCCCCCTCCATAATTATTGTTGATATAAATAAATATAATACATATTTGATAAGTATTTTTCGTAAACCGGTTATATTGAACCTAAGGCAAAAAGTTAAAAAAGCGTAATTATTTTAAAATATTTTTCATGAGTTAATTTTTTGCTTATTGTATGAAAATTATGATCGATTGCATGTTGTTTACATCACTGTTTTTATTACTTTTATTTATATAATAATTAAATAAAGTACGTAATATCCATAATACACTGTCAATTTCATATTTGATAACTGTCATAATTATATTGACATATTTTTACTATAATTAATAACATAGGTAAATCCATCAAAAATGACGTGAAAACAATTAGTTAACAAATCATTAATATTATTTATTATTAAAATAAAATAATTTACTTCAAACCTATGATTATTTTGCTTTATTTATTTTAATAGTTATATGATTTTATTGTTTACTATTATTTATTATTGTAGACTTGGGGGAGGGGGAGGTAAAGCTCTATTGTCTACACAGAGTTACATGCAAAAGGGAATGGGGATAATGAAATTCTTTCCTATGTAATATTTTTTATAACAATAAAACCTAACTTTTTCGCATATTTCAACTTTATAATTATGTAAGTGAAAAACTATTAAAAATAGATAAAGCAATAAATATAGATTATAATGAAGTGGCATCGGTTTATGTTTATCTGTATATTGATAACAAACATATTAAGTATTTTTAATATGTAATATTAATTAATACTCGAGAAGGTAATTTACATATACAATATCGATAAATGACTATACAAATAGGAGGTTATTTCTTTACCCTTTAAATAAACCCTCTTATAACGTATGTGTTTATATAGAACATTATCTTAATTTATGTTATCAATATAAAGTAAACTTACAGACAAAATATTATTTTGTAATTATAAAATTTTGCTATCGTTAATTATTTTGTCTTCTAAATAAGTTTTTATACAAATTTTACTCATCATTTTATAGAAAATTTAATGCTCTACTAAAAAGATTGTATAAAATTAATACGTATCATGCGTCATTTTTGAGATATTTTGAAAAAAAAAATCAATCGATTTTGAGGATTTTTTGTAAAGGGCTATCTAACCTTACAAAGCAATTTTTTTAAATCCGTTTTGATTTATGAGTTATGCGTGCAACTAGGATTTAGAGAACAGACAGACAGACAGACGTGGCATATATGAAGTGGGTACTTTATTTAGCCCTTTCTTAGAATAATAAATTATGTAAAGATAAAATTAGATTATTTATTTAAGGTTATTCGATCATTAGAGCAACGTATAGATAAAAGTATAAAATTTTAATATGTTATTTATGGATAACTAATATATTTTACTAATTTTTACTTCAAATATTGGACGTATATTTTTTGAGTAATTGAATATTAAAAATAGAGTTTTTAACATACGATAAATGAGAGAACTTGTCGAAAGTGCTCTATTTATTGATATTCTACACATTTGTCTTTATAGAGACTAAAAAAACTAATTATTCGAAACTTCAACCCTTTTAAATACTATAAAAATTATAAAACATGTGTAATTTATTAAAAATTATGAAAAACTAGCCTGCCATTACTTACAGCAAATTAGTACATTATGTTACTATCATATATACCGTTCTATTTTAATTTTTAAATTAAATTAAACTTTTTTTTACTTTTAATAATTAACAAAGTAAAATATTCCATTAAATGCGTTCTGAATATAAATTAAAAACAATTTTTTTTTCGAAATTAAATCTTTTTTTACAGTGTACTAGACGTATAACCTTAAGCAATGTTTTCTTAGATTTATATAATAATTATTAAAAATATGCCCTTCAAATGTTTTAATTCAGAATTATCTTAATTTATGTAATCAATAAAGAGTAAACTAACACAAGACATAATTTGTATAAATAAATATTTAATAATATATTAATTATTAAGTATATTTACGTACTTTAAGTTTACATCAATTTGTTTTGTGACATGAAAATCGATTAAAGAAAAAAATTTAGTAAAATATAAAATATTATATCAGGAGTTCCCAACGGGGTACAACTGGACCCCTTGGAGGTTGATGGAAGTTAAAAAAGGTCTAAAGGCTGGTTTACACGCAACGATAAATCGTAACAATTTATCGTAGCGATGAGAATCGTTACGATTTATCGTAGCGTGTAATTATGTTGTGTATTATGTTGTATGATGTATATAATGCGGTGTTTACACCGAGAAAACAAAACAGAAACACGGTGTTTTTATGACACAAAAACAATAAACCCTATACATTTTTAAATACGAAGTATTTTAAAGACACGATGTTTCTGTTTTGTTTTTTCGGTGTAAACACCGCATTATAGAGAAAAAAATGTAAGGAGGTCGATGAAGAATAAAGAAAATTATTCTTTTAAAAGGGGTCGATGTAGGAAAAAGGTTGGGGACCCTAGTTTCGTATAATTATTAATTATATATGTATAGAAATTTTACAATTTCATTCATACTTTTTTATTGCTGAAACTAAAGTTTATTTAACAATTTATTATTTATTTAATAAAATATATTAGGTATGTAAATAAATAATGACATTTTTAGAAAATGCGTTGTAAGGCTTTATGTTATTATTATCTGCTCTATTGCAAACTTAAATATTTATTTTCTACATATATTTGAAAAGTTTAAAGAAGTCAATATTTGCAAAGACTTCTCTATATACCTACGTATTATATTTATTTTTATTTTTCATAATATTTGCACTGATTCATTAAATAAAGTTCATAATTGAAAGGAATCCGTTTAAAATCAAATTTTGAAAATATTTAGATCGATATGTAATTCAGAAGCCAATTTGATTAGTGAATTATTTTTTAGAAAATTGCAAAAAATGGTTTTATTAAAAAAAAATCTGTAGGGTATCATATTATTATATTGTATAATATTATTTGATCTTTGTAGAAAAATAACTTACATTAGTAAAATTAAATTGCTTTAATTCGTAGGTAATGATACGAAATTTTATTTATTTAAAAAAAAATATAAATAAATATAAAAACGTGAGATTTTAATTAGAATAAAAAAAAACATTCGTGAAGATTATGTATGTCTGTATGTACAATTTATTTATTTATATTTTAATTAAGGCAGGGCCGGACTATATTTGAATTTTAATATTAAAAAAATTGTAAATTTTATGAAAACTTTATTGCTCTGATTACGTACTACGTACCCTTAAATAAACAAATTAGGTTTGATTATAAAGGTCTTGTATCTTTTTTCGACCCCCCCCCCCTCTGCAACTAATGATTCTGAAGTTACTATTTTTTAATATTTTTTTATTTTTATCCACATTTTTGTAAAAGTTTTGATAATAATATGGCCCTTAAGCCGATACTGGATGGATGCATATTATTATTATATAAATAAAAGTGCATAATTTAAACTTTTTAATCTTGCTGATAATTTTGATGTACATTTTGCACGCGCTTATGTTTTATTTAGCAATGATAAAGACAGAGATAATCGGTTGTTGTCCTTTTTAAGTAGTTTAAAATTTATGTAAATATTCCTCAATTTTGATTTTTTTTCAAAAAACATTTTATTTGGTTTTAAAACTGTAAATAAATACATTTTGCACGCGCTTATGTTTTATTTAGCAATGATAAAGACAGAGATAATCGGTTGTTGTCCTTTTTAAGTAGTTTAAAATTTATGTAAATATTCCTCAATTTTGATTTTGTTCAAAAAACATTTTATTTGGTTTTAAAACTGTAAATAAATACATTTTGCACGCGCTTATGTTTCATATTTAGCAATGATAAAGACAGAGATAATCGGTTGTTGTCCTTTAAAGTACACTGGTAGAAAGGATTTCTCAAACCAAGTAAACTTTGTTTTGTATATAACGAAAACAATATTTTCTTAAGATAAGCAATAATCTCTTAAACCAACTATAGTATTCTTGAACGAAGAAATAACGTAGTTGGATTAAAAGTATGTTTCTTATATTAAGAAAATATTGTTTTCGTTATATACAAAACAAGGTTTTCTTGGTTCAATACAGTTTTTTTTCTGTGTAGTTTAAAATTAAAGTAAATATTCCTCATTTTTATTTTTTTCAAAAAACCTTTTATTTGGTTTTAAAAATGTAAATAAATACATTTAACACGCGCTTATGTTTCATATTTAGCAATAATAAAGACAGAGAGAATCGGTTGTTGTCCTTTTTAAGTAGTTTAAAATAAAAGTAAATATTCATCAATTTTGATTTTTTTCAAAAAACCTTTTATTTGGTTTTAAAATTGTAAATAAAGTGGGGATGAGTAAATAATATTAGAAAATATTTACATAGTTACTAATGTTTTAGAGTTTTAGTCACTTTTGTTTTGATGAAGAACTAATCAATAGCTTTTAAATAATTTTATTGTTTGTATCCACTTGTTGTTGTCAAGCAATGACAATCAAATATTATGGTAACATGACTAGTTACCATAAATGAAAAAAATATGTATCATTCGTATAAATCACCGCTCTAAAGGAAGGGGAAGGGTATATACGGAATAATACATAAATAATGCTAAAATTGTAAGTGGAAAAATCCTTTAATAATTTATCGAAGAGAAAAATCAATTTGATATAAGTATTATAAATAACTAAAAAAAACGATGTATGTACTTCATTTTTAAATTCATCTATAAGCAAAGATCGCCAAAATAAAATCAATAAAAAACATTAAAGGGCTTACACTCGTAATGGTAAAAGTTATTGATTTTATTTTGGCGATATCTTCGCTCACAGATGGTGAATCATTTTAGAATTTTGAATGAAGCTTCTTATTAATCTTTTTTTTAGTTATTTACAAAATCAGGATTTACTTTTGCCTTTTATTTTTATTTTTCTACATAAAATCGAAACCGGTCGCGTGGAAATTCATATATCATATAATCGAACCTCTTAAAGTGTCAGCATTGGTAAATTCTTTACCTTAGAAAGAGTCAAACGTAAGTAGGGTTGCAATCCGTCCTCTTTTCCTTGGACACTGTCTTCTTTTAAAGGGCGTCCGGGGGATTTTTTAAAATTTTGTAAAATTTCGGGTTGGAAGCAATGAAAACAAAAAGGTCTTCAGTTTATTTTTATATTTTAAATGGCATTTGAATTTCGAAGTACAACTTTTTATTTATTTATTTTTTAAATTTGTCCTTTTTTTAATGAACTAGTCCTCTTTTCACAGTTTGAGCCTCAGGCAACCCTAAACGTAAATCACATGATGCCAATTTTTCAGGAGAGCATAAGAACTGAAAATGTTGCCTGACTTCAAAGCTTACATTTTGAATAAAATGCTTCGTCCATTGTTGGTTAATTTGTCAGTAATTTTTAAGTTTGTCTGGCTTAAACATAAGTCAGGACTTAAGTATAATCTTATAGTAGAATTATAAAATGAAAAAACTCATTATGGCTCGATGCGAAATAAAATTTTACATGCAAATTTGTAATAACCTGAAAATCGTTATTGCACACCCCAAGCAGGCTCTGCTTGGAAGTGTGTTCTACTCTCGTCCTAAAAATTTTTTTCGTATATAAATTGATAAAATGAGTATTATATCTTAAATTTCTTCAGTATCTCACTTACATTTTTACATTTTCTGATAGAAAACATTACAGTCTCCATTTTTGCTTAGTTTAATATCGATCGGTTTTAATTTTCTGTTATAAAAATATAAATAAAGTTCAATTTGTCGATTTAACCCGCTTTTTTAATAAAAACGCCGAACTACAGGCTACATTTCGAAATAAATTTGCACCAATCCTTTTGAATTCACTTCATCTATTATCAGAATAGAACCCTATTAAAACTCAACAAAATTGGATAACTAGAAGTAACGCATAATTTGCAGTTTATTTAAACAAAAATTCATATTTTGACAAGAAATTTTTTTACAAATAGAGTAGTAGCTATTTATAATTTATTAATAGTAGTAGGCGCTATTTCTTCATATGTCACTTCAAATTCCATCTGTGAATTCCATAATTATTATATTGTGTTAATTAATATATAAATACATGTACATCGATACGTGCTGTATTTTAATTATTTTATTCAAAGCCAATCAATCTTTTTAATCAAGATAAAATCTGGTAAGTTTGCATTTTTAAAACAAATATATTATATACGTCATATAACCTATAAACGTTACATTGTTGTTTCATTTTAAATGCTAGACATCAGGTGAACACAGCTGTTATCGCTGCAATATGTGGATGTATTTATCTTTTTAATTATTATTAGATATTAATTAATTTATTTACTTTATACATTTTACAAAAAAAATATGTTATATAAAAATTGTAAATTAAAATGATTGTTGTTTTATTACAATACATCCTAAATTTAAATAAAAAAAGGTAATAATCGATTGATATCAAGATTCATTGTTGATTTTCTTAATGAGTGATAAACTTTCTTATTATATATTTATATAATATTTATTACCTCCAATATTTTTTTCAAACATCCTTTTAAGTTTCACCAATTATATTGTACCTGTACCGTATTTATTTGATATTATAAGTTAATACATTTTTTTATGTTTAAGGGGTGTGCATTTTATGGCCTAGCCATAGTATTTTTGGACTTTCTTTTAGACTTTTTAAAAGATTTATATTTTGAGGATAATATCCCTTATTATTTCTATTATTTTAACCACGCTGGTATACCATAAAATGTCCAACAGTTTTTAGTGACAGTTTAGCTTATATTATAAATGATTCATATTCTTTAATTTATTCACAATAACGAAGTCTTATTATATTTGTTATACATATTTAATATACTCATGTGTGTATGTTTTTATAAAATATGTTTCAAGGTTGAATCAATTTATATGGATTTTTATTAAACAAGATATTACATACAGATATAAAGGTAGATGCACTTAATGTAAATAAAAATTTATCACCGAAACGATGTGTGCATATTTTAAAGTATTAGTTATTTGTTTTTGAAGTTTTTTTGTAGGTACATACTACATACCTATAATAGTAAATTGCAGATCAGCATTTCTAAAACTTTATGCATGAGACATTTTTTAAGACGTTGTACCCTAGTTTTGTTTCGAGAAGAAGATATTTTAATAGATTCGTAATTCGTATATAATTCTGGATGAAATCTGTAGTGCAAAGGGGGGCTGACAGGACTCTAGTTTGGGGGTCCGGAGCGCCGAATAAATAATCTTTTTTTGGTCGTTATTAAAAAAAATTTCTTGGTAGCGGGGGGGGGGGTGCTATAGTAGATGGTAAAATACTCGTTGAATAAGAAAGTAGATTTATTAAAATAGATATTAGTGAAAATGTGAGTTAGGGTTTAAAATTGTTAAATTAGGCTTTTTAGTTAAAAATGTATATTTTTTATAAATAAAAATTAAGGGGTAGTCATGTTTCCTAAGCCATAAAAAATTTACGAGATTTTTTTATTATATACTTTTTTAAAGCCCAATTAATTTTGTTCTTTAAAAAAAAATGAAAATTTGCTATTGTAAAAATTAAAAATCACCCAAATTATAAGGCCCTATCAGTGGCGCCCACGTAAATGATAAAAATAACTAAAATTATTATTTTTAAATAGATTAATTAAAAAAAGAGGGGTGAGCGTTTTTCTATTCCCCTTCATCACTGATGTTCATGGCCGTGCAAGTCTACACAGACCTTTGTTTTATTATGTCATTCTGATTTAATAACAATATCACTGGAATTTTTAATATCATATAAAATATGAAATCCTTTGTTAATATCTACACAAGAATACGCAGTGAAAAATATGATTATCATGCTGTGAATACACGTGATTGTTAGTTCGCGGAACTGCCGGCTGAAGCGCTATATGCTGTTATTGGTTATTAATTTAGAATTATTACATTGGCGCATCTATGGAATGAGTTAAGGATTAGACCCCTCTCTGAATTTGTCAATATACATTATTTAATTAATCTAACAATTAATCGTTGGATAAAAATTAAAATTATTAAATATAATTACACCCCCTCCCTAGATTTTTTTCTAGGTACGCTATATTTATTATTGAATAAATAGAGTAAGTGTGACAAAAGTTGGTAGGTAATAGAAAAGTAGGTGTTATATATTTATTTTATAATAAGTAATTAATTATAACCTGTTTAATTTTTTTTAAATGGTCCTTGGCTTATGGGTCAAGAGAAAAACGAGAAAATGTTGAGAAAAGTTATAGTCATGGTATTTATTTTATTTTTTGTAATAACATCTTGGTTGTTAGGTGAAAAATATGATAGAGGTATCGAAAATTGATCAAATAATTAATTTTATTTTGTATACATTCTGTTTTAAGTTAACCCTTTCAGCCCTGAATTTTTATTAAGCAAAATAAAATAATTTTTTTGCATTAATTATTTATTGGAGTACCTTTAGAAACATCCTCATCAATTTTGAACTAGTTTTTTAAGTGTAAAAACTAGGAAATCGTGGAAAATGCCATCAGTTTAATGCGGTTTTTACACCGAAAAAACAAAAAAAGAAACATCGTGTCTTTAAAATACTTCGTATTTAAAAATGTATACCTAGGTTTTATTATTTTTTGTCATAAAAACACCGTATTTCTGTTTTGTTTTCTCGGTGTAAACACCGCATAAGATAAAAATTAAATAAAAACAAAAACAAGTATATTTTTCATTTATTTGAAATGATATATTTTATAAAAAAATAAATTAAAGATCAATTTATTTAAAATAAGAAGAGTTATGTAAATATTTGGTGGCAAATGCCACTGCCAGGGCTGAAAGGGTTAAAAATGTTAAAATATATTAAATTCTTATTAACGTTTTTTTTTATACCAATTTTTTTTTTGAAGGAAAACTATAAATATTTTTGTACTCATGTATAGGGGATTTTTTTACAAAATTTAATAATTTTAAAAGGGGATTTTTGTGTGTAATAAAATAATAATACTTTTGTTTTATTTCGCGGAATTTATTAAATAAAGTTAGAGGATCCGTATATTTTGTTATTTCTAAGTAATTTATTTTGTTTGTATGATAAAAAACACGTAATGGAGTAGAAAATGTCTTGTTTTTGTCAATCACGATGATTCTGTACTTTTTAAATTACTTAAATAAAATTAAGTGTGAATTTTAGAAAAAAAAATCATGAAATATGTTAAAGAATTTTTATAACCTTGAATTTTTTGTTATCATTGGAAAATATTATCAATAATAATTTTCACATTTTCGAAGCTACTGATATCAGATAATGCAAATACTTTAAATCACATATTAATTAAAAAATTACATCAAATCTGATTTAATTTCTAAAGTGGGCTTACAATTAATTAACAACATATTATTTATATTTATAGAATTGTATTGTTTTTACTTGAATTTAAATATTTACATTATCTGAAAAGACTATTGTAATTTTGTATGTTGTTTATATGTAAGCAATGGCGCCGACAGCATTTATTCGAAAAGGGGGTAAGGTTTATTTAAACTTAAACAAAAAGTTATTGATTTATTGTTAATTTTAGTACAATAAAACTTGATTTTTTCTTAAAATTAACAGTGCTATACTAATAATTAATTATAATTCTTTTTATCCAATTATTTAAAAATGGCAAATTGATGCAAGTGCGCCCCTTTGCACCCTCCATCGGCATGTATGTATGTGTACGTGCATATAATATTTAGTAAATATGTATGTATTGACTTCATAGGTCAATTGTTTTAGAAAAATATATAGATATTTAAATTCATATTCTGAAAATTATATTTTATTCAGGGCTATCCAAATTTGATGCTAAATTTTAACTAAACTAAATTTTTTACCACAGCTATATATTTAACGCCTTGACGTGGATCTAGATTTATAATTGAAAGGGTGAGGGGTATGCATTTAAAAATAAGCTTATGTATAAATAAATAAAATATTTACGATGCAGAAAAAAAACAAGTTACGCTATTGAATATACAGTCGAAAGTGGTTATAACGACATCGAAGGGTCCAGTTATATTAGGTCGTAAAGCCAATAGTAGTAATAAAAGATAATTATATGGAATTCATGCCCAGTATTATCAACCAAATTAAAGCTCCTTTAGCGCTAAATGCTCCTTTAAAGTAAATTTGGTGTATTTCAAACGTGATTTAAATTAATATTTAAACTCTCAATGAAAAATTTACATAATATACGTTGTAAAGAAATACTGCAGAACATTTAAAATTTATTGAATTAAATGTATTATGCTTGGATCTGTTGATACTATGACAGTTAGTTAAAGGAGCATTTAGTTAAACTTGATAATACTGGGCGTCAGTCTTTTATTTTGAATCGTTAAAACTGACATGTTGTATTAACCGATGTCGTTATAACCGACTGTATTTATAAATATTTTTTAAAGCATTAGTAATGAAGTCGCGATTTTTAATGATAGTAATAATATGTATATTATTGTCCGGTATTATCAACTAATTCAAAGCTCCTTTAGCGCTAAATGCTCCTTTAAAGTAAATTTGGTGTATTACAAACGTGATTTAAATCAATATTTAAGCTCTCAATGAATATTAGACATAATATACGTTGTAAAGAAATACTGCAGATAATTTAAAATCTATTTAATTAAATTTATTATGCTTGGATCCGTTGATAATATGACAGTTAGTTAAAGGAGCATTTAGTTAAAGTTGATAATACTGGGCGTATATCTATTAAAATTAGGCCAGTAAAAAATTTTTTGATTCATATTATGTACTGAAGTCAAAAAATATTTAATACGATTTAAGGGGGTTCACCCATGTGACGGCCTGTTTTTTAAACATTTTTTGGGATTTTTTTTTGACGACCAGTAAAAGGATACAGCTTTAAGTTTTTTTATCATTTATTAATACTTACGTATTTTAATAATTTTATATGTATTTAATAAATCCAAACTAATATTATAACAGGTATTTATATGTGTCAGTTTATGGTCGGTATGTACATTTGTTATTTATATCTACATTTTATTGATTTTATAGACAATTATTGTAAATTATTAAGCATTACATACTTGTTTACATTTAGAAAATATTCAATAAGAAAAATATATTTAATAAAATAGAAACATGACGTGTACATATTTTATATTGTTCACAAAACATTGAATGTTTTGAATTATTAATTGTTTGGTCATTTATTGTTTCTATTTTCAGAGAATAGTAAAAGAATGAGTGTACAAATAAAAAAAATGTATTATGTATTTATTTTGAATACTTATGATTTTTTCTTGTCAACAAAATAAATGTTTACGAACAAAATCAAAACAAATTGACTTTTAATTGTTATTATTTTTCTGTTATGAACCGGTTAATTAAATTTGTTTTTTATAAAAAAATATAAGACGCACATCTACTTTTTGTAAGCATCACCTTCTGGCTATAGCGTACTCAATTCAGGGACCCTCAAAATGTTATATTTACTTTATTATCTAATTTATCAAATATCTCTATATAAGATGCATAGTAGGTAGAAAATAAAACAAAGTCCCTTACCACGTCTGTCTGTCTGTCTGTGTACGATTTTCTCAGTAACTATTGAACGGATTTTATTGCGGTTTTCACTAGTAGATACAGTGTTTTACGAAGAAGGTTTACGTGTATAATTTGTAGATATGTTGTGTAAATTTCATGAAATCGTGTGCTGCGTAAATAAGCTAGTGATAAGTGAAAACAATAGGTTTATAACAAATTAAATTTATATCCCCGGGTAACATCGGGTCCAATGCATTAATACGTGTATAAAAAAATAAAAAATATGTCACAATTAACCATACATTCATAAACAATAGAGGATATAGAAAAAAATTGTTTTTAAAATAAAAACTTCATTGATCATGTTCTAAAATATTTTGTTATATTTCCTGGAGTCTAAATTTTACCCTTTAAATGGGTCAATATTATAGGTATTCTATTGCATGCATTATAGTCATCGAAACAATTTAATAAAAGCTTTTATCATACTCAAGGATGCGAAAAGTTATTTATTCAAAAATAAAAACTTCTATTTGATGTATTATATTGATTTTTAATATCTATTGTATATAAAACTTCCTCATTCTAAGTTTATTCAGGGACGTATTATAATTAGATCGATATGGGCTGAATTTATTTTTATTTTAAATCATATTTTCAACAAAAAATAAGTGAATTATATTTTCTAAATAATAAAAAAAGATACACTGCATTTTTCAGATTCATCTTATACAGTAATCATTGATTTTACGCGGTGAATTAGTTCCATAAAAACAGTGTGTACATGGAGTAATAGAAATTGCTCCGTTACGTTTTTTTTTTTTTTTTTTTTAATATTTCCAAAATTGGAGCGGTTACTGTATTTTTCTTTAGTGTATTATATTTTTTTAACAAATTAATTCAAATTTTAACCGTGTTGTGCGACTTTGAGTTAAAAAATGTTTTTTTTCTAGGTGGTGCCCGGACTCTGAAAGTTTTACTTAGTTTTGCCGTTGGGGGTTTGCTAGGAGATGTTTTTCTACATTTACTACCTGAAGCCTGGTCTAATGATGTTAAAAACAGTAAGTACTTCTTTATTTATGTATGTAACACAACTTCTATCAATTTGTCTCGAGATTTACTAATCCGATTTTTATTAAATTGAATAATTCAATCAGGCGCGTATTAAGAAATACAGTGGTGCCTCGCATAACGAACGCTGCGCACAACGAACTTTCTATTCGTTCATTGCGCGACTCGCACAACGAACCTCGCTTCGCACAACGAACTGCATCGTGTTTAATTTTGCCGCCCGAACGCTCCTACGTATCACGAAGTCGCCCGAACTTCTAAGGTCGCACGCATTCGATGCTCAAACTTGCATGAACATGCATCAACGCGCGTCAGTCGTTCTTTTCTGTGCTTAACTCACACACCTATTTATTTTAATAAATGTAATTTTGTGTGTCTATATTATGAGTTCTAAAAAAGCAGGAAGGTGATTTCTGTTGAAATGAAACATGAAATATGATTTGACCCTGCAAGCCTCGGTAGACTCTCCTAAATGTGATTCTGACTAAAAAATAAAAAACGTGTGTACAATCTTTTTTATGTTACAGTACCATATTTTATGCTACAGAACGAATTAAATTTTTAACATGTATTGTTATGGGAAAACGCGTTTCACATAACGAACTTTTCGCACAACGATCTTGCTCCCGGAACGAATTAAGTTCGTTATGCGAGGCACCACTGTATTCATAATTATTATTTTCTCATAAACATTGCATTCAAAAATCATTACAAGTTAGTCGATATGAAAACTGAACAGTTAAGTTAAATACAGAATGTCCCGTTCAGGATATGTTGAAGATATTAAAAATATCGCTTTTTGTTAGAAATTATTATTGTTGAAATATCTCCAAGGTATAAAAATGTCAACCAAAAAAAAATATTTTTTTAAACAGCTCGTTAAAAGCTATTGTTTTATGTCCGGTATTATAAAAGGGCTAGTAAATTTGCAAGATAGCTAGCACTCACAAATGAGGTTATTAATTTTTTGATAGTATCTATGGATTTGCTATGGAATTTAGAGCAGTGATACTTAAACAGTTGGCGACTCTGACCATATAAAATAATTTTCATAATATCACCACTGTTTTAATACCGTTGATGTTTACATACAACGCGTGCGTGAAACTTGTCAAAGTCTTCATGAAACTCCAAGAGAACTGTCATATATGTTTGATATCTTATTTGAGAGAATTTGCTAGGTCCTTTATGATATTATTAATATCCTCGATTCTTGTATGTTTACGGGACACCCTGTATATAAAATTGAGTTTATTTCGGCCCTGTAAATTTAAATGACATACCTACACGTTCTCGTAGCCTTTCATCTGTTAAACATATTAAGAATTGTATTGTGTGGCAATACAGTATAGCAAATTCAATTTACAACAATATGGGACTTGAATGCCGCAAATCGAATCCAGTGGTTTTTATCTACTGCTTCTCTTTACCGGCCGGTGAATTGATTTGAACCCTTTCACACGGGCGTATTTGTATGATTAATACTAACAATAAGCGGTGATTTAATTTTCAATTCAGAAAAAAAGTTTTAATAAGATTTAAAAAAATTTACGTCAATTTTTTTTATACAATTGGTTACTTTTCGAAAATTATTTCAAACTTTTGAGTATAAGCTTAGTTATTTCGTTATAAGTTCAATTTTAAATTGGTTTTGAGGTGACGATTTGAAATTTCAACCATGAAATTTGACTAAAATTTTTTGTGTTTTTGATTTGGTTAAAAGTATGTTTACCTTATAGAAAATGACGTGAAAAGTTGAAATTTTCAAACCGCAGGTCTGTATCTTTAACCGTTCTCGAGATATGACCTCTCAAAGTTTTCATTTTTTCAAAATGGCCGTAACTTTTGAACGTAAAGTCGGATTTGATTTTTGTTGACAGATTTGGAATCAGCATACAAAATCTATATAATGACATGTATTTTATTTTAAAACTCGACAAAAAAATTTTTGCGAAAAATTGAAAAAATTCAAAGGGGTATACCTTAAAAAAATGTCGATTTTCGACGAAAATTTTTTTGTCGAAATTTCAAGTATTTAACATGTCATTATATAGATTTTGACACGCTGATTTCAAATCTGCCAACAAAAATTAAATCCGATTTCACGTTCAAAAGTTACGGTCATTTTTCTCCAAAATTTTGAAAAAGCGAATACTTTGAGAGGCTATATCTCGAGAACGGTTTGAGATACAGACCTGCGGTTTGAAAATTTCAACTTTTTACATCATTTTCTATAAGATAAACATACTTTTAACAAAATCGAAAACATACAATTTTTGACTGATATTTCATGCATCCATATGTCAAAGAAATAACAATTTAAAGAGAAAAAAATTAATATGATTATAAAAAATAGTATTTTTCTCGATCTAAATATTTTTTTTAATTATATAGGTAAAAATGGACACCCCTCCCTCTTCAGCGGAATGATGCTACTTTCCGGAATGTTACTATTTATCGTTATTGAAAAACTCTTTTCTGGATTAGCAGCTCCGTATTCCGATTCACAGAAAACTATTGTACCGGACGTGAACAAAGAGAAAATAAATAACAATACCAAAGACACTGATAAAGAATTTCACCAAAACGGGTATACTAAAGTTCCTCAAGTTAACGGAGTTAAGAAAGAACTGAAAAATGGCGAACTGAAAAATGGCATCTACAAAAACGGGTTCACAAAGAAAATTGACGATTATACTGAAGTGAAAGAAAATAATCAACATACAAGTAAACATGTAAGTACTGTTTGGCAAATAAGCGTCGCCGCATAGACCTTAAGAATTAAATTAAATCATTTTTTACAGGTAGCCGGTTATTTAAACCTAATGGCAAACTGTATAGATAACTTCACGCACGGTTTGGCTGTAGGAGGTTCCTTTTTAATATCATTCCGATTAGGAGCCCTGACTACCTTCGCAATACTCGTCCACGAAATCCCCCACGAAGTCGGAGACTTTGCCATACTGTTAAAGTCCGGTTTTTCAAGATGGGATGCAGCAAGAGCTCAACTGGTCACATCCTGTGGAGGTTTATTGGGATCTTTAGTGGCAGTTGCATCTAGCGGAGGCGCAAATGCAATGGGTATGTGAAAAAATTTTTTTTTCGATGTGAAGTTATACTTCTTTAGGCGCGTTGAGGGTAAAAATTTAGAAATGTTATGTAACGAAAATGTAAAGAGCGTTACGCGGTGGACCTAGGTTGGCAATGTTGGCATGGTATATTGATGACGTCATGACATCCATAGATATAATTAAAATTTTTACACATTACATACCACAGAAGCGACACTTCGTGTAAAAAAAACTGGCAACCGTTTTTACATACACTCTATGGACATTGTGACTTCATCTGATATTTGATTGGTCAAACAGTATCTGCCTTCTGATCTGATTGGTTGATTATTACATCATAATATTCAAATTTCATGATTTATAAATATGGACTTTGAAATAATATACAATTAAATTTTAACTTGATTAAATAGTATAGTGAAATAATGTTATGAATTATTAAATAAAATATTAGTGTTCTTTATTTTATATGCATTACATTATTTTAATCGTTTAATCATGTTAAAATTAAGGGGCCATAACCAGTGTGAAATTTTCAAAAAATCAATTTTTTTGTTGCCTTTTTGGAGAGTTTATAGTTTCAAGAACATTCTGTGAAAATTTCAAGGCCGTATCTCTAATACTCTCCAAACAGCAGCCTTCTAAAGAGCGACCGCTCGCGGATATGAAATCGATAGTTAAATCATTAAATGCGTTTTTCTCGAAATGAGATTTTTCAAATTTGCTGACATTGTAACTCAGAGCAATTCTCCGATTTACTTGAAATTTGAACTGAGTAATCTTGAATATATTTACTCTACGATGAACTAGGATATTTTTAATTGGATGAAAATTGAGGATTTGGCATTAAAAATACGACCATTTTATAGGCAATAAAACATACTTTTTTTCATAACTACGCCATTTTGTTAGATTTTGATATTTTTCGCAAATCGTAGGTCATCGTACAGGAAATATCTTACAGTTTAACGACATTTTTTCTTTTTTCAATTTCGGCTACTCCATCATCCGGAATCATGGAGGAGATTATTTTTTGGCGCCTCCGAAGACAGCGCATAAGTCGCTTAGATATCGATATTTTTACGTGAAAAAATTAAGGAATACACCTCTAATATAGCTAAATATATTCTCAATTTTCCAAAATATTTCGTTGAGTATTTTTCTTCCAAAAAATTTCCGAAAATCACCCAAATTTCAAGCGTTCACACTGGTACCCCTTAAGATTATTCATAGTCGTTTTTCAATCACGCCAAAGAAGTATAACTTCTAACGCGTGTACATAAGTACACACACTCAATTTTTTTTTTAATTGCAGAAGGTAGTACATCGTGGATTTTACCATTCACCGCTGGCGGATTCCTCCACATAGCTCTTGTGACCGTCCTCCCAGATTTACTAAAGGAGGACAATGCAAAAGAATCAGCTAAACAGTTCATCGCTCTTATATTTGGTATTATTGTGATGGCAACTCTGACCGTTGTACTCGAGTAAAAGACTGCCCTTCTCTATCGAGAAGTGTTTTTATTTTGCTCATAGGTAACGTGTTACATACTTCGATACGATCCGAAAAAACAAAGTGCGAATGGTATGTTGATATTATTATTGCATCAGTGTCTCTCAACATTAATTTAACTGACGAAATCAAACTGTTTGACATCGTGTTCCCGCTGGTTGAGTGACACTGGTATACGTAACTCAGAGGTGCTGAAATGTAAGAATAAAGTACTGAATACTTAGCGAAATATATTAATATAATTTTTTATTAGTAGACTGATTGATAGAAAAATAAGTAATAATTATATTTTAGTGTTATTTCTAATTAAACGAGAAATAATTTAATAATTAATCAGTGATATTGACTTACAGAAATACTAAGTTTGTTTAATAAATATGTATGATAAAAAAATGTTTAACGTTACACTATTTATATGTTAAAATAAATAATTAAGAAAAAATATATACCCAAAACAGATTAGATTATCAGGAAGATAACTTAGATAACATTTTAAAGATATTGTCAAAATAAAGTTATCATTTTGATAATTTAGCTGTGTAGGTACAGATGTCCGAGTTTTAAGATAACATTATAATGAAATAAAATCAAATCCATATTTTTAACTGGAAAATAAGATACCGTGACTTTTTAATCGATCAAATATTATTTAATTTTTTATTTTTCATATTTCTGTTCATATGTATATAATGATATTTACTTCGAAAAGAATTAAAATCAGGCTGTGCAAATGAAAATGTTTGTAAATAATAATAGAAATGTATATAAATAAATATTTCGGTTTGAAAAATTACAAAATTCATAGAAAATTATCATTTTTTCTTATAAGAAATTCTCAAGTCAGTTTTTGCTGATTTTTCATCTTTCAATTTTACAGCGAAAATATATACATACTAAATTAAAGCTAATTAAATTCTCTACAAAAAAGGTATATTTTTTGACAGATGTGTAATTCATTGAATAATGACGTCTGAATTTAATATATTTTCTTTCAATTTTAATAAATTCCGATAGCCATACTTTATGTATGGCTAATCTGGGGGAAACATCTATAGAACCTTTTTTATAAAGAATTAATTAGCTTTAATTTTCATATGACTATTTTTTTGCTGTAAAGTTGAAAGAATGACGAAAAATTTGTAAAAACTGATTGAGTTTGGATTTCTTCAATTACAAAATACTTTGCGCCTGTTCAAATATTAATGTTTATATTTATTTAAAAGAACATTAAGCCATATTGAATTGATATTTGTTAATACAAAAATATTTTATATCTTCTAATAAAATGTGAATGAAGTAAAATAATAATACAGGGTCCTCCAATAGTGCGTCCGGCATTGTTTTACGCTCAAACTATTGAAGATAGAGAGTTAGGATAAAAATTTTACTATATATATCGACCCTAAAGAATTTCAGGAAAATATTTTCAACCCCCTAAAACCGCTCCTTGGGGGGTAGTTTGAGGGGTACATGCCCGTTTCTCAGTAAAATCAAATGGAATGGTATATCAAAAAGTACATATTTGTAAAGATAATGAAAAAATAAGAAACTTTCGTAAAACAAAAATTTTCATACTTTCAATTGTTTAGAAAATATGGCGACTTGTTATCAAATTTTAGAGTTTTACTCAAAGTGCTCTAATTTCGTTAAATATTTATGGAATTTTATTATTATTTTAAATTTAGAAAGTAGAAATAATGAACTTTGTAAAGATGTATGATTATTTGAGATTTTAATAGTTTAAAGTGTCATACTCGACATACCAAAAATTGAAAAGTTCAATTAGGGATAATTCAAAATTTTTAAATATAATGGTATATCAATTAGTACTTTTTCTTAAAGAAGATATGTAAATAAACAGTTTTTGATAAAAAAAAATAAAATTAAAAATTTTAATTTTCAGTTTTCAATTTTAAAATTATAATTTAAAATTTTCTTAACAAAAGTTGTTTATTTACATATCCTTTTTAAGAAAAAGTACTAATTGATATACCGTTGTATTTGAAAATTTCGAATTATCCCTAGTTGAACTTTTGAATTTTTGATATATCGCGTATGACACTTTAAACTATCAAAATCACAAATAGTCATACATCTTTACAAAGTTCATTATTTCTACTTTCTAAATTTGAAAAAATAATAAAATTCCATTAATTTTTAACGAAATTAGAGCACTTTTAGTGAAACCCTAAAATTTGAGAACAAGTCGCCATATTTTTTAAACAATTGAAAGTATGAAAATTTTTGTTTTACGAAAGTTTCTTATTTTTTTATGATCTTTACAAATATGTACTTTTTGATATACCATTCTATTTGATTTTACTGAGAAACGGGTATGTACCCCTCAAACTACCCCCCAAGGAGCGGTTTTAGGGGGTTGAAAATATTTTCCTGAAATTCTTTAGGATCAATATATATAATAAATTTTTTATCCTAACTCTCTATCTTCAATAGTTTGGGCGTAAAACAATGCCGGACACACTATTGGAGGACCCTGTATATGCCATATCACTAAAACTAAAAAGGGACAAAATTATATTTTGGACTCAATTTATCGTGAAGTAATTTTGACATTTTCTAATTAATTAATTTATTATTTAATGTTTGAAAAATATGTTAGTTTTAAGAAGAAAAAAATATAAAAAAACCACCGTTTATTTAAAAAATTATATATATAAATTTTAGTCGTTTTTTATTTTACATTCTATTTTATACTTTTTACACCAAAAATTATGAATAATTCAACATATTACCCAAAAAAAAATATTTCTTTAAAAATGACGAACAATAAAAATCTAATTTTTTTAATTTTTATTATGTACTTATAGATTTTTAACTGTATTTGCCATTTCTGATATTTTAATTTATAATTTTTGGGGAGAAGTAATTTAAATGAATGTTAAATTAAATAATGAAAAAATAAATATTTTTTCAGTAAATTTTGACCTACACCTAAAAATGCACTTATTATTTATTATAAAGTTTTGTGTAACTCTTAGTAAATAACAATAAACAAATAAACCTGGCACTTAAATAAGTGCCAGGTTTATTCTATATTATTTGTCACGATTTTTAGTTAAGATTTGTAAATTTAAGGTGCCATATTATAAATATATTACAATCTGTATTTCATTATTTTTTATTATTTCAGAATATTTTACAAAAAAAAAATATACATTTTTTTCATGCAACTAAATATAAATATTATAATGTAAAATATGTACAGGTTTTGTAAATAAATAACATTTTTAAATTTATTTATTTTATTTTAAAAATCCTGAAAATAATTATAACTAAAGTACGTATATTATTTATAACATTATAACTTAATTTTCTTCTTTTTCGATTTAACCGATAACGGTCCCGGCGTTTTGAATACAGTGCTGAAAATTATTAAAAATACATTAATTTATTAAATAATTAACCAATTTTTTATTTAACTTACTGGCATGTCGTGCAGATTGGACTAAATTTGCAGAAAACTGAAAAATTAAATATTTAAAAAAAAAATCGATATTAAAAATAATTTTACACGTACTTGATAGGCACACAGAACAAACAAACCCTATATCTATCATTTCTCTATGACAGAAGCACGCAGCCCTATAATCAACCTTCTGCGCCGGCGGTAATATCAACTTCTGCCTTACCGGAGGTTCAGGTAAAAACACCCACTAAAAAATATCATCCCCGTTTAATAAACAATCAAATAAATCGCTAAATATAATAAACTAACCAGTAGATATTGAAGGAGGCCTTGTATTTGTGGTATTTTCAAAAACAGACCTCCGGTAATATCGCAGCCCTGCTGTAACAAACTTAAGTGTTGGTACATAGAGCATACGTCAATAACTACGTTCTGTTTTTGTGAGGTGAAAAATACGTTCATGTAGTTCATATATTGTGACGCTGAATCATTACTTCCTGTTATAACTAAAACTCGTGAGTTCATCTAAAAGAAACGTTAACAATTAATAAATTTAATTCAGGAGCCGTATTTTGTTTCGTAGTACCTTACAACCGGGCGGTTTATTTCTTTGCAACCTTGCGATATAACACAGAGCCATAGCTATGGTCCCTGCTAATAACGATTCAACATTTGTACTAGGTGCTTCATTTGCTAATAATTTTCCTATATTATGTTTAACAGTCTTCTCAACAAGAGTAAATACTTCGTATTGTCCATCTACTTGTCGTATATCTAAAGGATTCTCAAAATCCGGATAAACAAATTTACTAAAACAATAATAATACTTCAGTTATTATTATTATTTATTATAATATATATTAAATAATACCTTGTAAACGAATGGCAGGCAATAATTGCTAATTTGTTTTGTGATTTTTGCATTAAATGCGAATTCCCGAACGCTATAACTGATTCTAAACATTTCGTTAACATACGAGGATTTTCTTTTAATAATTTTTGGCTTGGATTTGTGTCTAAAATAACTACTAACAAACTAGTATCATTGCTTTCAGTAGGTTCAGTGGGTTTTGCCTTAATTGTTATTAAATTAGCCATAACTTTAAGATTTATAACAATTATTAAAAAATTATAACCTCTCTAATGCATGTTATTAAACAAATGTCATTTTTCAACATAGATGAAATACTGACCAGTATATATTTAATCTATGGTAGTTTTTAAATTACAATTGGTTTATTACAACAATTATTATTATGTATAAGTTATTTATCACACTTTATTGCTTCATTGTAATTATTTTGCCCGTATAAATATTATAATATCTAAATATGTCATATTTTTTGTAAATTACAACCGATAAATCATAAATTAATGAGTACATAAAGATAATAAATATTTATATTTATGTATTTTCAGTATTAAATGAAATTCGAGTTTCCTACATTAAACAGGCAAATTATTTATAATAGGCACGATGCCAGAGTATCATTGAAATTATGATTTTAAATAATGAATTTAAAATGATTGATTTTAAATTTGAGATGATTTTAAAAAGATTCTAAAAAATGTGTTTATTTTTATATTAAAAGCGAGATTAATATAATTTTTGCTAAAATAAAAATGCAAAATACAGCAATCCACCATGTTAAATGAAACACCAATCAGAGCGAATGACGTCACACATCAGTAAACATCTTTTATTTTAGACAGATATCAATTCCTCTTACAAAATTATTAGGTACATACCTTATTTAAGAACTTACATTTATACTTTGGAATTAATTTTTAACACACAAAATAATTAAATTATTGTTGACAAGGAGTGTGACGTCACAACTCTGAAATGTCACCTGCGAGCGTTTTGGCGTCAAATTCAAAATTAGTTTTTTAAAAGAGTCAATTTTTGCGATTAAACCTTTATTTTCTGCAGAACTAAATATTTTTTTCGAAATAGGAGACACGTAACATCATCATAGAAGTTTTTTTTTAAATTAGTATCATGCCTATCGAGGGGAGGTGTCATGGTCTGTGAAATGGACACCAAAAGTTTAAAGTTCGAAACAACAAAATAAAATTAGTCTATTTAAATTTATAGATTTAATGGGGATAGCCACTGTGACGGGTCAAAAAATAGTCAATGTTTGGGAATTTTTTTCACATATATAACTAATTATTTTTCAATCAGGTAAAAGACATTTTATTAAGTATATATTCAACTTATTGAATATAAATTTTTATTGAAAAATATTAAATATTTACAAAGTTATGAGCCTCGATGTGAAAACCAAAAAAAAATTTTTTCTCTATGGTCGACTCGAAATTTCGAGAAAGGTTATATGAAAAAAATAAATAAAAATTTTATCAATATTTATATGAATGTAGCTATCGTTGCACGTAGCCATTTTTTTTTATTTTTTTTTTTCACAAAATGGCGATCGTTTGAATTTTTTTTTTCGTTTTTAAGACCTATTTTTTTTAATTAGAGCGGTTTTAAAAATAGTAATTATCAAAATTTCAAAAATCGGCTACGTGCAACGATAGCTACTACAATTACGAAAATTATTAAAAAAAAAAAATTGAAATCGGTTCATTAGTCTTTGAGGAATCGTGTCGACCAGGTCGAAAAATGTCATTCCGAGATAAACGTGATTAATGTTTTTGTTATGTCATAACTGGCCGTGCTACATCGTCTCACAAAATTGACTGTAACTCCGTCAATTTTCAAAATTTAAACTCAATTTTTTGTATACATATTTATGAATATGTAATCTTTAAAAAAATCTAAAAAAAAAATGATATTTTTTTTTCCGTCACAGTGGCTATCCCCCTTAAGGGGTATGGGGGGGGGTAATGTCCAGAAACCAGAACCCCATTATGCAGTATACACTTGGCGTGCGATAATGACCTTATAATCCGGCACGCGAACCACAATTAACATACGTATCTGACACACAAATCGGCAAGATGCGAACGTATAATGTTTACAAATTCGCGTTGCCGTGGCAACCGGGCGCATACCATATACAACATGTCGAGTCGATAACACGATTATTAATAAAAACAGTGCGGCGTCAAAGTATATAGCTGTGTATTGTCTGTGTTAATAATTAATTAACAAACATAGGGAACCAAACATCCCAGTATCGTCAGTTCAGGAAAATGGACACGGACGACAGCTCGTGGATATTTGACTCGTTGGTGTGTTTCCTAAACGGGCCCGTTTGGAACGCGCCGTTGCAATGTTTTATAGAGGAAAAGTCGCTCAGTAAGTTTATTATCGTTTTAAAGTTAATTAAAAATTAACCCACTTACCAGGGGTTTAAAAAAAAAAAAATTTTTATGGTATTAAATATATAGCACATATCGCCCTCAAAAATGGGCCTAATGGTCCACAAATATATTTTTCAAATATCGATACATAAAAAAAGCATTTGACTAAATTCGAATATTGAAGATTTTGCATCAAAATCTTGTTTTTAATATGTCGAAAAAATATTGTGTAACTTTTTTTTTAAATACAAAATAATAATTTGCTTAGATGGATTTTAAGTTGTATTATTTTTATAATGTCGAAAAAAAATATTTTATGTAAACGCAAAAATAATATAAATTAATACGTTACTTCAAAATTTCTTTAATAAATAGGTACAAAAGAAATACGAAAAATATTTGATTTAGCCAATGACGTATTTATAAATTTTGTAGCCCTATGCGAAGACAATGACCGCTCCCCCTCCAGTTCTTCCAAAAAAGTCCAATAAAACCAAAATAATTTTTAAAATTAATTAAAAAATTACCCTTTTCGTTCTTGCGTAAATACGTGCCTGGATTCAATGTTCAAATGTACCTACCAATTTTTACAAATTTTTGATATTAAAAAATCATTTTTTTTTTTATAATAAATTTGTCTTTTGAGACCTGTTGGTCTCTTTTAGACATAAAAAAATCATGTTTATACAATCTCTCGGATTTTAACGTAGATTGGAGGGGGGGGGGGGTCAAAGCATTATGTAAATAAAACAAGAATTTTTTTATCGTCGTAAAAAAAATCAAGTTTCTTAGTAAGAGGGGACCCGTCGAAAATCCTGGCCGCATTAAGATGTGGGAATTATTAACTAAAATAATTTAAATTTCCAGTCTTCGAGCCAAACTACCCTGAAAATTCGGAATACAGAAAAATTCATAATGAATTTAAAAATCTGGTAAGTAAAAAACAAAACAAAAAAAATGTTTTTATTTAATTCGACTATCGCAATCCCTTTTAGGTTGACCTGATGCTAGGGAGTTACATGGAAGATATCGGAATAACTCCTGAACAATTTGAACATGCCTGCAGCAAGCAATACACCAACCAATTACCCCTTCAATTTCATCAGGTTAATTTAAATATACCTATATCATACAATAATCGAAAACACAAAATTTTGAGATAATATTTCATGCATCAAACTTCAATTTATAATATTGTACATATTAGAAAATAAAAAATAAAATCATAACTTATGTACCTACTATAAACACATAAAAATCTCCCGTGAGATCACACTACGGGTGAGATCCCCCCCCCCCCTCATAATAATTAATTGAAATTAAGTGTTCGAGCTCGTATCTTAATAATATAATATCGTAACTTTAAATTAAAAATGGGCTTTTTTTCTTACATTCCAGTAATTCAAAAAGGAATCAAATTTTGACGTTTCATTCCGGTTTCTGTAAAATTTTGTATTCACCACCAATAAGTTCATTAAGTTCAATTATTGTTTATTACGTCCAAGCAGTCTGAAGAAGTTTTGCACTATTTTTTAGTTGTCAATTTTCATTATTGTTTCCGTTTGAATCCGGTAAACGTCATTCAGATTGAAAATTTTCTATATCTTATACGTTCAGATTCCAGAATAAAACTGAATGGTATTTCATTTCGTTTGATTCTTTTCTCAATTACTGGGATATATTATGAGATACTAATTAATTCTGAATTATTATCATACAGAGTTTATTTGAACAAATATGGGCAGCAAATGATTACGAGATATTTAAAAGGATGATGTGCCAGAGAAACATTGAGCTACAACTCCAGGCTCTTGAATTGATAGAGAAGAGATATGGTATCAAACCTCTATCGTATTCCACTAGTCCAGTGGATGAGACCGTCCCAAGTACAAGCAAAACGTCACCAATTGATAAACAGGAAGCTATGGTATTCGACCAAGTTGTCAAGTAAATATCCAATCATTTTTTTTAAATTACAATTCATCCTTAAGCGAGTTTAGAAGCGGGCGAGTCAGCTAGTGCGATAATGATGATGACATACAAAACTTTCCACTCGCTCAGTAGCAACTAGCTATAGCGAGTAAATTACGTGTTGTGAATACATTTTGTATAGACACTGAAACTACGAATCACCGAGAACTCGTAGCTATAGTTCACTAGCAACTATGATGACACACGGCTAGTTCAATAGCTAACAAGTCCACACGCCAGCGAGTAGCGAGTAAAGAAGCCCGTCTTTCAACTTTATTCGCAGATTGTTTTTACAATCTGCTTGTTAGCTACTGAACATGATTACACTGGGCGAGTTTACTAGCAGCTTCTAAACTCGCAGGTTTGTAGCCTGTAAACTCGCTTAATGTAATCAACGCTTTAGTTAACATAGGTGTCCAACCTTTTGACCCTCGTGGGCCGCAGAGCGCAAAAAAATTTGTTAAGGGCCGCAAAAAAATTTGCAGATCTTTTTTTTTACTTGATTAATTTATTTATATCTCTGTATGTACACTACCTATGTACTATACATTATAACACAAAAAATCTTAAGACCTTTTTTTACCTGATATCGTTAATTATTTTCATATTTTACTTTTTTTTTATCTTTATATTTTATATTAAATCTTATACGGGCCGCACGAAATGTGCTCGGGGGCCGCATGCGGCCCGCGGGTTGGACAAGCCTGCTTTAGTAGACCAAAACCGACAACTACAAAAAATAAATTATAAAAAATAATAAATATATCTACAGATTTTTTTACGTAAAACCATAATTTGTCAAATAACATTGTAGACCGCATACGACAATGATTTTTAAACCATTTTCAGACAATGCACAACACAGAAAAAAGAAAAAAATATTTCACCTAAAGAAGACACTTCTCCTATAGACGAATATCAACTAATTCTTCAAAAAGAATTAAAAAATGAAAAGGAAATGTTACAGAAAGCTTTACAATCTGCAATATCAGGTACAGGTAAATATTTAAAACCGACTGATATGAGGAAATTAATATTATTTACAAAATTTCAGAAGCAGTGCCTTCCTATGAAAAAAATAAACCTTTGGAAGCTATAAAAGATGAAGAAAAAATAGCAGAACCTTATTCACCAATTAATAAAGCCTTAAATGTAGACAAGGTACATATAAATTAATTTAAAAAAATACCCCCCCCCCCCAAAAAAAAAAAGTTTTTTTGGTTACGTATAATAGATTTTTTTAGGACGTAACTATTTTCCCTCAAAGATAATAATCCTTATATTAATTAAATTTTTAGTTGGATGAGTCAGAAGTAAAGAAACGTCAAGAATATTTAAAAGCACAACGTGATAAATTAGTGGCAATGAAAAAACAAGTGAGAGAAGAACAACTGAAAGCTGATATAATCGAAGTGAGAAAGGACCGTCCTAAATCATCCAAGGCTGCAACTACCGCGTTATCCGGAATTCCGGATAACGAAGCTCGTATTTTACACATCCGGAAAGCCTTAGCGGAAAAACTGCGAAATGAAGTAGTCAGTCAGAAAGATTCGAACTAGTGATATCGAAAATGTGATAAAAAATAACGACAATCAAAAAAACGTGTTTTTTAAAACTAATAGGCATTTTAAGCTTGGAATTTAAGAAAATAAATCTTTTATAATTTAGTGGCAAATTAATGAAATATTGAATATTTTTGTTTGCCTTCTGAACTATATAGTCTTTAAGGTACTTGACTACCTTGGATAGCTAAAAAATACATTTTCAATCATTTTTTATAATTATTATTTTTTGGCAAAATGTGGTAAATTGGCATACAAAACATCTCAACGAATAAAACAAGACCAAAATCATTGAAATCGGCCGAGTAGTTTCGGAGATTATCTATCCGCCATTTGAAAAAAAAATAGTTTCGAGAAACAGCTGCCTGCAGTCAGTCAGCAAGTATGGAGTAAGTAATGGAAGCGCGCGAACATTCACTAATTTCACTGTTGAATTCGAATTTAAAAAAAAAAATTGGGGGTGATTTTTAAAAGTATAAGGATTGAGATGCAAAAAAAAACGATTTTTTGAAATTTATAGGTGGTCAAGTACCTTAAATTAGGCCCAATTATTAATATTAATAAAAATTATATTCAGAACTGGACAATAAAGCCTTTTTCTAGAGCTATAGAATGAATTAATAATTACCTGTTTGGAATTTTAGAAAGGACCCCGCAGAATCCTTATGGAAAAGAGGTTTCGATCAAACTCTTTGAAACTTTGGATTCTGATAGTCCTTGATAAGTAGATTAAAAGTGTCAATGGGCACTAAGTCCCAAAAACTCAAACTTTTAAGATATAGCCCTCTAAAGTTGGGGATCATTCTCGCCTTTAATTTGCAATAAAAAAAACTGTAGAACCTTAATTTTCGCACAACTATTTGTATGTGTTCCCAAAGACTTATATAATCGATTGTCACCATAAAAAAGTAAACTTTTAAATTCTTTAGCCAATGCCATTACTTAAATCTTATTATAACGTTTTTTTTATTATAAACCAATTTTTTATTATAAAAGAATTGGATTTGTTTAAAAAAAAAACGTAACAATAAGATTTGTCATTTCTCAATGAATTGAAAAGTTGACTTTTTTATGGTGGCAATCGATTATAGATGGATTTGGGAACACATACAAAAAGTTGTGCGAAAATTAAGGTTCTACAAAAAATTTTATTGCAAATTAAAGACAATCATGATCCCCAACTTCAGAGGGCTATATCTTAAAAGTTTGAGTTTTTAGGACTTAGTGTCCATTGACACTTTTGATCTACTCATCAAGGACTATCATAATCCAAAGTTTCAAAGAGTTTGACCGAAACCCCTTTCTCATAAGGATTCTGCGGGGTCCTTTGTACCTATATAAAAATATTTATTTCAGAGCCTTGCAAAAAATAATACAGGATATGAAAAATAGGATTAATAAATTAAACGAAAACAATTTATCATAGGTGATGTATTTAATGCTATAGCACTGACTTACACCACTATATTTTTAACATAATATTATTTATTAAAAATGTACAACTATTTATACGTCATTTTTGATAAAAAATAACCACTTTTTTATAATTGTTGCTTCCGTAACTTTAATTGAACGGCATCATGTTTTTTTTTTTTACAGATATATAAAGATACATTTATTGGTATATTTGTATACATACATATACGTACTATGTATGTATACAATATAATGTCATGTAGATGGCTCCGTTATATTGGAAACATTATTTAAAAAATATATTACTTAAACCAGTTTTATGTTATTGGCCATCTACACTAAAAAAAACAGTGGTTTCTTATAAATGGAAATAATTTAAGAAATACAAGGAAATGCTTTTTTTCATATAGTTGCTAATTCCATATAAATAATTTTATTTTGTAGTCAAATTTGAAAATAACTGTTACGTAAATATATGATAAATATTTTGGGAAATTCCTGTATAATAAAATTATTGGTACAATTTTAAAGATGTGTTTTTATGTTAGAATATGAACTAAAATGATAAATACAAAAATAAATTGCATTTGATGTGTTTGTATAAAAATATTAAAAAAAATTATAATTGTACCAAATGTAAATATAAATTTGCTAGTTGAAAATTACCAATTTTCTTTAGATTTAGAATTATATTTAATTTATCTAGGTTCATTTATAACGATATAACATTTACTGTTAATCAAAACTTTACAATTATTTTCAATCAGCAAAATTAAACTCCAATTTATTAAATAACCCCAACACTCTAATAAATGTTCATATTATGAAAATTAAAGATGTACAAAATAATAAATAACTTGTAGTTTATTAATAAAAAATGAGTTAAATTATGTATCAATATTGTTCAAATACATACAGACATAAACCAAGGTAATCTTTCACAAAAGTTATCAGCACTTTATATTTCGATTATATATATTTTTAAAAATAATTTAACTCACCAAGAACACAGCAATGTTAACATCTTAATGACCAAAAACATAATATTTTTCACAAATATGACATTTTTCGTAAATTCACTTCAACAATTAACTTTATTTGATATCGTTGCTATATTCACCCGCCAATAACAATATACCGTAACCATTGCTATATTCACGCTTGGTAAATAGTTTGACATTATTGACCTTGGCGTATTCAAACAATTAGAAATAATAAAGCCTGTATCAATTATCAATTTTTTTCACCAATTTTAAGTACTTCAAATCTTCTTAAAATTGACAACTGAAAATCGCATTTACCCTTGTCAATTTCACGTCCAATTTATTGACGAAAATTGTCGATTTTCTAGGGAAATTAACATTATCTGATTTTTTTGAATTTTGTGTAACAGGGTGACCAGTTTCTCTGGAACAAATTTCCCTGAATTTTCCCGGTTTTCCAGGAGAATTTTTACCGTTTTTCCCTGTTTTTTACAATTAAAATTTAGATAAAAAAGCTAAAAAAAAAAAGTCCCAAGGATAAAATTTTGATATTTTTGCAGAATTTGCATTTTTCCCTGACTTCCAACCAAATTCCCTGACTTTTCCCGGTGTAGCAAAATTCCCTGACTGTGTAAATTATTAATTTTGTAAGAGTTTATTTAAGGTTTTGTTACAATGGTTTAAAAATTGATCTGCTGTACTTAAAATTGATGAAAAAATGACGAGTATAATTCAGACTTAACTCATACAAAAAATAAACGTTTATGTAAGTCGTTAAGGTGTTAACTGATGACCATTACAATTTTTTTGTACTTTTATACATTGATCATCTGATTATTTTCTGGAATAAAATATCTCTTTCATACCAAGCACCTCCTTGTCGCTATATACAATATTAAAACAGATCGACGTCAAACAAATCCCGTACATAAAAGTGTACGGAACTCTTTTGAACAGATCCCTCCATAAATACATACATCGACATTCTTATTACATGTAATATAATGTTATATTTCGATACTATTCTTCTATCGAATCTACGTTAATATTTTTTATAGCATTATCTATCTAAAATTAGTATGTCACAATCAATTCAAATGTATATTGATTTTATATTTATCTATAACCCTGTATAGTATAAATAATATTATATAGATTCATATATGACATATAGATTGTCGATAAATATTTTAATGTGAAAAAATTAGATTTTCTTCTCCTGGATATTACACAAACTCAACCGGTTCGATTTGTAGAAAAAATTGACAGTTATTTTTAAAATTGCACTGGTAAACTAGTTATATTTAATTTAAACTTTAAATAACTATTATCTGGTCTAGTCTCTATTTTCTAAGTTATAAAAATAAGCATTTGATGAATTTTCAAGTAAAAATATATCTATAACTAGTTCGTAACCAACGATTGCAATTATAGAATCATCAAATCAATTAAACTTGTGTAACATATTTATGTACTATCGCATGCAAAAGTAACTGATCAGTTTTTAACACAGCCTGTTTAAGCTCCTATTTGTTTAATTCATTTCTCCATGTACCAAATAAAGACAGACATATTGACACACATTTGTTAGACTGCAACAATGAAATGAAAATTGCAACAATTAAAATTTAATATCACGAATTTGAATAAAATTTAATTATATTGTTAAACTTGATATAAAAATATATATCTCAGTAACAATTTTTCAAAAATTTATATTATTATTGTTTAAAATGAGTTTAACTCCATCCCTTAGAGAAAATAACTGTTATTTTTGCGTGTGATGGTACATTACTTTTACTGTCCAGGAAAAGAACACCTGTTTTTTTTTTTATACAATTGGTATGCCTTAAATAAATGTAATAAAAATATGTATATAAAATAAACAATACAATGAGACGACGATTTTGTGATTTTTATTGTTAATATTTACACTATTGTTAGTTTAAAATTGTAATAAATACATTTGGAAGTAATAGAAAGTTTATAGTCGGTTCAAAATATTAAAACAAAGTATATCGGTTAGTTTTTCGAATAACTTTATTACTTAAAAATAAAAAAATACTCCTACATTTCTTGAGTAAAAACAAATACTTAAAATGATTCCAAACCGACTATAAAAATATTATTATTTCTTACAATTGAATTGATTGTAAAATGAGAGAAATTTAATTATTTCATTTCAAGTACACAAAGCTTGATATCAATTTTTAAAAACTATTTTGATACCCACAACATAAAAAAAGAAAGATTCGAACACAATTAATATAATTTTCAATGTTCGTCACTGACTTGCAAGTCTCATAGATCCACTGATGACACGGCCTGAAGAATCGACAACACCGTACAACTAGTTCAGTTATTTCATTCGTTGGCTGTACTCTTCACTTTTTACCGTTTCACAACAACATTTAACCCATCTTCCTTGTCTAATAACAATCTTTGAATAAGATTATCATTACTGTTTGTGTTTGTTAATCTTCATAAATACATACAAAGTTAGCCAAATAAATAATTAATTAATTTGTTTGGTTATGTTGTTCCAAAGAAGTCTTTTCATTAATTGTACTGTATTACACTCGTCAATTTTTAAGTACTTCAAATAAACAACCGAAAACAGGACATGTTTTTTTTTTGGTAATTCCTAGGAATATTAACGTTTTTCAATCGAGATTTTACAGCTTGTTAATTTTTGCTGATTTGGATGATTTTGTGTTAATTATTATTCTGTGCATTTTGTTTTTAAATAGGGAGAGTTTGTAAAAATAATATAATGGAGAATTAGTTAATTGTTAGAAACTTGGCAACAATGTACTGATGTCAAACAAACACGTGCCATATTTAACAAATTTGTGATGCCTCAAATGACCATTTGTGATTGTTTAAGTTAATTCGGCATTTTTAACAGGGTATTTCTCTGGAACAAATTTCCCTGACTTTTCCCGGTTTTCCAGGAGAATTTTTACCGTTTTCCCTGTTTTTTATAATTAAAATTTAGATAAAAAAGCTAAAAAGCTAAAAAATTTTAACATTTTTGCAGACTTTGCATTTTTCCCTGACTTTTCCCGGTATAGCAAAATTCCCTGACTTTTCCCGGTTTTCCAGAAACTGGCCACCCTGTTTAAGAGAAAAACATATTTTACAGAGTTACTTTTAATCAGCATTTATGTAATCTAGTATAAGGCCATCTTAAGTGTAATACAGGTTTTATTAATTCAAAAGAGTTGTATTTTTAATTAATTATTTATTTTTTAAATGATAACTTAATACAATCCATACTCAAATATTCTTCTACTTAAATAAAAAATTTATTTAGATTTACCTAAAGAAAATTTTTATTGCACTATATCGATTTTATATACACAAATATATAAAATATTTCATAACTGTATTAAATTACCATTTACGCCACTGATAATGTATTATTATTTACTGTAAACAATTCTTTAGAAAAATCAATAATTGACTTACATTATAAAATTATAAAAATTTATTTCTTATACAAACACTACAGAGTTCAAACGTAAAATAAATTCATTTTCTAATTTAATCGTGTCCAGAAAAAATAATATACTTTAGACAAGTAAAATGGAAAAAATAGGTCCCGTTCACAAATTTAAGGCATATTATACAAATTTACATCACGTAGATCTGCACGACATAGCGTTTACGTCTCACTGGGGCCGTACGTCATTAGGAGATCACAGGTCACACAGAAATGCACAGACAATATAGGAGTGGAGCCGGGGATGGGTGAGGGGGAGCGAAACAGAGATAGAGAGAGAGACGGGACGGGGGCAAAGTGTCATAGAATCGATTTACACAACACTTGACGACGATCGAATGTGAGATCATTCTCAGCTGCGGCTATTGCAAGACTGAAGGCCGATGATGATGATACATACCTGGATGTTGTCGTTATCGTCGTATTATAAGTCGGTCACTATGACAGCCGCTGTCGTTTAGCTGATGGAGATACAACCTCACCTTCTTCTTCTTCCTCGTCCGAGTCACCTTCGTAATCAACCAACCCCTGCAAAAATACACAGGATATTCAAAATTTCACAGAATGTAATTTTAAGTATGATAAGACAAATAACGTAATTTACTACAATGTTTAAAAGTTATAGCAGTTTAAAGTTTGCACATTTTAACACGTCTTCTTATGGAGAATTGAAAAAATTCCAATTCAAACCTTATGTAAGCACTGAAAAAACGTAGCTAAAAATATAATTTTTTTTCTATTTATAGTAAAAACTATCTGCTTTACTTCTGTACAAAACTTATTAGTTTTTACTAACTCATTTCAGAGAAAAAAAATTATTGTGTATGAAAACATTATAAAAAGTAAAAGTGAAAAATTGGCAACAATGCACTCAATACTAAAATGTATACACAAAAATAATGACAGTTCAAATTGGACCGATCAGATTGCAATTAGGTTGTACTTTTAATTGTCATATTTTTTTCATATATTTATGCGTATAAATGACTTATATTATCAATTTCATTACATTTATGTTCTAAAGAGTGTTATTTAATAATATTTCTTGTGTTATTTAATAGTATTTTCACTTATCAAGTAATTTATAATAATAAAATATTTGGGGTTTTTTGACATTCACAAACAAAATTTTTCATATTATTAACAAATATATTCATTATTTTTGGTTACAATAACAGTTAAAATACGAAATAAGGTTTTAAACGTAAGTACTTATATTATTTATGTAGTTAAAAAATGAATTTGACTTCCCTACAAGCATTTAAAGCGAATAATTCATAATTTGATTTTGATCTTTCATTTCATTTAGATTTATATTATATTTTTGCCTCAGATTGTACGTCCCATATGATATACTTAACAACATACCTTTTTAAAGAGCGTAGAACCCTTGGTATTCTCTTGAGCCACAGACACCTGATCATTTCCAGCAGCGGCACCACCGATGCCAGCCATGGCAGCAGCAACAATGCCCGTACCCGTTATGGCAACAGGCGTGCTAGCAACCACACCTCCACCGGTTGCCACCAGCACAGGCGTGGTCGCTGCACTGTCTGCTACAGGCGATGTGTTCGTCGGAGACGTGGGAGACGATGTCGTTGTTGCCACAGCTGTCTTCACCGTAGGTGGAGTTGTAGCTGCAGCTGTTACCTTCGGTCCGTTGCTCTCTAGTTTAGACTTGGCAGAGGTGGTCAGGTCGCCCGTAGCCGGTACGACTGCCTCTCCATCCTCGAAATCATCCTCCTCGTTGAACCACATCTCCTCTTCTTCTTCTAGCTGACGTTGGTCGCGCCGGTAACGTCCACTACGTAATATCGATGGCACGCTGCTGTATTATTAAAACATTCATTTACTATGTATACAATGAAAGCGGTATTCATTAAGGTACTCAACATAAACGATAAGAAAGACAACACACAAAGAAAACATCATAAATTAAATTTATTTGAAGAGGTTATTTTGGCCAAACTGGACTGTAAAAATTTAATATTTTGTCTTTTAAAATACATTATATAATATTAAATCTAAAACTTTTCTATTAAAAAATGAATCCTTAAACAATATTTTACAAACTTTAAGGAGGGATGGGAGTACTATCAAAACATTACCAAGTGCATGAAAATTGGTGAGAATGTTCTCGTTAGTATTTTAATGCAATACACAAAATATTAAATTGATTCTCCGAGCCGTTTAGGAAATATATTGATTTCAATTAACATGTGTTCTTATGGAAAACTGATATTTTTGTACATTTTTTAGGTAAAACATTACCGATTATCTAATTTTTTGGGGGAGTATTTTTTACAAATTAATTATGAAAAATCTGTGTTTTTTATAGTTAGGTCATATTTTATATTTCTTATAGAAAATTAGAACGAAGTTTAGTACACAGAGCAATTACATGTGCATAAAAAAAATAAAATATCAAGATTATTCTATTATTGTTTGACAGCTGTATTTACCATTTTGAAAATGTTTACGTCGTTGCCAAAACTGAAATTATATATTTATTTCAATAATGATTAATTTCAATAATTTTTGTATTTATAACACAGGATTGTGTTTTTTTGTTAATTATATAGACTATATTTACTAATCTGCAGCAAAAAATAAAGTAAATAATATTAAAAATATATTTTTGAAATATGTTGTATAATATTAAAATCTTTACAAATTTAACCAAAATAGTCATAAGAGAGGGAAAATTAGCTTCAAATATGTAAGTAAACAACTCTAGCTATAATGTTTGTCATTTATAACTTCTATTACAAAATTTACAGCGCAGATATTTGTGAATTTTAAAATTTAGCTACTTTTATCTCCGATTGTAGCTCCCATTCCTCCTTAAATAAAAGGTAAACAATAAAATAAAAAACTCACCTTTCTAATGAAGTCCTTTCACGATCTTTAAACTTATCCTGGTGCTGTTCGTATCTCACTTTCAGGGCTTTAAACGTCTGTACATAGTCGATTTCTTCTAAAAACTTCCCGTAGTTCTCAACGACGTGCGTACATAACGTTTTTATATCCTCTAATTTTATAAACTCAAACATTTCTAATATAGCAGAATCTAGTAAATTATATCTGCCATTATTCCTTACAAATGCATCCACAACAGGCGCAAACAGCTTGCCTTTTATAATATATCTGTTTAACAAACAAAAAAAACGTACATCAGACTTGTAAATTTATTTAATTATTTTTATAATCTTACCTATTATAAAATTCATCTTTCAGTGCTATAATTTTCCTCATGAATCTCAACGCGCACAAAACTAAAAATTTGTGGCGAGACTTCATGAGAATCAATATACGTCTTAACAGATCCTTATTTAGAATACAATTTTTGATATGGTATGTGTGGTGCTCGACAAAGAACGACAAAAGCTCTACAATTAATCCCAGTAACTGGACAGTACGATAGTCTTCTTTTTCAGGCTCCCCGTGAGCGGTGTTAGACAATAACGGAGCTGAAATAGCATTTCAAATGTCATTCAGAGTTAAAGAGGTTTGTTTTGAATTTACCGTACCTATTATAACGCTGAAACTGCGCCTATAAAATAAGTTGAGAAAATCTGTCTTTTCCGATTTACTAATGGAAGCTAACATGTTTTCAGGATCTAACAGAAGTCGAAGTACGCCATTCAACTGTACAGCTGCGCCTAATTCTGGATCGGTGTCACAAATCATTTGTTCGATTATTACGTTTAAAAAAATTTGTTCCTGTAAGAATAATTTTATTTAAAATTTTAATTTAAGCATTCTATCAACTCAAGGACGCTGCTAATGCTAATTTTAAGAGGGGGGAATATCGTAAAGACAAAACGATAATAACCAAATATTTTATGTGTTTTTAATCATAATAAATAAGATATTAAATTATTTTTATAATTATTCATTGGCAATGAATAATAAGGCTAGTCTAAATATAGATCTGTGTATTGCACATTTAACAGCATTTCAAAGTCATATCTATATATACTTTATATATATTAAGGTTATATATTTTAAATTCATTTTTAGCTGAATATTGTTGGTAAACTGTAATTATATTTAAGAAGTACTTACTTCGTCGGTGTTTTTAGCTTGTTGTAGCGTATATTCCCTTACAACTCCTGGCGAATACTCAACAATATAAATTAAAATATCTATCGAAGCAGCCTTTGTTTTAGGGTCCTCAATCCCCATGGTTATTTCTAAAGCAGACAAAATGCCTAAGCTGTTGAGTGTCTTGTAAAATGCTTCCTTACTCGGTGGCTGTAAGTTCTGCGAGTAGTTACAGAACTCTCTTAGAAACAACACGAGATCTCGTCTTTTTGAATCAGGCGTTGCTTCGTCCGTCAACAATGTAAACAAATCAGTTAAAAACTTTTTATCGTTTTGCACTATTGTCACGATTTCAATCTTGTTAAAAAATATAAAACTAGACAGCGTAGATAACATGTTGTCTTCAAACACTGAAGGTGTAGGAAGCACAACATCCTGTATGTATTGTACTCTAAACGTTTGATGTATTTTTAATAAAAGTTCGGGGTTTCGTATCGGGATTGCCTCACGGAACTTTGCCTGCTGCTTCAAGTATTCCCGGTGTCGTTTGGGCGCCTTACACGTAGGGTCATACTCCAGACAACCGACAACATCGAAAATAGTATCCTCACTGAACATTACGTCAAACAGAGCGTTTTTATTGAGTAAAAATATATTCTTGAATATGTCAAACAGCTGGTGCAATCCTTCTATATTCTCAAGATCTTCACACATGTGAAACAGATTCAACAACTTCTTTATGTAGCCCTCATTTTCAATGGCAGACGCTAACTTTTCTTTACTGGCCGGCATCGTCATACAATTATTAAACAGTTCTTTAATATCTTCAAGACGACTGATTTCACAGCTGGGTAACTCGATTGGAGGAGCAGAGTCTGACATGTCATCAAACCGTTCATCTTCGCTTTCTTCCACTATATCTTGTGTTATTTCTACAGACGGGTCCTTCCCTTGGACTTGGCAGATTTGCTCCCATATTTCATCACAACCAGCTTTTTCTTGAAAACTCAGTGCCAGATCAAAATTATCACCTTCTGACCAAACTATAAGTGTATCTTGTTGTTTCTGGTAGGCTGTGTCTGGCTGTATTTTAGACTCAAGTAATAACGAGCCATCAGATTCTGCCCTAACTAATAATGATATTCCTTTGAGCCTATCTACGTATGAGGATGACACATGACCTGTTCCCCTGTCATCCCACTGCCGGTCTGCATTTAATGCGTACAGCTTCACACGACGCCTTGTATCTGTCATCGTTGTATTCTTTAATTTGCTGTTCTTGACAAAGTTATTTTACATACCGATGATATTTATATATCTGAAATTAAAATTAACAAATGTATTAGTGTTGAAATACATTTGTAATGTTAAAACGTGTCCGTCGAAATTATATTTAATACACTTACATGAAAAGATGTTTTGTATCAATAATGATTCAGAAAAAACATTAGTACTATGTGAATAATATTGGTTGAAGTATAGACATATTAATATAAAAACACATAATGTCTAAGGACGAGAGAAAAAAAAATATCACTATGAAAAATAGACTACAGAGAAATTACACAGAACAAATCATTGTAACTTAAACATATTAAGAACAAATAATTTAATATAAACGTTTTACTGACGTGCTACTCATAATGGACAAAACACTAATTATCGCCATATTGAATTCATAACAACGCTTCAGTGAGGTCGACACTGTCGCGATAAACAACGATATTACAATTTTTCCCAATTTCCCCACATGAATTCAAATTGATGTTTTTTTTTTTGTATCGCTAATATTAATGTATTTTCCGTTTTTCATTTGTTTCTTAAATTGTGTTATTATTTATAACAATCATTTTACTTGTAATTTTATGTTTTCAAAATTTTAAGGAAAAATAATTTTTTTAATAGATATCGGTACCTACCCAACATTATTTTATTAATAAGTAATATTGAATTGTATTTACTTAAATAAGTTAATTTATTTATGTATTTTATTTTAATTATCAGTATGACCATTAGAAAAACTCGAAAAAACTATATATCTAGAAAATATTTATGATATTTTGCATCTGTTGAATATAAATATTTATTAGATAAATAATTTGATTAGATTAAAATATTTATTTATATTCATTTCGTAATTGATGTAACAACCTTCAGTGATTAATAATTTCATTAATCAAATCTCATTAATGTAAAAAGTCTATTGATAAATTATGAATTAATTTGTCATTGGAACACCTTATTTTAAATTCTGAAAGAAAATGAAACAATTACATTTTCATTGTTATTAACATTAAAAAACAAATGAATATTGTTAAATTGTTAAAAATTGTCAATTGTTTTATGATATGGAATCAAATTTGAAGTTTCATTCTATTGACGGACACGATTTACAATTAAAAATAAGAAAATACAAACAGAACAGTACAGAATTTTTCTTAGAAGATGCTTCCAAAATCGAAAACTATAAATATTATATTTTTTCATTATACATTTTCATAATCTTATTTTACTTTAGTTTTCATATAGATAACCTAACTTTATTAATAATCAATCTAGTCATAATATGCATATTACTATTAAAAGTAATGTTTTTAACATTCAAAGGTAAGAAAATATATTTTCCAAAAATAAATACATTATGAAAATTACTTTCGTTCCTATTTTCCAGAAACTTTACTGGTCATAGCCCCTTTAGGTATTCAAATAAAAACTAGTCATTCATTCGGTATAAGAAAAACTAAATTCGTTAAGTGGAGTGATATAAAAGACGTCGTAATCAATGAAGTAATACATTTCGTAAGTAAAATTCTTTTACTATAAAATACAACGGAATATTGTACTATTCATCTATTATTTTTAGCAACGTGTTTTATGTATATTAACAATCATAATAGAAGACGAGAATAACAAAACTGCCTTGATTCCAGTTTTCACTGTACGTTTGTTGATACACACTTCATTTGTATACTTTACTAATTTGTTATTTTATTACAGAATTTAAACCCTCAACTGGCTTGTGTTCAAACAATCTATAAAGAAATTCAATCTGCGTTAAGCAATAATAAAAATCTAAGTGATTAATCTATCTCCTGTCTTAACTATGAATATTGAATTCGAATTGGTATAATCTATATATATATATAAATGAATCCCTATTTCCCTTGGTCACGACATCACGCGTGAACGGCTGGACCGATTTCAATATATTTTTTTTGTTGTGTTTGTTATTGTCAGGAGAATATGAAAGAAAAAATTTAAAAAATTGCACGGAAAATTAGAAAAACAGAGAAAACCAATGATACAAACCATTAATGGTGGTTTGTATACGCGCTATCTTAGACACAAACCATATTACAGTTTCGGTTTGTATATACCGTTTGTATGTAAGCCGTTCACACGTGATGGCGTTACACAAGGGAAATAGGGATTCATTTTTATATATATAGAGATTATACCAATTCGAACTCAATATTCATAGTTAAGACAGGACAACGTCTGTCAGATCAGCTTGTATATTCATATATTCAATAAAACATTTTCATACTTTTACGATCTTTATTTATATTTCTTATTTACATAAAAATTCACAGGTTTCTTATCAATTAGCTCACCTTTTTGTTTACAATTATTGCATTTGTTTTAAAGTGAAAGATACAGATTTTACCAAGAATTAAAATCTCAGTTTTCTTTCATCTTAATTAAAATCACAAACTATTGAATTAATAAAATAAACTTTTATGATTTTAATTAATTTACGTATGATTCTACTTATTCAACGTAATGACCCATTCTTCCGACATACTAACAGTCGGTTTTCTAATAGTCAGTACTTGATTTGAAGGTTCATACGATGTCTGTAACTTCAACTGGCCAACGCTCTTGCTCTTAGCTGTAGCAGACTTCATGTCCTTCGGATACCCGACAATGATAACTCTTTCTAACCACGATTTCGTGAGGAAATATCCATTCTTTATAAGATTCCGTGATGTCAATTTATCATTAACAAATTCTAGATCTAGATGTATGAATTTCCCGTTTCTATATTCAAAGCTTTCTCCGTCATCAATGTACAAACTGCCTCTGGCTGTTCCGTTGACGTTAAGAGCCACAACTAAGGTGTATGGGTCGTTGTGGGTTAAAGCAGATGATCTACGGATTCGTAATTTCTGTGGGATCACATTTCCTCCACGGATGAAGACAGGTATCTTGTTTATATCAACGGGGAAGTTAATATCACCAGTTCCCGTGTATTTTTTGTAATTATCATAATCATACCACAGTTCTTCATTACCTCCAGGAAGATATACTTTCACCTGAAATAATTAATTGAATTATAAATATTAAAATTACAACACATTTTAATGAAACTTACTTGCGATACACCCTTTTCAGTAACGGGTCTAACTAATAGCGCTGAACTAAGTAAGTACTCATCGTCTATTTCAAATACTGCAGTATCTTCAGGGAATTCCATAAATAGCGGCCTAATGACAGCCAACCCTGTAACTTCCTGTTCCCTGAACGCTGTATACCAGAACGGCAAAAGTGCATATCTCGCCTTCAATGCATTTCTCAAAACAACCCTCACATCCTCAGGAAACAAATAAGGTTCTCTACGTTTGGTATCGATATGCGAATGGGCTCTGAAGAACGGCAAGAAGGCGCCTGTTTGGTACCAGCGCATCATCAGTTCGTTTTCTGGGTACCCAAAGAATCCACCTACGTCAGCTCCACAGAATGATACACCGGATATGGCCAAAGACAGGCACATGGGGATAGATGCTTTGAGGTGGTCCCAGCGGGCGGTGTTGTCTCCTGTCCACACAGCTGCGTACCGTTGGCTTCCAGCAAAGAAGGCACGGGTTAAGAGGAATGGGCGACGGGTATTGTGGGAACGAGAGACCAGTCCGGAATACGTACCCATTGTCTGTGAATATTACAAGATTAATATCAGTAAACTTTCTGTTTATTATAAGTTTTCATTTACCTGTAGTAATCCATAAATATTATGAATGTCTCGGTGTTCCCAGCCTCCGTAATGTTGACAATCCTTAGGCATGGTTATTTCAGGACCGTTAAATACACTGGGTTCATTCATGTCGTTCCACAAGTACATGTTATTTGTAGCTCCGGGGAATTTGTCTAAACCGTATAACGATGAGTAATAATCCAGTACAGTTGGGTTCAGGAAATCTAAATAACTTGACGATCCTGGCCAACACCAACCTATAAAAAATTGTTAATTAATTTAAGGAGGAATGGGAGTACTATCAAAACATTACCAAGTGCATGAAAATTGGTGAGAATGTTCTCGTTAGTATTTTAATGTAATACACAAAATATTAAATTGATTCTATAAGCCAGTGGTTCTTAAACTTATGTGGTCTAGGGACCCCCATTTGAACAATTATTTTTCAGGGACCCCCCTGACAGAAAAACAAAGATGGTTGATAGTAATTAATCATTGGTAAATTGAAATGTAAAAGTACTTTAATTTTTCCCAAACCTGTTTCACAGACCCCCTTTTTTTGACAAATTGATGTTTGATGTGTGAAATATTACTCAAAAATTTTGTGATTTCGATTTGATTAAAAGTACGTTTATTATATAGAAAATGTTGTCGAAATTTTCAAACCGCAGGTCTGTATCTTTAACCGTTTTCGAGATATGGCCTCTCAAAGTTTTAGTTTTTTAAAAATTTTGAAGAAAAATGGCTGTAACTCTTTAATGTGTGGTTGGAATTAATTTTTGTTGACGAATTTGAAATCAGCGTGCCAAAATCTATATAATGACATGTAGAATACTTCGAAATTCGAGAAAAAAAAATTTTGTGAAAAATCAACATTTTTTTAAGGTATACCCCTTGGAAAAATTTCGATTTTCTGCCAAAATTTTTTTGTCGAATTTTAAAGTATTACACATGTCATTATATAGATTTTGGCACGCTGATTTCAAATTCGTCGACAAAAATCAAATCCGACAACACGTTCAAAATTTACGACCATTTTTCTCCAAAATTTTGAAAAAAATAAAACTTTGAGAGGCTATAACTCGAGAACGGTTTGAGATACAGACCTGCGGTTTGAAAATTTCAACTTCTCACGTCATTTTCTATACATTAAACATACTTTTAAACAAATCGAAAACATTAAATTTTTCAGTCAAATTTCATGGTTAAAATTTCAACTTTTCATAGAAATTAAATGTTTTTTATTAATTATATAGACTATATTTACTAATTTGCAGCAATAAATAACGTAAATAATATTTAAAAAATATTTTTGTTAAGCTGAATCTGCGTATAGTCAGTGTCAAAAAATATGTTACATTATATTGAAATCTTTACAAATTTAACCAAAATAGTCATAGGGGAGAGAAAATAAGCTTCAATTATGCAAGTTAACAACTCTAGCTATAATGTTTGTCATTTATAACTTCTATTACAAAATTTACAGCGCAGATATTTATGAATTTTAAAATTTAGCTACTTTTGTCTACGATTGTAGCTCCCATTCCCCTTCTTAATCAAAAATGACATCTGTCAGTGTCAGATAGCACATTGATGTTGACAATAAAAATAATATTGATCAAGACAAACCTTCATAAACGCTTCCTTCAGCGTTCTTCACGTAATAATCATTACTGAGTGCGGTTTCATGTAGAAAATACCCATGCTCTCTCTTAATATGGGGATCAATAATAACAACCAGTTTCCGTCCTTCTGAAGTCAAATTCTTCTGCATTTCTACCGGACTAGGAAATCTAATCGAATCCCAAGTGAAGTATTTTTTACCGTCAGTATATTCAATATCCAACCAAATAACATCTAAAGGCATATCGTGCGAATCGAAACTTTCTGATACAAAACGTACATCATCTTGGTCGTTATAATTCCAACGGGACTGGTGATAGGCGAGTGCAAAATATTGTGGCAAAGGTGCAACTCCAGTAAGAGTGCAGTATTCGCGAATTACATCTTTTGGTTTGGGCCCCATTAAGAAGAATACATCAATTATGCCAGATTCTGACATGAAATGAGTTTGAACTTTTTGTTTGCTAGGATCTTTTACTCTTGAAGAGCCGGATACGAAGTTAACAATTGAATTAACTACGTTGTTTTCTGAATTAGAAGATGACGTGACATCTACCCAAGTTTCAGCTGCATTGTGCCAAAAAACTCCGGTAGTTTTTTGTGCCCTGTTAAAGAAATCAGTCAGAATTGAATTAAAGTAAAAATATAGATAAATATTATTTACCCGTGAGCATAAAGAAGGGGTATGGATCCATACAAAGCCATTGGATTGTCTAGTTCGTATTCAAAAACGTCAAGATTGTATAATCGGTAAGGATCAGTTTTTCCAACAGTATCTTTTAATCCCATACTGTCTGCGTGCTCTGGAAGGCCATAAGCCCTTTCTGATCCAGGGAAATCAATGTCTAAAGCTACTGCAGATGGACCAAAAGGTTTTGTGTCTCTGTGAGACTTGTAATTCTCTTCCCAAGTTCCAGGATCTTCCTAATAAAAAATATTCAATGTAATGATAACCCAGGAAAAAAACGATCAGATCCAATTAGATCCAAAATTTTCCAGATCTGATAATAGCAGGCAATTTTCAGATCTAATTAGATCTAATTGGATCCAATTTGATCTGTTCAGGTACAATTGGATATGAAAATTGGACACTATTAGATCTGATCGGATCCAATCAGATCTGATAATAGCGAGCAATTTTCAGATCTAATTAGATCTGATTGGATCCGATCAGATCCAATTGGATCTGAAAATTGGACATTATCAGATCTGATTGGATCCGATCAGATCCAATTGGATCTGAAAATTTGACACTATTAGATCCAATTGGATCTGAAAATTGGACACTATCAGATCTGATTGGATCCAATCAAATTTTGGATCTGCTCTGAGCCAATTAGATCTGATCACATTTCCTGGGAAATGATTTTATATTACAATATTATTTACCTGAACGGTTGCTGCATTAGCTTCACCTGTACCGTCTTCTGAATTACTATAATAAATAAGTATGTTAATTAAAACATATAAAAGTAATAAAAAATAAAAATAAATACCTATTTTCCGGTTTCTGACGATAGTGTTCAAATCTCAGCAGACCTCTCGCATTAGCTGATGCTACAAGTATTCCATCAGAACTTAAATCCACTCTAAATGGTTTAGAATGTAATGTAGCTGTGTTTCTTCCACATTTTATCGTGATATGTTCAGTAGTGCGTTCCAATACTTCAATTCTGTCAACTTGTGGTTCTCTCTGTAAAGAATTGGTAACACGGAAACGCTGTCTTATAGGTTTTGTTTCATCAATTTCTAGCCTGAAAGTATTCTCGACAAGTGCGGTTAACGATACTTTAAAACTGACTCTTTCTGCTGTGTTTACAAGTTCGGCTTCTACTCCATTTTCTGTTATTATCATTGTGGTTAGATCTAATTCATATGTAGATTTTTCAGGTTCCATACTCCGACATCGTCTATGAAATTCAAATAGTAAAAATTTAATATATTTTTATGTGAAATTATTATATTTATATTTTACCGGCAAAAACTTGATTGATCACATGTTTTAAAATTGTTTCGATCTACTGCGAGTGCAGTATACACCCAGAGTAATAAGAAAAACCTGAAAAACAATGTCATTATGTAAAAATTTCTTAATGACGAGTCATATATTATTCTGTCAATTTAATTAAAACGTTGTGCGATATTTATTCTTAAGAATAGATAAAAGGCTTGTGATTTTATCATTTTAAAAATAATTATAAAAAACTGAGAGTATAGGTATACAATTAATTAAACAAATAATATACGATTTTGTATTATAAATTCTATGAATACATAAAATTAAAAAATGTAATAAAGAATTAAAAAAGAAAGATTTGTTTATGTACTTATTGCGTTATTCACCGAACAATCATATATTATTTATGTTAATAAATTAATATTGAAATCAATAAAAATGCAACTGTTATAGCTATTTAATATCTATAAAGAACCGGTAATTTACATATGTGTTTTAGGACAAAATACTGCATTTTAACTAATAGTTTAAGATTTAATAAATCTATAGTGTATAACAGAATGTTTGCATATAAATATCAAACGGTGAAATATTTTTAAAAAGGTAAATAATTAAAGGAAAATACCTGAAAATCACAGCCATGCTGGCAGTATTTCCACTAAAATACCACTAGACGATGAAGCAGGGGTACCGCAAAATAATTCACATACAAAAAATAGAGAATGTATTTATTTCTCGACTCCATCGCTAGATGGCTCTATTTGTCTCTTTTTGCTAGAGACACTTAAATAAGGGATGCGCCAACGACTAGTCAAGATGCGGATTGGTCGAACACTGTTTCCTTTATAATTCTATATCCGATTTCCGTTATTTAAAAATTATGATTTCCGGCATTTCCGTTTTTAAACGTCATTTTTATTTAAATACGAAAATTTACGTCAAATTTATTTTAAAATAAGTAATTTGAAGCAAACTTATCAAATTTACTCATAAGTTTGTATTACTTACGAATGTTTACATTATCAAGTAAGTATTTTTATGTAGGTATCTTGTTAATAGTCTACAAAAAATCCAACAATCATGAAAATGTAAGTAAAACATAACCTTTAATTTAATTTTTTCCAATTTAATACATAATACTGTGATTCTATAATAAAAAAATCGCGGATTTGTCTACAAATATTATTTTTCATAAGGTTCGTAATGTTTTTTTAGGTAATCATCGCGAAATCGATATTACAATATATAATTTTAACAGCTGTCAAAATCTACAAATTGAAAAAATATTATAATTACTGTAAAAATATCTTTATTATCATTATATGAATGTGGATTTATATTAAATGAAAATTAACATATACATTACATCAATTTTGAAGTGTATTTAAAATATAATAATAAATTAAACATTTTATCTTATATTGTATTTCAAATATTATATTGTATTTTAAAAAACAATTTTTAAAACTACATAGATGTATCAAAAGAATTTTACATAGGGCTTAAGTACCTGGTGTAAACATAATCTGGAATAGAAAAGGTAAATTAGGTATAACGAAATTAAAAAAATAATTTATCATACATAACCTGATTTATAAAAAAATAATTAATGAGAAAAATGTAATGCAATTTTATTATATATATTGTACCCAGATAAATGCTTTGATTGATAAGTATTATAATAACTTAATACTATTAACATTTCAGTTTGAATTATTATTTTTCGTTAAATGTAAATATTCAGTAACTGTCAAAATAATTATTTTTTTGATTTTTGTCTTCTAACGCCATCTATAAAATACCGTTATTTTTGCACAATTTCCGTGTCCGTTTTCAATATTGTCGGCGGAAGTTTAATAAATTTGAATTATTTCCATAGTTATATTATAATTTCCGGAACATTGACTTATCCCTTATTAAAGTGTCCCTACTTTTTGCTAGAGACACTTAAATAAGGGATGCGCCAACGACTAGTCAAGATGCGGATTGGTCGAACACTGTTTCCTTTATAATTCTATATCCGATTTCCGTTATTTAAAAATTATGATTTCCGGCATTTCCGTTTTTAAACGTCATTTTTATTTAAATACGAAAATTTACGTCAAATTTATTTTAAAATAAGTAATTTGAAGCAAACTTATCAAATTTACTCATAAGTTTGTATTACTTACGAATGTTTACATTATCAAGTAAGTATTTTTATGTAGGTATCTTGTTAATAGTCTACAAAAAATCCAACAATCATGAAAATGTAAGTAAAACATAACCTTTAATTTAATTTTTTCCAATTTAATACATAATACTGTGATTCTATAATAAAAAAATCGCGGATTTGTCTACAAATATTATTTTTCATAAGGTTCGTAATGTTTTTTTAGGTAATCATCGCGAAATCGATATTACAATATATAATTTTAACAGCTGTCAAAATCTACAAATTGAAAAAATATTATAATTACTGTAAAAATATCTTTATTATCATTATATGAATGTGGATTTATATTAAATGAAAATTAACATATACATTACATCAATTTTGAAGTGTATTTAAAATATAATAATAAATTAAACATTTTATCTTATATTGTATTTCAAATATTATATTGTATTTTAAAAAACAATTTTTAAAACTACATAGATGTATCAAAAGAATTTTACATAGGGCTTAAGTACCTGGTGTAAACATAATCTGGAATAGAAAAGGTAAATTAGGTATAACGAAATTAAAAAAATAATTTATCATACATAACCTGATTTATAAAAAAATAATTAATGAGAAAAATGTAATGCAATTTTATTATATATATTGTACCCAGATAAATGCTTTGATTGATAAGTATTATAATAACTTAATACTATTAACATTTCAGTTTGAATTATTATTTTTCGTTAAATGTAAATATTCAGTAACTGTCAAAATAATTATTTTTTTGATTTTTGTCTTCTAACGCCATCTATAAAATACCGTTATTTTTGCACAATTTCCGTGTCCGTTTTCAATATTGTCGGCGGAAGTTTAATAAATTTGAATTATTTCCATAGTTATATTATAATTTCCGGAACATTGACTTATCCCTTATTAAAGTGTCCCTACTTTTTGCTAGAGACACTTTACACTCATCGCTTGATAAACCGACCTTTGATAAACCGGCAGCTTGGATGACCGGCGGACCAAACGCGCGATATGCTGACTTTCTCCAATCCTCTCCATAATACTACCGTGATTGCTATCTCTGCGTGTAATTTAAATTCGCCAATCAACGTTGAGGTTGGCACGGTGGTGGGGGCCCCTCTCGACGTCGGTTTATCAAGCGGTTCAATTACCAACTTCGTCGGTTTATCAAGCGGTGAGTGTAATTTATTTAAGTGTCTCTACTTTTTGCCTACTTTTTTGCATTTTTAAATATGCAGGGATCGACAAATCGTACTTGCAAGCCAACACTATGAACACTATGCTCGCACGGAATATATTTAATTACAAAAATTCCAGAATCAAAACTATTTGCTAGTAAAAGCATCGGTAAAAGCCAGAAAAATAAAATGAAAATCACATCTATTTGTATTTTACGCTTCCGATTTTAGTTCTTCGCACCGACGCACTCTCTAGCCATAGTCTCTAGCAACTTTTATTTCACAACTAGATTTTCTCTTCTATTCTGTAAATTAGATGATGAAACAGTGTACTATTTGATAATGTTAACCAAACTTTTATTTTTTTACGTTTAATTTATTTATGCAAAATAATTTTTAATATATTTGTAGTTGACGATAATTTGTGAAGGTAGATGGAAGTTTTTAGCAATAAAATATGTTTATTTACATATGTATATACATTTTTTAATTTTTTTTAGATGAATCTATCTGTCAACCTCTTGTCAAAATGTTTAAAAAATACAAGCAAAGAACATTTATTCAGAAGTATACATTTATCTAGAAGCAATGATCAAATAATTAAACTAACTCGATTGCGTGTAGTTGATAATAGTGAAATAGGTAAACAGGCAATGGCCGAAGGAAAACCTCCAAAGTGTATTCACATATATAATAAAGTCGGTGTAGGATATATTGGTAAACATCTAAACAATTCTTTAGTTGATATATAATGCGATACTTACTGCTTTATTTATTTTAGGAGACAGAGTGATGGTTGCTATAAAAGGTCAAAAGAAAAAAGGTATTTTAGTAGGACTTAAACAAAATCAAAAAACTAAAGTACCAAAATTCGATAGTAATAATATAGTGTTAATAGACGATAATGGAACACCTTTAGGGACAAGAATACATGTACCTATTCCAACGATATTACGAACTATTCTTAAAGAGAAAACGCAAGCGAAGGGTGCTGATTATACCAAGTTATTAGCTATAGCGACTAGATTTGTATAGAATAATTTATTGTAGTTTATTTTGTATAAAATAAAATTAGGAATATTATGCATATTGTCTTTTTAATTATTATCAGAATTTTGATACAAAAATTCAATTTCTTCAATGCAGGTAAATTTTTTTATAAAAGCAGTTAACTCCACCCAGGAAAAAGCAATCAAATCTAATTGGATCAGAGCAGATCTGAATGGGCCAAATTACGGATCTGATCAGATCTGAATGGGCCAAATTACGGATCTGATCAGATCTGAATGGGCCAAATTACGGATCTGATCAGATCTGATGCTATTTTTGATGAAAAATTTTATTTCCGATTTTAGATCCAATCTGATCTGATTGGATCAGAGCAGATCTGAAATTTGATCCAATCAGATCCGTAATTTGACCCATTTAGATCTGATCAGATCTAATTGGATCAAATTTCAGATCTGCTCTGATCGCTTTTTTTTGGGCAGTTTTTATAATTTGTGGGAAAATAGAAAAACTGTTTAAAAAATGGAGAATGTATTTAAATCGCCTTTGTCTTCGTCCAATTATTATTTGTCACCGACCACATGTTTTGGCCAAATTCCATTGAGAAATTCGTCAAATTCACAATTCTAGAGTCAATTTTATCCTTTTTGCCCCAAATAGTTGAAAATTATTTTCTTTTTAAAGTAAGGAAGCATTGAATAAGAACAATTTTAAAGAAAATTAATTTATTTCAAGAAAGAACACAGTAACAAGTTACTAACTAAATACTAAGCCCAAAAACAAAGAGTCAGCTCTTGGAGTTAACTCCATTTTTACCCAAGCGAATGAAGCAACTAACTCATTCTAGCGGATACCTTGAGAACTATCAACGGTAGGTAACTCTTTGTTGAACCAAACGAAAGAATGATTTTTTTCCCCCAAGAAACGGTTATTAACTCTGTTTGGCCTAAAAATGGAGTTAACTCGTTGCTGCAAACCCCTCAATTAGATTTAAAATTCAAAGAATGAAGCTACAAGAAATCTTGAACAGTTTTGTAGTAAAAATCTTAAAGTATGTAAAATAAATACTCGAATATAAATTTTATAACTTTTATTTATTTAATAAAAAAAAAATTACAGTACAAGAACATCCTGTTTCTGGAACTTATGAGCTTTCGATTTAATTTGCGCTGCAATACGATCAAGATCTCTTTGTCCTTGTGGTGTAAGTTTACGACCACCATCTGGGGACTTTTCGATCAACTTTAACTGTTCTAAAGACTGTAGGGCTTTTCTTGCAATGCTTCCAGCGGACCGACAGAAATGAGACGGGTGTGTGCCGTTACGTTTACGGCCACCGAATATTTTAGTCACAGATCCTACACCAATTGGCGACCTGATGTAAATATGTCTTATTAAGGCAGAACAACGGACGTAGTACCAATCGGGATCGTAGGGGGCTAATTCCTTGTGCTTTCCTGATTTGACCAAATCTATCCATTCTGGTACGCGCATTTTTCCGGTCCTGTAATATTAAATCATTAGTAAAATTTTTAAGCATGAAATAAATGTGTTTATACATACTTTTTTAGAAAAGCGGCGAATGCTTTTACGAATTTATGTTGATCTACATCTTTTAACGTGACAGACGGCATCTGAAAATTGCAATAATGGGTTTTATACTCGATTTATTATAAGTGGTCGCTGTATTAACCAACGAAAATGTAAAATAATGTAAAGTAGTAACCTTTTAGATCGAATTTTTAATAAGACTTCCAGGAAATTAGTATTTCTTATAAAACATAAGAATTAAATAGGTACAGCATGTGCCACTTCACATCAACATAACCAAACGGAAGAGTATTTTCCATAGATTAAAAATAAACGTTTATCTAATAGACTAGAGATGTATTGTGGGGGTTTTTATTTTTGCATGTTTGTATTTCCGGTGGAGGGATTTTTAAATATTACATAATTTTTAATTAAGTGAATTTTCCAAAGGAAAATTAGTTATTGTTATCAATTTTTTGATAGAAATTCGGCGAAAAAAAACTATATCTTTGTCGAAACCACGAAAATGTAGTTATTTTATGTATATATGGCCGCTTCTTGTTTCAGGTTTTAAAACTTATTGTTAGTAGAAAAAAATCAATCTTATGAATATTTAAATTAAGTTCATTAGCGAAATTACTTTATTTTACTATGCAGAAGAATAAAAAGTATATAAACAATAATAAATAATAAAAATTTTCAATAATTATTTGTTGACACATTTAAAATATAATTTGTTACCTTTTTATTAGTAAATAAAATTCACTTTGCATGAATTTTTTTTATGTTATGAAAGGATGAGAAAAATGTAAAAAATGATTTGTGATTAGCAAAATAGTTTATTTTTCCTACAAATGTAATTGAATTCATTTGATAGGATTTACAAATAGTATAACTATTGTGATACTTTTTGAAATCATAAACGTGTTATCAATAATTTATTAAATGCTGTGAAAAAATACCAATTTCTATATAAATAATTTTCATTCTCATAACAGTAGAAGTTTCAACAGAAATTCACAGCAAATAATAAATGGAGAACACTTTTACTTTTAATACAAACATTATTTATAATTATAACTAATAAACAAATCATACAGATAAAACAAAGTATACGCATGTAAAATAAACCAAAAAGTCGACTTTTTTTATAAAAAAAATCAGCAAAGTCAAATAATTACATATGTACATATTATAGGCGTATGATAGTCATTCCCATTAACAAATTTAGATTTTAATGATAATGCAACATGATTGATAAGATAACATTATTTAAAAAGTGTTACTTAAAAAATATATTTATGTATATATACAGTCTCAGCACTGCTTTTTATATTTAAAAAACAAGAAATATCAATAACAGTATAATGTATCTGTAACAGTTCACGCTCAATGTTCTAGAGCACGATATATATATCTATATCATCTCAGCGAAAAAACATTTTATCCATCGCTACGATAAAACTTTTGTAAACTCAAAAACAAACACGAGGCACTTGTATATCTCAGTTAGCTTTCATCAGGAAGTTTTGTTAAGAGTAACGGCAGGTACGTTGGGGCTCGGGATCGCTTCAGGGGGTTTTCTCACAGTTTGTGGAATGACGGTTAACGACTTAGGTATCTTCGGTAAGATCATAACCGGAGGTTTCTTAATTTCTATTGGTGTTGACGTTTTCAACTCAACACTAGCATTATTTGTATTAGGAGTATCTGGTGGAGCAGGAGCTGGCAGAGGTTTGGGTTGCTGCAGTTGTTGGTCGTTGATAGGAAGGGCTGGACGCTGCTTCAGTACGGAAACAGGAGTGGAAGCTTTCTTCTTTAACAATTCTGTCTCACGTTTCATCGCACACATTCGATTGTAATCCTGCACTGACATGTGGTACGGTTTACCTCCAGACATCACTTGTACCAGATTAGGAAGTCTTTTCAGTTCTGTGGTCTTAGTCAGGGCACCCGATGTAACTGTCGCTGTCACTTTGCTCTGTGTAATAGGAATCAAGGTCGGGCTCCACTGCTTCCCAACCTTATTTCCTGCTGTCAGAACTGTTGTAGACTTCTTTATACCGCTTGGCATTCTTATGATTGTGCTGCCTTGTCGTGGCCTGGTTGTCTGCAGAGAGATTAGACCAGGTGGAACACTTGATGCAGATCTCGGCCGGATAATGTTAATTGGGGCGGCCAGGCTTGGTCCCAGTTGTGTAATCGACAGTGCAGAGGCATTGTTTGTTTGTTTGCTCGGGGCTCCAGTGATAATTCCACTCTGGCTGACTATCTGCTTGCGAGGAGGATTGTTGAAAGGCAACATGGCTAGTGGCTGTACTGGGGCGCTGTGGGATGGGATGTTGTCATAAGCCCTCAGACGGTTTTGTACAGATTCACAGTAGTTTGAAGCGTGAGGACTTGCATTAGGTGTCAGGATCAATTCACCGTTACGGAAATACTTCTCAAGTAGAATTAAGTGACGTAAGAAGCTACTCTGATTTCCATAAGGTTTCTGGAGTTCCTGCCACAGACGTTTAGTGTCATGGTCGTATTGTACAGTTGAAGCACACTTCTCCCATCCTTCTGGAGTTCGTTCTTTAGGATTGCTAAATTCTATGTTACCTTGCAAAGGTAAATCATCTTCCCCTGGAAACAGTTGCCGTACAGAAACAGAAGGGTTCTTCTCAAGTCTTTCTACCGCATTATTATTCGGTTGTTTCTTCTGAATTGGATGTAACTCAACTACATATTTGGAATCGTTTGGTAACCTACGCAACAACACTGATTTCTGAGGCACTTCTGTTGGTTTTTTCTCAGTGTTGTTGTTTTGTTGTTCACTTTCCGGTAACACATCTAGCTCTATAACATCATTTGTGGAAGGCACTCGTTGTTCTTTGTTTTCTTGTGTTGAATCGGATGAACTCTTGGATGTTCTGGATTCAGGTTTAAGTAGTAGTTCACTTTTACGGCATTTTTGTGGTTTGGGTTTTTTCATTTTCTTAAGCGATTGTTTCTTCTCAGGAGTTTTTTCTTTAGTCGGTACAGGAATAGGTTCTTCTGCTTCAGCTTCATCCATAACTTGTACGTCACGGAAATGAAGTAATCTAGAATCAATATCGAAGACCTTTAGTTTTTATTTGAAAATGATTGTGATATTTCATTTTTTTAAATCAACAATCAAAATGCCAACATTTTGTAACAATCATTTAACTCACCGTTTTTTATAGTTATCAAAGAACAGCACAGTATTTGGCCTATTATCACTTGGAGGCTTGAGCAGTAGTGTTGAGAAATACCGGCACAGTTTACACACGACACTACTTCCTGTTGTAATCTGAGTGTCATCATCAGCTGCAGTAAGGCGTACCGGTAAGCCCTGCTTGTCAAGAGCCTCATTTATCTGAGCAGCCTCCGTGGCATCTACTGCGAGGGCATGATTACGTGCGAGCCGCCGTTTACAAAGAGCACACCTAGTAAGTCGTTCTAGTGCATCAAAATGTGTCTCGCAGATAAGGATCGAGTGCTGGCCGGGTATTGTGTCTAAATCTATTTGAATCTGGAAGAAGGGAATAAAAATTGTAGTTCGTATTTTAATAAAATTATTTTAAAACTTACATCTTGTTGAAGATTTCTTTTCATTTTGAGCAACCATTTACGACGGACGGTATGACAAGCGTTCGCAGTACAGCCAAGAGCTTGACACAATCTCGGTTCAGAGTTAGAGGCACTTCCGTCAACACGTTTCACTTGTTTGTTGTACGATGGCATGTTGGCTTTTCTGTCTACGTGGCGGAAACATGCATCGCATAGACATGATTCTGCAGTCAGATGTTTCTCCGCTGAAAAAGTTTATTATTATTAACAACATATTTGGTTAAAACTACAAATAGCTTACCTTCTAATATTTTTTGCTGTCGTTCATTGCTTTTAATTTGAGCGATATGGCAGGGTGTATCAAAGAGGCCAAACTTTCCGTAACAATAACAGCACTCATCACGGCACAGTCTATGTGGATGAATACCGAAAGAACTTGCTTTTTCAGGTATAACCAGCGTTTTTGCTTTTCCACCTGAACCATCATCTGCTTTTCCATCAGCTCCGGTACCTCCTTCGTCAGACATGTGCTCGCTACTACCATCTGCGAGGGGAATATGAATATGATCACCTTGGTACACAGGAATTAAAAAAAAATGTACTTATTGAAATAAATAATGGTTTATGTATTTATGTGGATCATTTGAATTTATTTAGTAAAAGCTAAGACCCACTGAAAACTTCAGATTGTTAGATATTAATTTATTGTTTTGTATTTTGTGTGACTGAATCAACAGTATGAAAAAAGTCAAAATAAAATTCTATAAATTAGAAATCAACAATGAAAAAAAAAATTACAACAGTGGAAATTTCGCTAATTTTTAGCCATCACAGGGAATATGTAACTGAAATTTTTACAGTAACCCACTTATAATAATTTTTTGGACTTTTTTTATAAAAAATAAAAATTTTGTTATTTTTTTAATACTTGCAATTTATATCTTTATTTTTTTAATGAATTAGAATTTCATGCTGTTGTTAAAGCCGAGTTTTTTTAAAAGAAGAAATTAAAAAAGCATTTGGTATGGGATTTGTAAGCAAAATATAAATATTTATAAAATTGTAAGTCATGCATTATTGGTTCATTAAATTCTTATTTGAAAAAAATAAAGTAAGAGCTTAATTTTATTATTATTATTTATAGTACTTCATGTTTCTAGTAAACCATTAAGAATGGATTTGAATGGGGGTTAATGATTATAAGAGATAATGAGTAGAAGTCCCATAACCAACTACTAATTACCAGTGTTAGAGCGGTTAGAAGAATTATGAGATTTTCTTTGCGCACCGGCTGATTCTGACGACTGACCAGTCGACTGCCACGAGCATCCATCCTACAAATAAAGTAATCTTTGTCAACAAACAAAAGCACTGTAAAATAAGTCCATTAAATATTTATTTATCGATATTAGTTTAATAATTAGTTATAAAAATAGATAAAACTTTACTGACCTCTTTCATTACTTTGTAGTAAGTGTTTTCAGCATCAGGGGAGCTGTCTGAGTCGTCTCTACCACTTGTTGCAGCTTTACGTTTCTGTAGCGTCATTTTAAGATCACCTTTAGATTTTCTTTTCTCCGATCCTTTACTATTCAGTTTAATAACGGTTTTTAAAGTTCCTGTATACGGATCTGGCACTTTATTTAATACACGTTTACTTTTGGCTAGTTTAGCATCAGCTGCAGCTTTTAAACTTTGTAATCCAAGTGCATTTAAAATACTTTCTTTTTTTAATTGGTTTTCGGGTGTTTCTTCTATTGTTACGGCTTTTGTATCGAGTAGATCTTTGTTTAGTAATATACTTTCTATATTATTTATTTGCTCTGATTCGGTTATTAGTTTTGTTGGCTGTACGTCTATAACAACAGTGTTCAGATCTACGGACTTTAATATTTTATCATTTGGCAGTGTATTATCAACTTTTTCTTCTTCTTTAGTTATTTCAGGTGCTGTGATATCTTCATTACTTAATTGAGTTTCAGTTTTAGTTTCTGGCAACAGTTCAACTTGTTTATCTAGCTGTGGCATCTCTCTGTCTTCAATGTCACAAGTATCGATGCAAGTATCGATAATTTCTTTCAATTCAATTTTCTCTTCAGGTTCTTCAGTAAATCCATTTACCACTTCTACTGGTTCAACTTTATTGCCTTCTGGTTCCTCTTTATTGCCTTCATCTTCTTTAATACTACTTAAATCTATGTCTAATATATCGTTTGTTTCTTTAGCTACTATTTCAACAGTCTTTTCGGTCACAGTATTAAAATTATTTTCTATGCTTTCTGATATGTTTTCACCGTAAAATTTCTGAACCGAAACAACATCAGCTTCTACATTTTTTTTATCAGGTTCAGGTGGAACGGTTTTAATGGTTTTCCTCCAAGAAGCTCTGGTAGTACGTTTGCCCCATTCTGGGTCACTGTCTGTACTAACATCATTAAAGTTTTGTGCCATTTGGTCCAATATTAGTAACTTTTCAGGCACTTTGGTACTGAGAGAAGCTTCTGTATCTTCTATCTTGCATTCAGTCTCAATTAATTTAGGTTTTTCATCCATGTTGTTGTTCTCATTATCGGCAGGATCCAGTTTTATTTCTTGTGAAACAGGGATTTCATTATCAACAGATAAACTACGTTTCAGCGGTGCGGTTTTCTCTCCTTCTAACTGTATATCTGGTGCACTACCATTTTCTATAAGTGACACAGTACTTTCACAGTAACTGCTTTCCGATTCAGACAAATACCCAGAACATTTAGAAATTTCACTACTGTCACGAGAATCTGAATGAATCCTTCTTCTTTTTTTGTTCTCTGTTTCGATTCCATCCAACAATTGTGCATCTTTTAGTTTACGATGTTTGCCATTTCTCAAAACCCTTGCTGGTGAATCAGATCTAGTGGTATATGGACTTCGAGTGCGTGTTAGAGTATCGATACTGGACCTGAGTTTTGATGGTTTTTTTGGTCTTGGACTGACACTTCTTGGTAAAAGTCCTTCAAACTGTGCTAATCCAATAACTGCAATAGGTTTATCTTCTAAGTCATTGTGGTACATTGCTTTTTCGATACTGTGACGTCTTTTTTTCACAGATTGTTGTACTTTTGCAACAGCAGCTTTAGGAACATTCAGGTCAAGCATATTTATTACATTTTGAGCTTCCAAGTCAATAGTAGTGTCTTTTGCAATGGTATCTACAATGCTTTGGTTTTTAATTGATGTTTTCTTTGCTGTAACTTTTTTGTTTACTTTCTTTGCGACCTTTTTTCCTTTACGAGGAGTGCTCAGTTTTGAAACCGTACTGTCTGTCTCAGACATCTCTACGATATCCTCGACAACTTCAGGTTCTGTTTTAACAACCATTTCTTCTTTAATTTCTTCGACTGGTAGAGGAACTGTCTGTATGTCTGTTGTTTTCTTCTTAATAGTCTTCTTAACTTTTTTTGGTGTTTCTTCTACAGCTCCAGGCACATCGTTCTTTATAACTTTCTTTTTAGGTAGAACTTTCTTAGGTTTGAGTGTTCCATTTTTCAGTAATATCGCCTTACCAGCTGCGTCACTCAATTCAGCTTTAATGATTTTCTTGGGAATTTTACCTTTTTGTTGCTTTGTTTTATTTTTTGCTTTAAGATCTTTTTTTAACTTGTTCTTTATAGGTGGCTTCTTGCGTACTATTAACCCTTTTTTGTTTTTTGCTATTCTCTTTGCGAATGGAGGGTGAGACAAATCTACATTTTCGGTGGGATGAATTTCGTCTATTTGAGAAGCAGCATACACGTCTATTTCTGGCACGTCATCTTTCTTGCCCCCTTTCTTTGTCGGCTCGTTTAGCAGCGGCACAGGTGACGGTGTCTGTTTTTTGCTCGCTGGGGCCTTCTTGTCACGTGTAGCCATCCTGTGTTTGTCGTGCCAACATCAGTACAGTACCTGATAATGATATTGTTTTAATTCTATGTCGTTTGTATACAAAAGTGCACCTACATTATGTATAAGCTGTCTTTTTTAAGTGAAATGAAAATATACTTGAGAGGATCAGTGAAAAATTAGGAAAATTTGTAAAGCAGGTAATTTTATTGTAAAAACAGCAAGAGAATAAAATAAAAGAAATTAATTAATGCTTTCGTAAATAAAAATTTATAATTTACTTTTGTATTATTTTATTAGATTTAAAAAAACGTTCAACTATATAATTTTTTGTATCTATTATTGTTATATTCAAACTCGATAGCTAATAAGTTAAATTACTCAGCATCAATGGTGGAAAAATTCATGGAAATTTAATCAGAAAAGGAGTATATATGGAAAAATGGCAATGAAAAGACAACATATTACACAACTGAATAATTTTTAATAAAAAATTATTAAATTGTTATATAAATACTGTACTTTTTTATAATTTTTGTTAAAACATGAATAATGTAAACATAAAATAATTTTCTTTTCAAAAATAAATGAATAAATATACTTTTAAGTTGCTTTTAAGTGGCAAGATTAATAATCGTAGAATATTATTATAAATGTTCTTACGATGAAATTCAACTAATTTTTCTGAAGTATCGGGTAGTATACAAAATTGTTACTTAAAAATACTCTAATATCAATGATAGTTTATTTCTGCATTACAAAATTAGTTATACTGAATTATTAATACTTTATTTAATGATAGACCCTTTGGACATAACCTTGCTTGTTGATTTTTTTTTATTTGGGAAATTATTTTAACTTACAGTAGATTTAATATAAGAAAAAAAGAAATAATAATTAAATTTTAATAAATAAAATATATTCAATTTTGTGGAAAAATATTATAATACAAAATTACTATTAAAAATATTTTATTTATATATAGAACATCTAAATGTACATACTTTTTACAAATACAATACAAGAAATATTAGTTATACACAAATGATGTAAATGTTAGTACACTATAAAATATATAAATCAATTAACCAAATGTATAAATATTATACATATAACATGGATACCCATCAAAACGTAACAATAAAAATTATAAAAAATATGGTCATTAAATAATTTAGAAATAAAATTAAAGAAAAATAATTTACATTAATTTTTGTTCATAAAATATATAACGTTGCATAATATTAAATATAAAAAAAAATACCGTGATTCATAAAAAAGAAATAATTCATAGAAAATTAAAATATTTAACACTACGTGATTACTACATATCATCCATTTTTAAACACAAAAAATGGGCCTTGAAAATATTATCAAATGAATGATGTACAAAATAGGGGTAGTTTATAAATTCCCTATAACTCAACGTCAATACAAACTGAACCAACAGGTAACCCCAAATATAATTTCGTGTTAGTACGTATATAGGTTATTTTATGTAGTAAATAACGTATTTACCTATTTATATGCACGTATCACAGCAACGCGAATTAATTATCAAAATCAGAGTAAACGCCATTGAAAAACTCAGGCAAACAAAAGCAAGCATTGACCTGCACGAACTTTTCTAGCACTATGACATTTTTAAAACCGCTATTTTATCCTAGTCGAGGTCAGAAACTCGATAAAACAAGCACATTTTCCTAATAACAACGAACCGCCACAACGTTTTCCGGTGTTAGGTAACGCGAGGGGTGCAAAAATAGTGTAAATTATATCGAACAATTTTTAGGGTCTCTTACCTTCCCTGAATATAATTATGAACGCCACCTATACTATATCTTATAAATGCGTCTTTCTCTGGAACTACGAAAAGCACGAATCATGGCGATCGTGTACATTCGGCTCGTCGACTGTACACGACCACAACCGGACGTTCTGCGGAAACGCCTAGATCAGCAACAGAATCATGCGCGAAAATCATGAATTTAAGATAGTTTTATGAGAATGCAACGATTCGTGAATGTAGATAAACGATTTGAGTTACTGTTTATGTAGGTATTGAGAAGTATGTAGATATATGAGGGTTGGTATGTGTACATAGAGTAATCGATGCGTGCTTCTTTTTGTGGCGCAATATTGGTAGCAAACAGCCACGCGTGAGTTCGGTCACCTACGTACCATAGTCAGCAGGACAACGGTGCCGCCGCCGCTCTCTAGCCTCGCGCTAGTGTTATTATTTTACCGCCCCCGACGGGGTTGGAGTTACGTCGTCTTTCTACTCCATGCGTTACGTTTACTCTTTCATTTCTAACAATTCTAACCACATGTTATACACTCTGTCATCAATTTAGATAATCAAATCTATCTGTATATTAGTAATTTAAATAGTATATTATTATTGTTATATACTTATATGTACTCCGTACACATTAAAGATTTTTTTTAATAATTGATTAATGGTTTCTTATTATTTAAAGATGCTTTAACTAATATTGAAAAAAAAAGTATTATTAAAATATTTTTAGGAATACATACCTTAATTTACTGAAAATATAGATTTGAAATTTGGTAGGAGTAAAACAAAGAAAATTGAAATTTTATAATTTTGATGTAATAAATGATTGAAAAGTGGGAATAATTATTTCAACTATCTATTAAATAATAATCCTGGCTGCGCTGCTTTACAAGGATTGTCTAATTTAATATAAAAAAAATGAAAATGTATTCTATTTCTTCTTGTAGGTTTTCATCATGTCAAGCACTAGTGGGGATTTATGTATATGGAAAATATTTGTATGAAAAATTTATTTTCATCATGAATAAAAAATTTTGGTTTAAATTTTATATAAAAAAATATGGATATTTGAGGCTAAAGGCGGAACTAAAGGAATAATTACTAAATTTAATTAGTTTTTTTTTTTTTTTTTTACTTGAAAAACGGAGAAACTGTGGTTTCTTAGTCACTTAAACTAAAAATACACCTTAACCACATTTATTTCACTCGACACGTGTTTCGACTTCACAAGAAGTCCTCATCAGGAGCCTCATCCAGACAGTCTGGAATCGTTAGGCTCCTGATGAGGACTTCTTGTGAAGTCGAAACACGTGTCGAGTGAAATAAATGTGGTTAAGGTGTATTTTTAGTTTAAGTGAAATTTAATTAGTATCTATGAATTTCATTTACATATGAAGTTAATTTTTTATTTTGGTTAAAAAAAAGTTATAAATTTATATATTTTAACAAATTTTGAAAAACTGTTTTATAGAAAAATAATTTTTATTTATTTTTTAACGAAAAGAATAGTTTTAAAAATTATTAATAATACAATGTACCAATATTTTAAACCTTTCAGTATTTTAGTTTTAGTTTCCCTTGAAATTTTCTACGGTACTTAGTATATATTTCACAATAAGCCAAAGGCTGCAGTGTTAAAGGTACCTAACCCTTATCATCAATCACAACCTAATAATAATAATAATAGTATATATTTATTTCTTTTAAAAGTTTTATCATAGATTAAACCTAAAATAATAGCATAAAATTAATATTTGCTGTATATATTTAATCTATGAAAAGAAAACGTGGGTAAAACCCAATATACTATAAAAACTTTTATCATTTCATTGTTTATACTTATAGAAAGTTAATTTGGTTTTCCATGTAATGTAAAATATTGATAATTAATAATGTATGAATCATATTCAATTCGATATTAAATTATATATTTTTATCTAAAACTGTTTAGTACAATATATTTTTGAATTTGATTAGCAAAAAATATTCAAAATTTAATTCTTCCTGAAACATTAAATAAGGTCAATTTTCTTTTAAGTTTTTCACACTAAAATCAAGTTCATACTATATAAAAAAAATTATGCATTTACCAGCTCATTGCACTAGGTTTTTTTTCTTTAATTAAATGGTAGCTATACTAATAATTTTCATTTAATAATTTTTTTAATTCACACCTTTATAATTTATTTTAAAACGTTTGTATCTATAAAATTTTTATTAGAATGGGCAAAAAACGTTGAGAAAATTAATGGTGTAATGTTAAAGATACAGTGGCATACGCAAGATTCTGTTATGGAGGAGTAGGGGGAAGATAACTAAAAATCTATCATGAAAATTGTTTTTTTTTTTTAATTTATTATTATTTACTATACCGGGTGGTCTATTTAAGACAAGCAAATATCTCGAAAATTAAGGTTTTTCAGGGAAAATGTTTGGTACAAAAGTTTCAGGAGGTAAAATTTTCGATTTTGAGTGGAGGTTTTAAGGTCATTTTGGGGTCAACTTAATTTTTTTAAATGGAAACATATTTCTTTTTTTACATATTCGTATCTTACAGAAAAAACGAAACAACTTTTGTCTGAGAAGTTTTTTCAAAATCCTCAATTTTAACCTATATTTTTTTAGTAAAAATATTCAAAATATAAAAAAGAATCTTTTAGAAAATCCTAAAATTAAAAAAAAAATCATTTTTAAAATTTAATTGTTACTTAAACATGCATAGTTAATAATTATAAATATTTTAATAATTTCGATTTTTTTTAATAAAAACAAAAAAAAAATTAAAAAAAAAATAGATTTACAAAATGCTCCTGAATTTGAGGATTTTGAAAAAACTTCTTAAACAAAAGTTGCTTCTTTTTTTCTGCAAAATACGAATATGTAAAAAAAGAAATAGGTTTCTATTTAAAAAAATGAAGTTAACCCCAAAAAGACCAAAAAAACTCCACTCAAAGTCAAAATTTTTACCTCCATTGGTTTTCCCCCTTCTAACCCTGAAACTTTTGTACCAAACATTTTCCCTGAAAAACCTTAATTTTCGAGATATTTGCTTGTCTCAATTTAAATAGACCACCCGGTATATAACATAATAAGTTCACAGATATCATGGGGGGGGGTCTGATGTACGCCACAATAAAGATATGAGCCGTTCTGAATCGAAAAGAACCAACTTTAAATTTGAAGTATTCCTTTAATTAAAAAAATATTCATATTTTCTGTACATAATTGTTATGTTATATATGAAGAAAATTTTGTGGGAAAAGTTAGCATAAAAATGTAAATAACTGAAAGATAACTCGATGTTATTAGTAAATATCATTTAATTGTAACGAAATTGTTATATAGATTGTAAAAAATATAATTGCCATTCAACATAATTGAAAATTTATTTATGGAAATATTTTAAAACATTTTTCTGTAAATTCAATTATAATTTTTTCTGTATTTATTTTTTTATACTAAGTTGACCAAATTTACTCCTTTTCGTAGACAGTACTCTTTTTAAAACTTTACTCCCAAACTATTCTTTTCTATTCGTGATTTTATACTCCTTTCTACAAAACTTCCAAAAACATGAAAACTAAACGATTACTATTGATTTTCATATTATTTAAAAATTATATCGACAATTATCATATATCATTACAATTAAACGACTAAAAAAAGGTCATAACAATTGGACAGTATTTATTTAAATAATATAATCTTAAAACTACTCCTTTTGTTCCAAAAATAATTGGTCACCTTATTTAAAGTCTAAGTGCATACTTTTACAATATATCTTACTGCATATTAAATTGTACTATGCACCTATTATTTTTGATTAGTATCGATTTTTGGAACTAATGTCTCGTATCTATCTCGTCTCGTATATTTAATAAATAATATAAAATAAACTATTTTTTTAATAACAGGGTTACACATTAGGAGTGGATATCGACTTTATTTTCGAAACTATAAAAGTTAGAACAATATTTCAAATTGTAACTATCCTTAAATTAGCATTTGGAAGAATAATAAAAAACCATGCAACCCCTATCCATACTCGCATCGCCCACACGCCTCTCAACTTGGAAATTTTAAATTTCATAAACGGTCCATCATAAAATAAATTGCTTGAAGTAAAAAGTTCATTAATAAAATCGATCTTTCAAATTCTGAAATAAAATATAGGGGGTTCCATTTAAAATTTCAAAGTTGAGAGGCGTGTGGGTGATGCGAGTATGGATGGGGGTTGCATGATTTTTTATTATTATTCCAAATGCTTATTCAAGGGTAGTTATAATTTGAAATATTGTTCTAACTTTTATAGTTTCGAAAATAAAGTCGATATCCACTCCTAATGAGTAAAACGAATCTATTAAATAGTAAATCATTACTTATATATCTATCGATGAAACTAGACAAAATTAATACCATCTTGTCAAAATTTCAGATGATTTAATCTCAAGATCGAGAAAACTCTCCCATCGGCATTTTTTGCGTGGTTTCCTGTAAATTTTTACAAAAATATAGATTTTTCTAAATTGTTAACTGATAATGACTTTTCATGAGTCTACCTTGTTTCTAAAGGCTGTAATGTACGATTATTGTTAACGGAAAGAAAGCGCTATGTAGTTGGAATGAGTCCATTTACGTCATATAAAAACTGTTATACCGGAACCTTCTTACATGTCTACGTAGTACATATATATTTGTGTATGTGACTTTCAAAAGTAAAGAGTAAAAACACACACACACACACATACACACTGTGGTTGCATGGACATGCGGGTGAAACTGTCGATATGTTTATACTTATGTATGTTTATGTATATTAGTTGGTGAAAGCTCTTTTCGGAAATATTTAATATTTTAGATTCTTATATTACCTATATCATATTAAGTATTATTGTACACGCAATTCTGTTTTACACGGGTTTAATTTAACACGGCCTAGAAAAAAATTGATTCCGTTTTTACACGATTTCATTCGATTTAGCACGATTAAACAAGCTATTTGATTTAAATTTTAAAGAAAAATATTTTTATTAGCCGGATTTATTTTATTTATAAAATATGTAGTTACGGATTTCCCCTTTCTAATTTATTTTCATAGCAGCTTAAGTATATATTTTAGTCTTTTGTTTAGTTTCAATAAAATTGGACGTATTTTATATAAGCTGTTGAATAAGTGACTAAGTAACATAAAAAAAGTTTTAATCGATAAGAATACTATTTTTTACAGGGTTGAAAGTAGAGATGCCACGAATAGTGATTTGGCCGAATATCGAATACCGAATATTCGGCGACACTTAGTACATTTCGTGGGCGTATTTGTTTCATTTGCGAGTAGGTCGTGTCACATTAATAATCATTATTGACGAAAATTTTAAGTCAATAATGATTAATTTCAATAATTATTATTATTTTTGAGAAAAATAAAATATTTATTTTTTTGTAATTTTATGGATAACATTTATTTTACCAAATAACAAAAAAAGAGGACAAAAAAAAGACACTTTTTCTATAGAGGACAGTTGGCCAAAATAGAGGAGTATCCTCTTCAAAATAGGACAGCTGGTCACCTTAATATAATACACTGTATATCTTAAAAATTATCACTGTTTGTTCGTGAAAAGCTTTACGAAATGGCACCATTTAATAAAAAATCACCTATTTCGGGAATATAATAAAATTTGTAGTGAAGACAATAAACTGCCAGTTTGTTTGTTGTGTAACAGCAAGATCTGTGTAACAACAAACGCAAAAAAAAAATTTTATTCATCATAACTTACCACTGATAGATTTTAAATATGCTGATTTTTTGTAAAAAAAAATTATGAGTAATATTTATTATGTGCTTTTTTTCACTATTTGGTATTCGGTATTCGGTCGAATATTGAGAACTATTCGGCCGAATACCGAATACTAAAAAAAGTAGCCGAATAGGCCGAATACCGAATAGTAGCCGAATATTCGTGGCATCTCTAGTTGAAAGGATATGGAACTAATCCCCTTTTTTCTATGTACTTCATGTCTTTTTTTACACGGTTTTTCTGAAACGTATCTACCGTGTAAAAACAGAATTAGGTGTATATTAATTATTATTAATATCGGGCACTGTCGAAATTTGACCAATATTTTACCTGCCTTAATGGCAACACACACACAATATTTTTTGTGTGTGTAGGTACATCTATATGGCACAGTACATTCCGAATAGTTTCAAATGATATACATAAGTACTACATCCTGATAATCTAAAGAAGATCTTCATTTTGAAAATTCCAAGGATGGAGAGAGGGGGGGGGGAATTGGGTAAAAATACTGATCTCAGGGGAATGAATATTTCTATATAGGTAGTTTACTTATTTTTGGATGTATATTTCGACAGGGTGGAATTTTATATCCCTGGAGGGGGGGGGGGTCATCTTTTTAATACTGAAAAATAATGGTTTGTTCGTTGAATTCAGTCCTGAATTTATGAAATCAGATCTGAAACGGATATTATTATGTTATTTATTTTTTTGATAATGATTCGAGTGAGAAATGAAAATTCATGCATTTACGTGAAAGTTAATATTTTGAAAATTTTAATGTTTTAAAAAAAATATATTTATTTTTAATTACATTCTATATAATATATTTATACGATTTGGTGGAGGATCTTTTATAGTGGGGGTCCCTACTCCCTAGACAGCTCTTACTATATTGGGTGTAATTTCCAGTTTTATAAAGTGAATATCAAAATATTTTCCAGAGTGATTGACATTTCAGTAATCTAGTTTTATTATAAAGTAAATCCATAGATAACATATAGGTAATTTAATTCTGTACTATGCAAAAAAAATTATTTGCTTTTGCAAATAATTTTTCTTTATAATAACAAGATCTGTGTATTTTTTTTAGATATTTTTAAGCAAAATGAACTGAATTTCGTTGTTAGTATACTCGCCCTGTACGGGGTACGTACGCTTGTACACGCCCACACAAAGAACACAGAATTATATTACGTTTACTTTTTATGCCTGCTGCGGGTGCGTACTGTACCATGATGTGTATATCTGTTTTTCGACTTGTACACGCATAAATAAGTTTTTTCTTAAAGTAAGAGAAAAAATTCCTCGAAATATTGTTTTTGATCGACAAAATTGTGTTTAACACAATTTGATGGTAATTTCAATTTTAATTTTGAATAATTCAAATAGTACCTAAGTCAAATAATCTTTTAATTATTCAGAAATGAAGGAGGAGTCATTAGGCGGTAATTTTAATTTTGAATAGTTAGAAAACTATTTGACTTACTATTTGAATTATTCAAAATTGAAAATTAAATTACCATCGCTAGATGACTGCTCCTGTATTTCAAGTGTTAAAGAGAAACAATAATATTGTTGGATTAAGATTATATTCTAATTGATTCTAAATTAAGATAACAAGGACTTTATTATGAAACAAGGACTGTCATGGCCAAATGCCTAAATGCAATTTTGTTTCTATGTAACTACGAAATTCAATTTTTTTTTTCAATGAAAATTATCATATTAAGGCCAATTTTATCTGGATAAAATTTTGCATCATTCAGCGGTGTAGCTAAAAAAATCGCGGAGGGGGGTGTAATTTTTTTTGTAATTTAATTTTCATTTTTTTATATATCAATATTGTTAAATTTATTACGTTGTTTCTCCACTAAACTGTATGTAGTTTAAGATGTGATATTTTATCTGGATAAATTTTGCATCATTCTGCGATGCAGCTAATAAAATTGGGGGAGGGGGTAGTTTTTTTTGTAATTATATATAACTTTGATTTTTTTATTTAACATGATTTTTAAATTTATTACGTTTTTGTCGTACGTAAATGTAGTTTAAGATGCGATATTCATTCAACAATTGTAACTTTAATGTTAGGGGTTGATTTGTAGATTTTAGATCTTCATCGAGAGTTTTTAATATGTGTATGACTTTTATAGAAAATATAATTAATTATATTATATTGACATATCAATATTGTGAATGGACGAATGCCTTAAACAAATGATTGTTTTTTTTAAGTATTTTACCTTCTCGAAGAATTGTCATTGAACTAATTGTAAGTTGATTTAGTCAATAAACATTGTGTATTTTTTAAATTATATACAAATGGTATATCTATTTATTTTTGTAATTTGTATAACTTTTAACTCAAAGGAGTTAAGTTTTTTCTTCTTATTTTTTTTTAATTTTTGAAATGTATATCCTTTTATTTAGCACGATCAATGGAAGTTTTAATAAAAAAATAGTAAATTGAATGATTTTGATATCAAATAATGTATAAAGCTATTCAATGTTGAAAATAAAATAAAAAAACTTTTATTTGGTAGAAAATTAAATAAAAATTAATAAATTTTTAATAATAGGGCTTCAAGATCCTAATAAAAGACATGATATGTTCTTTTTCCAGTTTCCACCAGAATCAATAAATTTTCTTCAAAAAGGATAATAAAAATATTCTGATCTCCTAATATTTCCATCAGAAATTGTGGTTCATTTTAAATATCTTTTTTAAGGAAAAACTAATAATTTTTTTTCAACAGGGATTGTTATGATATTTTATCCATAGTCCCCACATCCTATCACGGGCTCGTAGGCCAGTTTTAACCCCCTACCTACCCAATTTGCAAAAAAGTGTCTAAGGATGAAATTTTATACAGGATTTTGATATAATATATTAAATAAGGTATGTATTTGCCCAGTTTCATCCATTTTACCGAATTAGCAGGTCCTATATGTTCTGATAAGGTACATTGAAAAAAATGTATGTTAATTTTTAACATAAAAATGGACGAAATTGATCCTAGAAATTTTTAACACCCGACATGGTAAAATTTAAAAGAACGTCTACTACAATTCAATATACTGTATTACTGTATAGCAGTTTCTATGACGGCGATAGGCCAAATATGAAAAGTAATATAAAAACATAGAAAATATACGTGACATTTTCATATGTAAGAAATTAAATTAAAGAATAGCGTATATTACTTTTTCAGAGTAAATAAATTTTAATATGTACTATGTTAAAATTTACCAGTATGTCATTGTAATTTTTCATTTACTTTATTTTAAATTCTAGCGACTTTTCTGTTAATTTTTTTCAGAAGTTGATTCTGTCCTCAGGTTCACAGTATTTTCTGTTAATTTTTAAAATAATATTCTCTCCGTGTATATTAAGTAATGTACACAGAATAAAAATTGACTTGGGCCAAAGCCAAAATAATCATTTTTACTATACTTGTGAATATCATTTACATGATTTATTCAACTAATTATTCTTAAGTTGAATTATTTGTTAATAAAATGCTATACAAATTATTTCATTTCAATTAAAAGATAATACAATAAATACAAAATTATTTATAATAATAGTATATTTGTTTATTGGTATAACAAATTAAACTAACCCAATAATATAGATTTCGATCCTGCATGCAAAAATTACCAATTCATATTGTAACTTTAGTACTTACACGTAGCCTATAGCAAGAATTATAATATTTTGAACCGTTTGAAGATTACTACGTCTAATAGTAATATTTCTTTAAAAATCGAGTGATTGTTATGAAATAAAAAAAAATCCATGACTTTTCCTGAACCATATAGTTCAATCTAGTACTTAACACGTAACCTATAGCAAGAATTACAATATTTTGAACCGTTTCAAGATTACTACACTGGTAGAAAGGATTTCTCAAACCGAGTAAACCTTGTTTTGTATACAGGGTGTCCCATTTTAATCTATTACCCCCCCCTAATTTTTTTATCTATCAATGAAATAAAAAAATGCTTCAAATAAAAGTTGTTTGGTTTGGAGGGTGACCTAAAATGGCGTTATTAATTTTTGATTTTTTGGACGTCTTCATGGTCAAATAGGTCCAACTTTTTTTTTTCAAATGGAAACCTATATTTTTTATTACGGTATCTTATTGTTTGGAAAAAAACAAGTAGCTTTTGTTTCAAAAAAATTTTTGTATGACTTCATTTTTTTTTAATATTAAACAAAATAATTTTAGATTTCAGATTTTTACTAATTTTTTACTCGAAACCTATTAAGTTTAGAGGAAAAATGTAAAATACAAAAAATGTTTATTTTAATATGATATAACTAGGAAAATTATTTCAGATTTTTTTATTTGCTTTAATATTTTGAAGAGGAAAAGTTAACAAAAAATCCTGATATAATTTTCATTGTTATATCAGATTAAAATAAACATTTTTTGTTTTTTACATTTTTCCTCTAAAGTTAATGGGTTTCGAGTAAAAAATTAGTAAAAATCTAAAATCTAAAATTATTTTTTTAAATATTAAAAAAAAATGAAGTCATACAAAATTTTTTTTTAAACAAAAGCTACTTGTTTTTTCCGAATAATAAGATATTGTAATAAAAAATATAGGTTTCCATTTGGAAAAATAATGTTGGGCCTATTTTACCATGAAGGCGTCCAAAAAATCAAAAATTAATAACGCCATTTTGGGTCCTCCTCCAAACCAAACAACTTTTATTTGAAGCATTTTTTGATTTAATTGATAGATAAAAAAATTAGGGGGGTGATAGATTAAAATGGGACATCCTGTATACAAAACAAGGTTTTCTTGGTCAAATACATTTTTTTTCTGTGTACGTCAAATAATAACATTTCTTTAAAAATCGAGTGATTGTTATGAAATAAAAAAACTTTCCAGGACTTTTCCTGAACCATTTAGCTCAATCTAGCTCCCAAGTCAATACCATATAGATCCTTACAAATAAACGTAAGTTTGACGTTAGTTAAGCTTAGCAAAGATAGACAATATTAAACGATATATTAATATAAATAATAACAAAAGTCTCTTTGAACGTGAAGCAGTATCACATATAAGAGAACAAACACGTTGACCTCGTAATGTGTTCTTTCACCATTCTAACTGTTCAAGCTACACTCTGTATACACATACTGTACCTACGGATATTGGCACTAACATAAGTCTCGGCAGTAAATGTTATAATGTGTATTAATATATGCGATATTTGTATATATGTATATGTATAACTCATTATGTATGCATGTGTATGTAGTAATTTATGGAAAATTGATACTCACTGTTTACTGGTGACAGGATAATGTTAATATTGATTTGTAAATGTTTTTTTTTTTAATATAAATACAGACGAAACTGGTTATAATACATCGGTTTTAACGACTCAAAATAAAACCCCCTTTTTACCGGTTTTTACGACTTAATATGACTGGTTAGTGGTTTCCTCAATGTCGTTATAATTGGTTTCAACTGTATAACGATTTTTAGTATTAGTTCCCGATACACTGGTAGAAATGATTTCTCAAACCAAGTAAACCTTGTTTTGTATTTAACGAAAACAATATTTTCTTAAGATAAGCAATAATCTCTTGAACCAACTATAGTATTCTTGAACGAAGGAATAACGTAGTTGGATTAAGAGTATGTTTCTTATATTAAGAAAATATTGTTTTCGTTATATACAAAACAAGATTTTCTTGGTCCTATACAGTTTTTTTTGTGTATACACTGGTAGAAAGGATTTCTCAAACCAAGTAAACCTTGTTTTGTATACAGGGTCCTCCAATAGTGCGTCCGGCATTCGTAGCGCACTTCCCGTAGGAGATAGAAAAAAAAGTTTGGTACATATTATTATTGGTTTGAAAAGATCAACGTCGTAAAATTATTTTCAATAATACAGGGTGTCCCATTTTTGCGCTGTAACAAAAACAAACATTTTTTTAAATGGAACCCCCTATAACTTTTTCAGTATTCCGATGTCATATTTTAACCTCCACATTATCATCTATTCATTTTTTGATTTAGTGACAGTGTTGCCAAATTATAAATTTTTTTCCGAAAAATAATCCATAAACAGGGTCAACTTTAAAAAATCGTAGCGACCTCGTTTTTTTTGAAGCGATTGATTTTTTTAACAATAATATTAGTCCTGATAAAGAGTAACATTTTGATAATAACCAATTTGAGTTTAATTATACAGGGTGTCCATAAAAAAATGTCAAAAATTTCAAACTTAAAAATGATAAAACTCATTTTTTTCAAATGTGACTACCCTTTTTTTATTTCGCTATTCGATGAGGGTTTTTCTTCTTTTCAATTAGTATATGGGATGTCCTATGTCTAAACCCCATACTTTCTTAGATATTCAATACTTTTAATAAAATTAACCTTTTTATCACACTTTTATGCACTGAAGTAGGCCGTGCTGATGAAAAACACATGCCGGCAAATTGATTTGAGCCTGGATGAAAATAGAAGACATTTAGAACATTTATTTTGAACTTTTATCTATTATGTTATTTCAATTTTATAACTTTTCATAATTTTTTTAAATAAAAGAAATAGTTGTATTACATAAGTATAATCCTTTTTAACTATTAATTTTGATCAAATATTACATTGATACTTAAGTACTACATTTTGTCATTTGTTTTTCATCAGCACGGCCTACTTCGGTGTATAAAAGTGTAATAAAAGGTTAATTTTATTAAAAGTATTGAATATCTGAGAAACTATGGGGTTTATACATAGGACATCTCCTATACAAATTGAAAAGGAGAAAAACCCTCATCGAATAGAGAAATAAAAAAAGGGTAGTCACATTTGAAAAAAATGAGTTTTATCATTTTTAAGTTTGAAAATTTTGACATTTTTTTTTATGACACCCTGTATAATTAAATTCAAATTGGTTATTATCAAAATGTTACTATTTATCAGGACTAATATTATTGTTAAAAAAATCAATCGCTTCAAAAAAATGAGGTCGCTACGATTTTTTAAAGTTGACCCTGTTTATGGATTATTTTTCGGAAAAAAATTTATAATTTGGCAACACTGTCACAAAATCAAAAAATGAATAGATGATAATGTGGAGGTTAAAATATGACATCGGAATACTGAAAAAGTTATAGGGGGGTTCCATTTAAAAAAATGTTTGTTTTTGTTACAGCGCAAAAATGGGACACCCTGTATTATTGAAAATAATTTTACGACGTTGATCTTTTCAAACCAATAATAATATGTACCAAACTTTTTTTTCTATCTCCTACGGGAAGTGCGCTAGGAATGCCGGACGCACTATTGGAGGACCCTGTATAACGAAAACAATATTTTCTTAAGATAAGCAATAATCTCTTGAACCAACTATAGTATTCTTGAACGAAGGAATAACGTAGTTGGATTAAGAGTATGTTTGTTATATTAAGAAAATATTGTTTTCGTTATATACAAAGCAAGGTTTTCTTGGTCCAATACAGTTTTTTTTCTGTGTAGTTATTTAAATTTTTTGTTTATTTGACTGTGCTAATAATTTATATAGTAAATTGAAACATTTGCTCCCAGATTGGTAAATAAATTTTTCAAGGTAATTCTAAAACTTGATTTTTAGACAGAAAGGTTCCCTTTAATGATTAAACAAAAAGTTATATTTTTTTTAAATCATACCTATGTTACCGCAATTTTGATTTCTTTTTTAAATATTCGACTTAATATGCATTTTTGAGTGTTTGTATTATAAAAAATAAATTTTATTCTTTTAAAATAATTTATTTTAAACAATTTTGGTCAGTAAAAGTTCTTTATTTCAAAATATACAGCCATTTTAAGAAAACGCATCATTCAAAAAAAATTACCAAAAACTAAAATTAAAACAAGTGTAACTTTTTTTGCTCAACACCTACATATGGGGATATTTCTGAAAAGATGCATCTAAGTACTGGGAACAATATGTATAAGTATCATTTCTATTGGAATTAGTTACAAGTTTATATGGAGCTGTGTTTTTGTTTCCTGAACTAAGGATTTATAGTAATATTTTTTAGTAAATGTTTAAAACAAAATATAAATGTAATAAATTTACGTTTTTGAGGGTGGAGTTATAATAAAATTAATTAAATCAGACGCCTTAGTTTCTTTTTTTTGGAAACTGTAACAGGATAATACTAAAATGATTTTAGTAAAATGTTGTATGAATGATATTAATATTAACAAAAACATTAATAATGAATTTTTGACTTTGAGGGTGGGATTATAGTAAAATTAATTAAATCAGACACATTGTATTTTTTTTTGTTAATTGTAAATGTTTTTTTAAATAATATAAAAATAAATTTTCGTTTTTGAGGGTGGAGTTATAATAAAATTAATTAAATCAGACGCCTTAGTTTCTTTTTTTTGGAAACTGTAACAGGATAATACTAAAATGATTTTAGTAAAATGTTGTATGAATGATATTAATATTAACAAAAACATTAATAATGAATTTTTGACTTTGAGGGTGGGATTATAGTAAAATTAATTAAATCAGACACATTGTATTTTTTTTTGTTAATTGTAAATGTTTTTTCAAATAATATAAAAATAAATTTTCGTTTTTGAGGGTGGAGTTATAATAAAATTAATTAAATCAGACGCCTTAGTTTCTTTTTTTTGGAAACTGTAACAGGATAATACTAAAATGATTTTAGTAAAATGTTGTATGAATGATATTAATATTAACAAAAACATTAATAATGAATTTTTGACTTTGAGGGTGGGATTATAGTAAAATTAATTAAATAAGACGCTCTAGTTTCTTTTTTTGTAAAGTGTTACATGATAAAACTACAATTACATATTTAAGTAACTATTTTATATATTAAAAAAATTAATAACGCAATTTCGTGTTTGGGGGCAGAATTGTAATAAAATTAATTAAATTAGGTACCCTACTATTTTTGGTATATTTTCACTACTGCCCATTCTTGTAAAAGAAAAAGTATTTATGTGTTATTGTTAATAAAAACCTATGGGGTAGAATTTTTTCTCAACTTTTCCTCAAATAAAAAAATCTACCCAGAAATTACGATCCATTTTTTCGTGATTATAGTTTACTGGGATAAAATATCATAAATGATGTTTTATGTGTGTAAAATTGGAAAGGATTTTATAAACAGCCTGTATAAAATCGTGGTTCAGTTATTTTTTGGCAAAACGTGCGGTCAGTAATTTTTATTTAAACGTCATCATTGCATCAAAAGTTATTTATAAAAAAAAAACATAAGTTTATTTAATTTTTCATGTTTTATTTTGATTATACTTTAACCCTTATGAATAGAAGGGTACACTCAATAGATTTTTATGTATTTTTTTGTATTTTTTTGTCTATAAATAATATTAAGTTTTTTACGCACAGAAACATATTTTAGTCCTCCCCCTGTTTTTTGTAAAAACATATATTGTTAATATTTAAAAAAAATTATAATAAGTATCATATCTCGAAAACTATTTTTTCAAACCCCAAAATATTTTTATACAATCTTTGTATACATAAATATATCTGTAATAATATTTTAACGTCCCCTTTAAAGGCAATTTCTTTCTTATTTAATCCCCTTTATAGATTCCGGAATTCTTATACTGTATCCCACGAAATAACATCTAGTATATGAAATATTACTCCCTTTCATTTGTCTTTCTGGAAAATATACCACTACTTAAGATAGGCATTTGATTAAGAAAAGTAGTAGGTATACATATTTTCTATTTATTTATTACTTATTATAGCTATTATCTGTGTAGAATTTATATATTTTTTAATATAATTAATTTTTCGGGATGCAAAGTAGCCTATGTTCTTCCTCAGGATGTAAGCTATCTCCCTGTCAAATTTCATCAAAAACGGTTAAACGGTTTAGGCGTGAAGAGAAAAGAAACAGACAGACCGATAGGGTCACATTCACTAGTCTACAGAAAAACAATTTTGTTTTGGCGCAAGGTTCAGGGAATGTTTTCTTGGGTATTTTTGGCTCGCTGAGTCCGAAAATGACCATAGTTTTTTTTCCTAGCTATTGTTTTTGAGATAATTGGAAAAAAAATTTCAAACATGCAAAAATTAAAAAATTGTAACCGTCATTTTTGATTCAAAAATTTCATTGAAGAGATAATTAAAACTTTCTATGCAAGCTAAAATAACATTTCAAAACATTTTCAAGTACATTTTCTACGAGAAAGTAAAAAAAAACACGTTTATTATGGTATGGATTATTAAATCTACTTCAAAATTATTTCAAAAGCAGAGCATATTTATACTTCATTAATAAAAAGGATTATGGGTACAGCATACTGCATAATATTGATTTCACGTCTTATATACTAATGTAAGAAAATACAAATATACAATTACATAAGAAAATATTATTTAGATTATATAATAATGTTTTTTAATCAGTATTTTCTTCTAGGTATTCTGATATTAATAATATTGTTGTAAATAAATGAGTTTTTTTCAGTTTATACATCGTATTACCAGCATTTGTAAACATTTTTGTATGTTTCAAATTTTTAGACTTGGCACGAAAATTCCATAACAGATTTTAATGAAATTTCCACTGATAGAAAACACAAGATATCAGAATTACAATTGGCTTAAATCAGGCATATATTAGGACCAATTACAACTGAATATTTTTTAAAAGATGAGAAAAATGAAAAGAAAGCTGTGATACTGAAATAATTACCTATAATACGCACAGAAAAAAACAAACCTGAAGAATTATAGTATTTTCCTGTACATCATTATACAAAAAAATACAGTTTGAAACTGTTTTTATGTTTGCAGATACTCAATAATAATTGGTGGATAAACAGTAAATATTACAGCCTGAAATTATTACAGTTTCAGATACACAGGAAAAAACTGTATTGGACCAAGAAAACCTTGTTTTATATATAGCGAAAACAATATTTTCTTAATATAAGAAACATACTCTTAATCCAACTACGTTATTCCTTCATTCAAGAATACTATAGTTGGTTTAAGAGATTATTGTTTATCTTAAGAAAATATTGTTTTCGTTATATACAAAACAAGGTTTACTTGGTTTGAGAAATCCTTTCTACCAGTGTAGAGTAAGAAATATTTTATAATAATAGGCTGTCGCTTATTATCCGGGATGTACAGGGAAAACTGAAATTCTTCAAGTTTATTTTTTTCTGTGCATAATATACGTAATTATTTCATCATCACAGCTTCCTTTTGATTTTTCTTATTTAAAAAAACAGTTGTAAATGGTCCTAATACGTACCTGCTTTAAGCTAATTGCCATTTATCCTTAATTAATTCTGAAGTCTTGTGTTTTCTAGCAGTGAAAACCTCATCAAAATCTGTTCAAGAGTTTTCATGTCAAGTCTAAAAAATTATAAAATAAAACATAGCTTCCGGATATATACACAGAAAAAAAACTGTATTGGACCAAGAAAACCTTGTTTTGTATATAACGAAAACAATATTTACTTAATATAAGAAACATACTCTTAATCCAACTACGTTATTCCTTCGTTCAAGAATTTTATAGTTGGTTTAAGAGATTATTGCTCATCTTAAGAAAATATTGTTTTCGTTATATGTATATACAAAACAAGGTTTACTTGGTTTGAGAAATCCTTTCTACCAGTGTAAGCTATGTCGATTTATACATTCTATCGGCCAACATTTCGTCTCATATTGCAGTGGATATCTTCAAGGCTCTTTTAAAAATAAATGTTATGTATTTAATCATAACGCCCATCTTTAATTGCAGTGGGTAATATATAATTAAAATTTTAATGGAAACGCTATAAAAGTATTGCCGTTAAACGATTTAAATGGTATAGATAACATTCGACCATGTGTGGAAATACAATAAATATATATTGCTATTATAAATGCTACACTTATCTCTAACAGACAAGGTTACGAGAATGGTTGGTGAAGTTATCTGAAAACATCGATATCTCTCTATTGTTTTGTATACGTCAGTGTTACCAATATACAAACAACTTAAAAAAAATGAATTAAAAATATTTTTATGAATGTGGCTCTTTGCACATACTGTTTATGTACCTAATTAGGTTAGGTTAGTTTACGTTAAGTTACTGGTATGTGCAAATAGGCAATTGCATGCATAATGCACATACAGTATATGTAAATAGCCCCATCCTATTTTTATAGCTCAATATCATTTGTTAATAATATATGAAAAATATATTTTTATAAACATTTGAGCAATCTTGATTGGGTTGATTTGCAGGAAAATTAAATTTTAGACTTTCTTACTGACTTATTCGTATATCAAATCTGCACGTGTATCTGGTATTGATAAGAAATAAGTATCAATCATTAATCTCTTAAAAAATGCGTAGGTGCTAATTATAATATTCAGTGGCGTAGATAGGGGGGGATTAAGAGGATCAATCCCCCCCATGAGTCCAATTTTTATACTTTTCACCATATAAAAGATGATGTAATACTGTCATATCCCCCCCATGACTCTGATATCCCCCCCCCATCGCAAAAAGCTATCTACGCCACTGATAATATTAATATGTTTACATAACTTATATTCTATACACAGAAAAAAGATCTTACTGAAAATTTGAGATGGAAAAATGCTTAATAAAATTTTGTTAATATAACAATATTTCCTTAGTATAGTAATAAAAAAAATCTTATTGAGGATATTTTATTCATTTGAGAAATAAATCTTCATGTTTATCTAAAAATCTTTCAATTTATCAAATTAATAAATAATTTATTACACCAACTAACAAAATTCTCAAATAGATTAAACATAATGGTTGTATTAATAAATATTTATCAGTGTGAATATTTTTTGCACCACCCAACTAGTGAAAGTGCAATTTTCGATATGGTAAATTCAGTGATGTCATTTATAAAGTTTTTTTTGTATTTAAAATATATGTTTTCAATACGAAACAAAATTTTCACCATGATAAGAACATTGTTAGTAATAAAGTAATAATATAAATTTATCAATAAGATAAACGTGGATATTTCCATATTTGTAAAAAAATTATCATAATAACAAACAACCTCTATCGGAAACAAATCGATCATTGATTTTTTACATTGATCACATTTTTTAACACATAAACAAATTATTTTTTTTCTGTGTATGCTATTTAAAAAATATCCAATATTTTCGTTTTTAGTTAGTTTCTCGTTACCGGGGGCGCTAAAAAGCCTCAAAATTAAAGTACAGCTGATAGAAAGTTATATGTTTTTTATTTAGTTACTTTATTTATGTAATTTATTCAATACTAAATTTAATTAATGTAATGAAAAATTAGGGCTAAATTATATTACAATTCATATACAGTCGAAATCTGTTATAACGATATCAAGGGTACCAGTCATATTAGGTCGTAAAAACCGGTAAAAAAACATGCAATTATATTGAATTCAGTCTGACTTTTATTTTGAGTCGTTAAAACCGATATATTGTAAGTATTAACCGGATTTGACTATATTAGTAAAAATAATTCTTCGCGGATGAATAAAATCGAAATTTTGATTTATTTTATGTGCTTTCTATCTCCTTGCTTGTAATTTCTTTAATTGACTTTAATGGATACAATAATTCATGCACACATATCATTAAAATAAACTCTGTTACAGTAATGTAACTTAATATAGTTTTTAATTCGTCATTATTATATGAGTTTTTCCCACACCATATTACTTTTGAGAATAAGAACAATACTAATTAATTATTATTATACGTGGTGATAATTTAAAACTGTCTATCCATGAATAAGTTTGGTCACTGTATTTATATACTAATGAAATATGTATATAAGTGGTTTTCAAAAACCTAAGAAAATCGTTGATATTAATTATTATTTTAATAAAGTTTTCCAAATTTATAAGTTCAGTTAAAATTCAGTTATAGACAATCTTAATTAAAGTTGCTAGATATATGCTCGGTTACTGTAATTATATACTAATTAAATATGTATATATAAGTGGTTTCCAAAAACCTAATATTAATTATTATTTTAATATATATTTTTCAAAATTTATAAGTTGAGTTAAAATTCATTTATAGACAATTTTAATTAAAGTTTATTGTTAGATATATTAAAACCAACCCTAAAATTGTATTTTGAAATTTAACTACAGAACATAAGGAAAATACTGCTTTTTTTAGATACATGTAAGTGAATATGATAACAAAATCGTAAAAACATGTTTTTATGTATATGTGTACAAAAAATATTACTGTATTTAAGGGAAAGGATGAGGGGGGGGGGTAAAACTATATAAGCTATAACAAAATACATTTTTTTGTTACTTTATTAAAGGGTTGAGTAATGGCGAGAGGGGTGAGGGGTAAAACTATATAAGCTATAAATTGACGTTTTATTTATTGCTCTTTCCTTGGGTAACATAAAGCAAAATAATCCACTAGTTAATCGGTTGTTTTCAACCCATGATTAATGTTAATTCTAAACTTAATCTCAATTTGGAAATGAACAATTCACTATATATGATAACTAGCGGAATCCCGCGGCTTCGCTCGCGTAAACCTCGAAACTAATTAGAACCCTCCATACGTGATAGAGGATGACATATTACATATTTTTATATTGATTTTCATTCATTACCTTTAAAAAAAATGTAAATATCTCGAATCTTCATTAAAAATTAAAAAAACTAACCCCCTGTCTACCCTCGCCATTAGGGGCTGAATATAGATTTTTTTTACTGCAAAATTTTGCCCGACTTCACCATTATAACGTAAGCAGCTATGCAGATAAACATATCAAAAATACAGACTCTGTCTACCCCCGTCATTAAGGGTTGAATGTCGAAATTTTTATTTTAATAGATGACTAATTTAACCTTTACCTTTATGTAAGTAAAGCAGGTATGCAGATAAACATATCTAAATCTCCGTCCCATTATATTAGGGCTTGAATATCGAACTTTCATTTTTAATTAAATTAAATTTCATTTTTAGTTAAATTTTGGGAATTGCTGAAATAATTGTTTCATTATTTATATTTTAGAGTATGTTCGATAAGTTTCAATTAAATGCGAACAAAAAAAATATTTTTTTATATCAACTTTGACACCCTGTTTTAACCACGTAGGAGTTGAATTTCGAAAAATCCTTTCTTAGTGGGTGCTTACATCATAAAAGGAAGGCACCTACGAAATTTCACGTTTCTAGGTCCAGGGGGTTGGGCTGTACATTGATATATGAGTGAGTGAGTGAGTGAGTGAGTGGTTAAGGACAACTCTTTTATAGATATAGATTGTTTACCTTATAAAATGTATCATAACCGTGATTGTTTTTTTAGATTTGTCGTAATAATGGGTTTAAATCAACCGATTAACTAATCGAGAATTATTTTGCTTTGTGCAACCCCAGGTTAGATTATTTGTTTTAAGCTTTCAATGTTATAGGTTACTCCTTAATAGTGTCGAAGAAGACGTAGTTCTATGTCGAAAAAAATATTAAACATGAAAATAAAATTTTAAATAAATTTAGGTATCTGTATTGACTTGATTTCCGGGGTGTTGTCCACGTTTTCGTATTGTTTTATTTGAAATTACGACTCTCAAATTGGAGTCTTCTTCAGGAGTGTTTCAGAAATAAAAAAATACTTTTAAAAGAATTTTACATTGCGAGCTATAAGCACAACATTTTTCTACATATGCATGCTAGGGTACCATAAAAATTAGATTTATTTAAATAGTTTAAACATTCCTTTTTGATTTAAGCCTTAGCTGCTCTACTTCTCCAGAATAACATATCTGCCACACTGGGGTCACCTCGTACCCCAGACACTAAAATGCTAACTACTCGTAAGCTATTGAATATTTTAATTCAATAAAATTCCTTTATCATCTTTGAACGATACGGAATTCACTCCAATCGGTTATTTGAAAAAAAAATATAATATTAAATATATTTAAAAAATTGAAAACCTTGTAAAATTTAAACAGCTTACATTGAAGTTGAAACAATGTAGGGCACCTGGTACCCCCAGGGTTAAATCAAATTTCTTTTTTAAATCCAATATAATGCCAAATAAATAAATGATTTTATAATAAATTATACATATTAAATAAAATGAAAGAGTAGTTTTTATTACAAAAAACAAAATAATTTTCCTTCTATTTTTTAAAATCAATAGAAAATAATATCAAAATTCAAACAAATTTGACATTAATCCTTTTTTTCGTATAGTTAAAAATGATCTACGTTTATTTTGTTAAATTTAAACAACTTTGGAGTGACTTGTTATTTAAATCACTCCAATTTCGTGGTTATCTTAAAATGAACCTTGGCTTATACCCAGAGGTCAAGATTTATTTATTTAAAATATTGGCAATATTTTATTTTTCTACAAAGAATGCATCTATTAAAATGTACTTCAATACTAATCAGCCTACGCAAATTTTCTCCAAGCGTATTCATTTCCAAGGCACCCTGCCACGTACAGAGCTCGTATCCGACTACGTGATATCATCATCACATCTAGCGGGCCGTGAGTAGCTGAGCCAATAGTCTAGTGCGCAGGCGCGCCACATCAACGCGGCTGGCGCTGACTGCAGTTATGTGACTCAAACAACTGTGGAACATGGCGGCTTTTCCGGGCGGCGTTGTACGTTCATTCGTTTGCATGCCTGTATGTGTGTGTGTGTGTGTGGTGCAGTCACGCATACAAGCACGCACATAGGTCTACGCATTCCATTGGTTGGCGTTTGGATCCTTTGTCTTGAAATATGCATACGTACGAAGTTTTACAGGATTTTTGTTTTGGTAGCAATTGGAAGCGAATATTTTTGGTTGATATTTTTTTTAAATCAAATTTGTTTTCAGGATTTATTTTTTAAATAAACAATTTTTTTGTCAATTTTTATTGATTATGATTTTTTAGGATTTTCAAATTTTGACTATTCTACTTTTTTTTAATTTTTTCCACAAATTGAGAAAATTGTATTGAAATTGAGTTGATCGTGATTTGATGCAATAAAATATTTTAATACATTTGGTATAGAAGAAAAAATCATTATTTGATTAGATCTGATTTTGGCTTCAAATTTTTGATTGATCTTTGTATTGTTAGTTCAATCTAGTAAATCAATTTCTAATTGATTGAATTGCAATTGAAAATAAGTTCTGTCGAAGAAATCCTATAGAAAAATTAATATTTTTTAGATTTTTTCGAAAAATTAATTTTTTTCATGTAATAAATACAGCATGTTTTTCAGCACCTCGTAAGTGAAAATTCGAATTACCTACAGAAAATAACATAAAAAGGTATATAATGAAAGGACTTTTTTGGTTAGTGATAGGGTCTGATCTTATCTTGTATCCGAGATAAGTTTTTCTGATTGTACTACCTTCAAAACGTAAAGAAAAGTAATTTTCTGTATAATTGTTGTTCGTGTCTATAGAATTTTCTTTCGTTTACAATAACATGTTGAAAAATCACCATTTTTTTTTGTCCTAACGAAGATTCGAGACCTATTGATTTATATATAAAAAGAATCAGCAGTTTTGGAAAAATGTGCAATTTTGCACATCCTTTGTATATCTATAAGAATAGCATTGAATTGTACTTAAGTACCTACATAAAAATAAGTCACGTAGATATGGTTCTTCATATCATTATTATATGTATATAAATGTTATTATAATGTACTTACATCAATAAGAAAATTTTATTTATTCTTCACGAAAAACCAGTATTTCATGTTATAGAAAATGCATTCAAAAACATAGAGATCCTAACATTTATCTAAATATAGGACCGTATCTATTTTTATATCATTATAATATATAGTATAACAGATGCCGGCATTAATCAATAAAATAACTAAACAAATCAACTCTCATAAAAAGTTTTCCACCCCCTTTGTTTTTTATTAAAATAAATGTTTTATTCTCCTCTTATTTTTTTATTAATTGGTGATTTATTAGATACTCCTAAAACTTTTTATATAGATATTTGTAAGCTATTTGGGCTCTAAATCCTACTGCGGGCCCACAGGGTTTTTTTCAGCAAGCCCCTTCCAGCTAAGAAGTCTAAATACATTTTTTATTCTCCTCCTATTTTTTTTATTAATTGATAATTTATTAGATACTCCTAAAACTTTTTATATAGATATTTGTAAGCATGGGCTCCAAATCCTACTGCGGGCCCACAGGGTAGAATTTTCAGCAGGCCCCTTCCAGCTAAGAAGTCTAAATAAATGTTTTATTCTCCTTCAATTTTTTTATATTAATTGATGATTTATTAGATACTCCTAAAACTTTTTATATAGATATTTGTAAGCATGGGCTCCAAATCCTACTGCGGGCCCACAGTCTAGAATTTTCAGCAGGCCCCTTCCAGCTAATTTTTTTATTCTCCTCCTATTTTTTTTATTAATTGATAATTTATTAGATACTCCTAAAACTTTTTATATAGAGATTCGTAAGTATGGTCTCTACATTTTACTGCGGGCCCCCAGACTAGAATTTTCGGCAGGGCCTTCCAGCTAACAATAAGAAGTCTAAATATATTTTTTTATCAAGCTCTGTCAGTTCCTTCTTCGTGGGGCCATGTTTGTAATTACTGATTACTAATTTTTCAGGCCTTTGATATTTTAGTATTTTTTAGATTAAAATTCAATAATTTTTTTATTCTCCTTCTATTTTTGTATTAATTGGTTGTTTATTAGCTACTCCTAAAACTTTTTATATAGATATTTGTAAGCATGGGCTCCAAATCCTACTGCGGACCCACAAGGTAGAATTTTCAGCAGGCCCCTTCCAGCTAAGAAGTCTAAATAATTTCTTAATGAAGCTCTGTCCTTTCTTTGTGGGGCCATGTTCGTTATTACTGAATACTTATTTTTTCAGGCCTTTAACATTTTAGTATTTTTAGATTAAAATTCAATAAATTTTATCAAATATATTTCTAGAATTAATTGTAAATTATGTTTTGTGGGACAATTGACAGTAGAAAATGCTATTTGGGAATTTTGTGTATAAAAAATATTAAGAATTAATTATTTACAACATTATTTATATTTTGGATATATTTTAGGTTTTTTAAGCCCTTAAAAATTTCTAGACATTTTAATATGTAATAAGTGTAGGGTTTTTTTGTAAAATGATTGAGAATTTTCAATTGAAGACTTTGATTTTGTTTTTTTAATTTTATTACTTTTAATACTAAACTAATTATTTTAAAATATAATCGTTTTGATAACTGAATAGGTACTTACCCTCATGTTTTATAAGAGCTCGATTTAAATATGTATTGTTTAAATATGTATATTGTATATCTACAATAATAATTTACACGGATCTTGGCTTACACCCAGAAGCCAAAAACTGAATGATTTACATTAAAAAATCGTAAATTGACCATATATCACATTTTAGATTTTATATACTTTATGAATTTAGTAATCAAAGAAATTTAGCTGCGATTTGAAAGAAAGCTTTGCTGAAAAAAAAATTAGATAAAAAATTACCCTTAATTTATTTTGACTTCTAACTCTCGTTATCGATACCTATGTTGAAAAAAAATAGAGTTCTAGATAGCCATCCAAGAGTTCTGGAGTTCTTTTGTATTTTAAAAAAGATTTCTGATAATTTACCCCCCCCCCCCCATTATAGTTAAAATACTTTTGAGTTGCTAAGTTCACATACATGCTGTCGACTTGATATTAAGGTAAAATGATTGAGATCTTTGCTAAAGTTCAATATTTTTACTTTTCTTATTTTATTTTACGACCATTCTATGAAATATTTTCTAGAAATAGATTTTTCTAGAAATATCCATTTGAATCTTTCCTAAATCAAATCTTTTCTGATTATTTTCACCATGATATCTGTCGGTCTGTGGACACAATAACTCAAAATCGACAAAACACACAGAAGAAAGAAATAGAATATTTAAGACCTCTTATTTTTTAAAAACGATCTTACAACCGGAAACGGATGTTAACTCCTGTCAATTTCTTAATTAAAAAACATAATTTTCATTTGATTGTAAAAGATCATGTTTAACTTTAAATTAATACATTTTCTTTATTAACCGGATCTAGCCCGGAAACGCAACAATTTATTGACTGCTGTGCTCATTAGTTAGGATTTTAATTCGAGTAATTAATATTACATTGTACATATAATATATTCATTCATATACATGCTAGTGGAGTCACCCGACTGTGTCGGAAAAATGTGTTTCATTAACTGCGTGCGATAGTAGGTACGTTGAAATTCTTCCACCATCAGAGCGTGTGATAACTAACACTGTAAATATTCTCTGGTAGCATCAACTCGAATTTGAAATTGTGTAGGTACTGCAAACTGTAATAATAATAACCTTTACTGAAAATATGAAAATGAAAATGAAGAAGTAAAAAAAAAGTTGTACCAACTTTATAGTTATGAAAGTATTGCATGTATCAGGAGATTATAAAATTAGATAGTAATTTTATTTTAAAGTTGGATATTTTCGAAATGATTGATGCGATTTTTATAAAAAAATGGTATGGATTTTCAATATATCATATTCATGGAGTTAATATTAGTCAAATAATATAAAAATATTTCAAAAAATATTTAAAAATAATTATTCGACAGATCTTCAAGTTATAAGTTTTGTTGATTATTTATTAACTTTTAACTAATATTCATATATACAGAAAGAAAAATTGAAAAAAAGAAAAAAATTATTCAGTATCAATATTGCACCAATAATAAGACAAAAAACGGTATTTTTATAGCCACTAGATATTTTTGAAATTTATTTGATCAAAGAAGTGTAATTGGTCAAGTTTTAGATATTTTTCTATTATCATCATTGTCCCCATATCTTATTGCAAGCCCCCTCCCTATGCCAGAATTTTCGACGGACCCATTTCCCGCTAAAGAAATCTAATATATTTTTTTACGAGAACCAAAAAATGATGACTCGTCTCTGTGGGCCCTCAGGGTTTGTATAGTGTTTCTCCGGGCTCCGAGTTTCGTTACAATTTCTCCGGGTTTGGTAAAAATGATGAGAATTAAATAAACAATGTTTTCGAATAAAGGTCTTCATTTTCATCTCGCAAAACCAAAAATTTGATAGGTATATTAAAAAAAAGGTCTTCATGTATTAACGCGGGCAATTTTTTTTCTCAGGGTTTGTCAGGGTTGGCGTAATCTAAAATCAGAGTTAACACAATCTGAAATCTGGCCACCCTACTTGTGGAGAGGCCATGATTATCATAGATTCATATAGATAAGGACACTCGTATATAATTGGTAAATACAGTCGAAACTGGCTATACTTACATCGGTTAATATTATATATTGGTTTTAACGATTAATAATAAAAGTCAGATTGAATCCCACATAATTGTATTTTTATCGGTTTTAAAGGTCTATCGGCTTTTACGACCTAATATGACTGGTCTTCTCCATGTCGTTATAACCAGTTTCGACTATGTATAGCGTTTTGAATCTTTATCAAAAATCTTTCACATATATTTCTTTGACAGTAGCGGCCAATTTTGTTATAGATGGCTCCGACATGAGCTCAGTAGTGAGCAGCTTTTATTTATTTTTGAAAAATTTGCGAAAAATATTAAATTTAGTATATTGGTTTTCAATCTTCAAAACTGAAAAGGATTAGGTATGTAGAAAAATCCATAAACGGATAACTTCTATTCAGTAATATGTTTTTCAAAAATAAAGCATACTATTTTTTTGTATTTTATCATAAATCCTTTATTTTTAATAACTGGTTTACCTACAAAACTATTCCTTGCAATGCAATGTGTCGTATAGATTATAATAGTCGAACTTATGTCCGGTATTATAAACGTTATAAAACGACCTAGCAAAATTTGTTAGCTTGCAAGCACTCATAAAAGAGGTTATGAATTTTGTTATAGTATCTATGGATTAGTTATGGAATTTAGAGCAGTGACACTTCAACGTATTGTAACACAGTTGGCGACTCTGACCGTATAAAATAATTTTCATAATAGCACAACTGTTTTAATACCGTTGGTTTTTACATACAACGCTTGCGCGAAATCTGTCAAAGTCATCAACAGAACTGTCATATAAGTTTGGTATCTCATTTTAGAGTGCTTGCTAGCTAACAAATTTGCTAGGTCGTTTATAATACCGAACATTAGTTTATCAAACATCAGGAGATCAGAAACATAAGCATGCTATAAATAATATAATCTACATCAGGGGTTCCTAACATTTTTCCTACATCGACCCTTTTAAAAATAATTATTTCCTTTATATACTCCCTTACATTTTTAGATTCTATATAGAAAACATAAATATTCTACAATCTTGTTGAAAAAGAACAAGTTAACATGAAACTTCTGGATTACTTTAGATCCTTTTTAAACTTCCTTACATTAGACCTTTAAGGAGTCCACCTGGACCCTAATCTACGTAATTGTAAAATTAATTTACCCGTTATAAGAAGCTAAAAATAATAACTGAATTTTTGTTATTAAAAAAATAAATCTTAAATTATTTCATTTTGTAAAAAATAAAAATAAAATCATTTGTAAATCTATATAAATATTTAATTTATTGACTGTTTTGTGACAAAATTATTCATTTTGATCTTTAACTTTTTTTATTATAGGTAAATACTTACCTAGTTCAAAAAATGATATATTTGTACGTTACATAGTATATTACCCTACATTTTATAAATACATACATATATGATCCTTTTTTATCTATATAATATATTATGTATATCACAATACAGAATACAATGAATAATTTGTAGAAATAGGGCAGAAAGAGGCTGGTGTGGAGAAATTCAAAGGTGACTAGATATCCTTTTCAAGGATCAGAATTTATGTCGTATAGGTTGTTTGTTTTTTACCTGATTTTTTTTCGATTGAAAATTTAGCAAAAGTTTGCGCGCAGTAAATTAAATAAGTTTGAAAAATATGTTTAAAAGGAAAATTATAATTTAATATCATAATTGCTCATGTTAGTATTTAAATTGCCTATTTCTTTACAGTGTTCGAGAAGGAATTTAATAAACTCAAATAAAAATGTATTATGAACTACACAGGTAGAAAGGTCTACTTGAGCCAAGTAAACCATGTTTTGTATATAACGAAAACAATATTTTCTTAAGATAAGAAATATATTCTTAAACCAACTATAGTATTCTTGGACGAAGAAATAATGTAGTTGGATTAAAAGTACTTTTCTTATATTCAGATAATATTGTTTTCGTTATATACAAAACAAGATTTTCTTGGTCTAATACAGTTTTTTTTGTGACATAGGTAGCAAGGTTTACTTGAGCCAAGTGAACCTTGTTTTGTATATAACGAAAACAATATTTTCTTAAGATAAGAAATATATTCTTAAACCAATTATAGTATTCTTGGACGAAGAAATAATGTAGTTGGATTAAGAGTACATTTCTTATATTCAGAAAATATTGTTTTCGTTATATACAAAACAAGATTTTCTTGGTCTAATACAGTTTTTTTTGTGTGACATAGGTAGAAAGGTTTACTTGAGCCAAGTAAACCTTGTTTTGTATATAACGAAAACAATATTTTCTTAAGATAAGAAATATATTCTTAAACCAACTATAGTATTCTTGGACGAAGAATACTATAGAACAGTTGGATTAAGAGTACTTTTCTTATATTAAGAAAATATTGTTTTCGTTATATACAAAACAAGATTTTCTTGGTCCAATACAGTTTTTTTGTGTGTAGCTCTGTAACTCTCGACTTCGTCCCCGTGGATTTTATTTATTTAATTAATTTTTCCGGGTACAAAGTAACCTATGTCCTTCATCAGGATGTAAGCTATCTCTCTGATAAATTTCATCAAGATCGGTTCAGCAGTTTAGCCGTGAAAAGGTTACAAACAGACAAACAGATACTTTTAATATCAGTATGGAAATGGATATTAAAAAAAATGTTTAGATCTCGGATTTGAAACGAGACAGGGACGAGATGGCTTAAAATTTCACAAGACGATACGAGACTTACCTAACTCTCGTCTTGTAGGCCACGGGGGTCCAACTGTTACCGACTGAGAATGAGGAAATTTTTCTTTATGTAAACGTCGTTTTTAGTAAGGTTCAACAGGTGCTAGATGGCAGCACTAGTATTAAAAAGTCATACCATGGATGACGAGTGCGAGCGGTGAGGGGAACATTTCAAAATCATCGTCGCCATTTGTAATGTTGTTGAAAATGTATTTGTGTTAAAAACTATTTTAACTGTGTTTCGACAGTATATTCTGTGGTTTCGACTTTAAATTGAATAAGTATGTCTGATCAGTTTAGTGCTAATAAAAATAAACATTTATGCTAACAATAAGTGTGTATAATTAATCAAGAACGAATTGGAGTAAAATGTCATACATTACGTCGTAATTTGGATATCAGTAAGTAAAACTTTATTTTGAATTTTAATTGATTATGTAGATTATGTATATTGAAATAAAAAAAAAAATACATAAGTTGAAAATAACTGAATTTCATTGAAATAGTTTTATATTTAATTTAATATGATTGTTTTTTATGTATGAAGCATAAAGATTTAGGGGCACGAAACAAAAAATTAAAAGAAATAAAACAAATAAGATAGTTTATGGTGCAAATAAATTCCACAAATTAAAATTAAAATGATTTTTACCATTATTTTGTATATATATATAATCATAAAAAAAATTATTGTTTGATTACAGTGCCACCCGCTGAATTTGTGAAGATGATAAATGATCTGTTCGACAATATAAACTGCAGAGAAAAGACTCCAAAGTGGCAGAATGTTCTATCTTGTTTTGTTACAGAAGAATCCGAACATTGAAGGTATGTTAACATAAAATAATACACTCATCGCTTGATTTACCGGCAGCTTGAATGACCGACGTGCCAGACGCGCGATTTGCCGACCTTCTCAATCCCCTCCATAATACTACCGTGATTGCTATCTCTGCGCGTAATTTAAATTCACCAATCAACGTTGAGGTTGCACGGTGGTGGGGGTCCCTCTCGACGTCGGCAATTCAAACGGTTCAATTACCAACTATGTCGGTTAATCAAGCGGTGAGTGTATATTGAAATAATAGATATTTCTTATAAAAACATTTTAAAACAACAATATTTATGATTCACAGGATCTTCTAAATTGGAGTTTTAACCGGAATGACAGTTCCTATCGATCACTTTCAATCAAGGGATGGTGGGCAACGATTCAAGCTGTGAAGAACGTTTGGCAAGAGATTAAATCGTCAGGTGTCAGGATAATGAAAACGCCTTAATCAGGACCCATCAGAATGATGTATCGGACAACAATAATTCTGAGAAAACTATAATATCTGGACCAGTATTATTAGTAAAGACAGACATTGTATGTGTGCATTCTGTACACAATGCTTGTTACCAAGATTAAGCACATTTTATTATCTCATTTGATATTTCGCTTTCAATGTTGATTAAAATCTGAACAATATCCAGTTTAGATTAAATCTGATTTCCATTCAATCTTTTTGTGGCCTTAATCACATAATGAAGATTTTTATGTCTTATTTTTTAGGTATACATTTAATGTAGTTGTAATTTAAAAAAGATTAACATTTATCAATTAAATGAATATCGAAAAAGTCACTGTTAGTAAATAATTTCTAAAATATCAAATTAGCAAATGCAAATTGTTTTTTTATTAAGATATTCCTTGGCAAATTAAGAAATTGAAGAGTACGTCCAAATTTTGTAAATAAATAACAGAAGAGTAAAAGAAGCTCCAAATAAAATCCTCAAATGATATATAATACCTGCGAGCAAAAGATATCAAAATAAAATAAATGTATTTAACAATGCAACTACACAAATTGTACTCGCAATGTTTTCAGAATTTTGAATGGAACTTCTTCTGTTATTTATTTATAAAATCTGAGTTTACAGTTGATTTTTTTCAATTTTCTGAGTAATTTTACAAATCATGCAATATTTATTTTTTTCTATCATTTATCAAACCTTGTTGCTCTCAGAGAAATACCTTAATTAAATATGATAAATATTGTATTAATTATAGTTAATCTTTTAATTAATTTAACATTTTTTTTTGTTTCCAATTTATATAATATATTTATTTTTGCATGCTTTCTAGAAAAAAATGATAATAAATATTTGTAAAAATATTTTGTTTTATTTCAATTATTTTCATTACAGATTTATAGTTTAAATGCAAAATATTGTAATTACAATAAATTATATCATATTTGGTGATATATTTTATTGTAGTTGCAATATTTTGCATCTAAACTGTTGAGTATAATACAAAATATATATTGGAATGAAAAGGGATTTGAATTTCGCGCTACGGAATGGTATAGTTAGTTCAACAGTCGCCAGGTGGCAGCACATATTGCGATCAAAATTTTTTAACGTTGAGTTGAACACCCGTGTTGTAGGCATCTCTAATAGGTATGTAATGTAAACAAGTGGTTATAAAAAATCAGCGAATATCGTTAAACGAAATAAAATATCATTTTGCATAATAAATATTCGTTCTTAAAACTGAAGACGAAATGTGCAGAATACTAATCGAAGCAAGCCTTGATTTAGTATCAGTTTATATACCAGGGCCGCATTAAAAATACTTGATTTATTATTTTTGTATCGATCATTATAAACAAAAATAAGTAGATTTACATATTATAAAGTTAAAAGGGTAAAAAATAAAATTGTATAAATACATTTTTTTTAAATAATTAATTAAAATATTTAAAGGTGCACTGGTATAAAATAAAACAAACTGACAAAAATCAAGTGTTATCGTTATCGCCTTTTGCATCTAACAGGTCAAAGTTCTTGAGCTGATTACTGATTCAAAATAAATAAATATATTTTATTTTTGCATATTGTTTGTATATTTAGGACATGATTAGTGATATTTAAAATAATAAGGATAACGATATAGTTTTATATGGATCTCTCTCTCTCTCTCTCTCTCTCTCTCTCTCTCTCTCTTAAAAATAACTGGTTTATTTATAGGTATAAATAATTAGCAAGGGAGAAAAGTGAAACGACGCAAAAATGTTGTTTTTTAGTGGAAACAAATAAATATTATTATTTAAGCTATGTTTATTTAGTATATAATATAAGTTAATTAATATAAAATTTTGAAAAATATTTTTTGAGTTGTTGAGTTTTTTAAATACCTATAAATGTAATTACAATATAATATAAACATAGTAGTCAGTATTTCTCTGAAACAAATTTTCCTGACTTTTTCCGGTTTCCCAGGAGAATTTTTACGTTTTTCCCACCGTCAAGAAGTTAGCGCGGACTTGTGAAAAACAACAAATATTTTTAGTTCAAAAAATTGCTCCAACTCTAAAAAAATTTAAACAAAAGTTATTAACTAAACAAAAAAAATATTGTATTTGGTATTTTTGAAAAATTAATCGTTTTTCGTAATATTTCTTATGGTCAAACAATTGCTCCTAAATTGCTCCAAAATGGTCTCTACTTAGTTTTTCAAAATTATCAATATTTTTAAGTCAAAATTTAAATTTAAATTTCTCACTTTAATTGTTGCAAAACAGCATTAATAAATAAGTATGCAATATGGCAATGTTTTGTATAGGTCAAAAAATTGCTCCTTAATTGCTCGTCACGTATCTGAAATTGCTCCAACTCTAAAAAAATTTAAACAAAAGTTATTGTTGTTTTTCACAAGTCCGCGCTAACTTCCTGACGGTGTTTTTCCCTGTGTTTTTTATTTAAAATTTAGATAAAAAACCTAAAAAAGGTCACGTGTATAAATATTTGCGAGAATTTGTGTGGTTTTTTCCAACCAAATTCCCTGACTTTTCCCTGTATAGCAAAATTCCCTGCCTTTTCCCGAAACTGGCCACCCTGTATAAAGGAATTTATTGTATATAATAAGATAATTCTGATACTTAAAAAAATACGAAATTAATAATCCATATACATTAATGCGAAACTAACTCTGTTTGTTACCTTTTCACGGCTAAACCGCTAAACAGATCTTGATGAAATTTGGCAGGGAGATAGTTTACATCCTGTGGAAGGACATAGGCTACTTTTTATCCCAAAAAATTGATTAGATAAAACAAAATACAATTTCCACGCGAACGAAGTCGCGTGTAACAACTATATAGTCATGAACAAATATAAAATTGGTAAAGAATGTAGGTAAGGTATATTTATTTAATATAATTCCTGTGAAAATACTTGCATATTATTATGAAATACCGATAGTTCAATTTATAAATATATTCAATGATTTCATAATTCAATCGTTTGTATTTATTTACCATATACCATTATTTTGTCTACCAGCTAGCAAATTTTCTGAGAACCAGATAAGGGTATGTTTGAAACAATTTTAATATAAACATTATTTATCTTTAAATAAACACATATTTTTGATGTTGGGAATAATGGAGTTCGTTGTATGCATGATATTATTATAAATCGAATTCTTTATTTGAAAATATTTTAGCTACTTGTACAAACATTTTTAAATAATAAATAAATAAATAATAAATATTATTTTTGCAGACAAGTTTGCTGATAACAGCTTTATCAAACTTTACAAAAAATTATTAATAATAAATTAATTTAGAGAAATATCTTTGAGATATTTTGACAAACTCTATTAGGTAGTAATTTTGCAGTCATGTAGGTAAATGTATGCAGGTAATTTTCATAAAATATGTAAATGTGCAAACACATTCTTTTTAATTTTATGAATACATGTGATATAGGAACATAAAGTGATATAAATAAGTACAAAATGTTTATAAAATAATACAACAAATAAGTACTGCGAAATGACAGCTATATTTGTTGATGTTTTACTTTTAATAATAATATTTATAAAAATAAATATTTGAGAAATCAAAATAATTCTTATTATTTATAAAACTATACTGAATTTTATAAAGTTGCTTTTGATTTCTGAAATTCTACTCCTACGGTAATAAAATTATTTATGGTTTTGACAGAAAAGGTAAAATCAAGGTCATTGAGTAGATCTTGACATTGGAATTTTTTATTTATTAATACCTACATACATAAATAACGTAATTATATGTATTAAATATTAAGCTGACTTGTATAAGATAATGAATTATTTATATGTTTGTTATTAATATAATAAGAAAATATTAATTAATTAAACTAAATAAATTTCAGGGGTAGTAAATACATATGTGTAATAAAATGTCGGTAATACAGATTCCTATATATATTATTCGATTTAATTTCCACATATGCACAGCTGATTAGGTGGCAGCACATATTAAGGGCATGTTTATTTACCAAATCAAAATATTATTCCAAAGTCCAATATTGTAGTTAAAAAAATATGTTATAAATTTTAATCATTTTTAAATTATCTCAAACAAAATGTCACATCTAGTTAGAAAGTGTTCCAAACGCTGTAAGTAACCTATATTTATTTTATCAAAATAAATGTCGATGTACGTATTTTTTATGTTATGTATTTTTATATAATATTTATATAATACTTATATAATATATGCTTTATAATAGATTTATTTGTATTAAAAAGCAATGAACTATTTTACAGTAACAAGCGTATCATGGACAATTTGCAAACAATTTTCGGATCAAGCTCATCCGAAAATAACAACGCATTATACAGTATATCCACGAGACAAAGATCCACGATGGAAAGGTATAAAATATATTTTTCTTCTTTTATATTATATCTTATAAGATAAAATATTTCAGGTCGCAATATGGAGAGATCAGCAGATGAAACAGATATTTTGATTGTCGGTGGAGGCCCTGCCGGTATGGCAGCTGCAATACGAGCAAAACAAATAGCTGAAAAAGCAGGAAAAGAAGTAAGAGTGACTGTAGTTGAGAAATCAGCTGAAATTGGCGGACATATCTTATCTGGTGCTTGTTTAGACCCAGTAGCATTGAACGAACTGATACCAGATTGGAAAGAAAAAGGGGCACCCTTAACAACTCCTGTGACAAAAGACAAGTTTGCATATTTGACACAGAAATCAGCAATCAGGATACCTATATTACCAGGTAAGATAAATAATATTCTACTACGGTAAATATTGAAGTTAAATCAACATTTTTTTTGTAGGTATGCCGATGAACAATCACGGAAACTACGTTGTAAGATTAGGACATGTAGTCCGTTGGCTTGGAGAGCAAGCGGAAGCGATGGGTGTTGAAGTATATCCAGGATACGCAGCGTCTGAGGTTGTGTATGATGAGAAAGGTACCGTCAAAGGTATAGCTACAAATGATGTAGGAATAGCAAAAGACGGAAGCCCTAAGGATACTTTTGAGAGAGGGATGGAGTTACATGCAAAGTGTACGATATTTGCTGAAGGCTGTCATGGACATTTGACTAAACAGGTTATTCAGAAGTTTAATTTGAGGAAAAATAAAGAACCCGCAACTTATGGTAAGAATTTTTAATAAAAAAAAACATTGAGTGTGTGTACTTATGTACACACGTTAGAAGTTATACTTCTTTGGGGTGATTGAAAAACGACTACGAATAATCTCAATTTTAACTTGATTAAATGAATAAAATAATGTAATGCATATAAATTTATAAAGAACACTAATATTTTATTTAATAATTCGTAACATTATTTCACTATAGGTACTATTTTATCAAATTAAATTTAATTGTATATTATTTCAAAGTCCATATTTATAAATAATGAAATTTGAATATTATGATGTAATAATCAACCAATCAGATCAGAAGGCAGATACAGAATAAGAAAATTTTTCTTAATGTAAATGTCGCTTTTAGTTGGTTCAACTAATGCTAGATGGCAGCACCAGTATTAAATCGAGTTTAAAAAAAATAGTTCTTTTTATATAGGCAATACCCTTTACAGTTGTGTTATTTAAGTAAAATACACAATTTTTACAGTTTTGTTGATACCATGCCTACCTAGTCCACCACGTAACGTTTCGTTACATTTTTTCCCTCAAAGAAGTATAACTTCAAAAATCGTAATTGAACTTTTAGTTATTGATTAAATTTTAGGTATTGGAGTTAAAGAACTATGGGAAATTGATAAATCCAAGCATTTCCCTGGAACCGTCGAACATACCGTCGGTTGGCCGTTAGATAAACACACGTACGGTGGTTCTTTCTTGTACCATCTGAACGAGGAGACTCCACTAATTGCTATCGGTTTTGTTATCGGGCTCGACTACTCTAACCCTTATATAAGTCCGTTTAAAGAGTTCCAAAGGTTTAAACATCATCCTGCTATACAACCGGTTCTCGAAGGGGGCACAAGAATTGCTTACGGAGCTAGAGCTTTGAACGAAGGTGGATACCAGAGTCTTCCAAAAGTAACGTTCCCTGGTGGATGTTTAGTAGGTGAGTTAAGCGTACGTACGAGATTTGTATCCATCTAAAACCCAATTCATTTTTCATACAGGATGTACAGCAGGATATCTCAATGTCCCCAAAATAAAAGGCATTCACAACGCGATGAAAAGTGGAATGTTAGCTGCCGAAAGCATTTGTGAAACGATATTTGAAGGTAGTGCTGCAGGTAGTTTTGAACCTGTGAGTTACGAAGATAAAATCAAAAACAGTTATGTGTACAAGGAACTGAAGGCAGTGAGAAATGTCAGACCTAGTTTCCATAACCCGCTTGGAATCTTCGGTGGTATGATGTACTCAGGAGTGTCTATGTTGATTCGTGGAACGGAACCTTGGACTCTTAAACATGGATGTAAGTGGTTTTGTTTTAAAATGATTATTAACATTTCATTAGTAAACATTTTGCTTTATTTAAATACATTTTGTTGAATCTTTATCCTCTAAGTTTGTACATTTGATTATTTCCTTTTTATTTTACAAGATATTTTATAGATATTGTTTGATTAAAGTTAATACTTTACTTTCCTCTATATTCAAAAACATTCTCGAAGTCTACTCACTAAATATAAAAACTTCTCTTAAAGTATACAATTTACCTCCCTAAACACCAGAGGCGTAGATAGCTTTTTGCGATTGGGAGGTGGGGGGGGGAGAGGGGGGCAGTATTGGATTTAGACTAGACTTTTTTTTATAGATATTACCAATTTTGAGGAACTTTTTTTTTAGTCATTACCAATTACTTTTTTAATCTGATGACCTTTTTTTTTTCATTTAGCTCTTCTTTTTTACACGGGGACCCCTTGTATCACTCTCATGGGGGGGGGAGATATGACAGTATTAAAATATCATAAAGTTATATTTTTCATTATGAAAATTATCTTTTATCTACTGCAAAGTACAAAAATTGGACTCATGGGGGGATTAATCCCCTTAACCCCCCCCCCCCACTATTTACGCCACTGCTAAACACATATTCATAGTTAAGTATACTATTTGAGGTTATGTTTGATAATAGTTATATTTTTCATTATGAAAATTATCTTTTATCTACTGCAAAGTACAAAAATTGGACTCATGGGGGGGGATTAATACCCTTAATCCCCCCCACTATTTACGCCACTGCTAAACACATATTCATAGTTAAGTATACTACTTGAGGTTATGTTTGATTTTACAACAATGCAAGGGTTTAACTGTCAAACAAGTTTAATTATTATTTAAAATTGAAATCATTCTTTACTATTATAATAAACCAAAAATTATTTATCGTTTATATTAGTTTTTACATTTGCATTCGATTTTATCTATAATCATTAATATTCTAAATTCAAATAAACGTCAAAAATATTTAAATACATGTGGCCGTAAAGTAATTGCACAAAAATGAAAAAAAAACGAATTGTTATAATTATTTATTTAAAATATGTTATCGTTGTTTTTTAGAAAATTAAAACATATGCTACATCAAATTCAACATTATTTTGTAGAGAATATTAAAAAAACTATAAAAAATAAATAATATAATTTGACTGTCTTATTTTAAATAACGACTTTTCGATCATACGTATTATAATAAATTTCGACATCTGAAACATTCACTGTTAACAATGAGACAAAAAAAAAACAGATTCACCATAAAATAATTTGGGACGTTAAAACGATAAATAGTTAACCGAAATTTATAGTTTCAATTGATGTGAAATGAGTTTGTGGGAGCAGAGGGGAAATGTACTTTTAGACAGAGAAGTTATCAGATTCCAAGTGTACCTATACATTTAGGGAGATTTTACTGTATTTAAAAAAATAACTTTATTGTTTGTTAACCAACAATTAAATTGTTACTAAAGGCAGTGACAGGACTTGAAAATGTTAAGGACTTTCACAGTTATCATTATGTGATAATCACTAATCACAAATACAATTCAAAATTAAACATAACCTTAAATTAGTGTAACGTAGTGGTAGGGAGTAAATTTTTTACGTTAAGTTAAGAGAGGTACTGTAAGATACTAACAGTTTTTTGTTTTTATATATTTCTTACAGTACCTGATCATAAAAGAACAAAGCTTGTCTCTCAATCTAAGCCGATAGATTACCCGAAACCAGATGGAAAAATCAGTTTTGATCTTCTGTCTTCTGTGGCTTTGACGGGAACCAACCACGAGTCAGACCAGCCACCGCATTTAACTTTAATGAACGATTCGGTGCCTGTTGATGTGAATCTGGCCAAGTACGATGGACCTGAAGGGAAGTTCTGTCCTGCCGGTGAGTAGTTTTATTGTTTTTTTAATATTTAATATTTTGTTATTGTGAAAATTTTATTGAAAAAGAAACTGGAATGAAGGAGCATTTTATTTTTATCAGCTTGGTTTAGGCATCATAAGGAATACGTTTAAATTGACTTATCTCTAGATATTTGATCTTTTTAAAAAACGGTTTTTTTTGTAGGTATATTTTATTTTTCTTAAAATTTCCGGTTTTATTGGACAGATTGGATAAATAAATATCTGTTTTATTCATTTTGACTCATCTCCAAAACTCAATTGTTAAAAAAAAATCTGGAAGTTTAATACATAACCTAAAATAAAATGAAACAAAAATCACAACAATTAAAATTTGAAATTTATTTTTATTTATAACTTGACCAATACTGTATTGATTTTGATAAAATTTTGGAAAAAGATATTGTATATAATTATAAATACGTGTGCCAAATTTCAAACAATTTTTTTTACATTGTAGATTTTTTATATACTTTTTTTCAAATTTTTTACAGATTTATTTTATTTCTCAATAAGTATTATTGATTTTTGCGTAAATGCTAAATTATTTTGTTAGTAAAAACTATAAATATGCTATCAGAAAAATATATTTTTCTATAGAAAAATTCTAAAGGCTTCCATGTCTATACAGACAGTTTCTAGACATAATATTATGTAAAATATAAAGGACAAACTTCTGTATTTATAGTTCTATAGAATAACGATTACAATACGCTTGAAAAACCCTTTATAAAGGTTATGTTATATAATATATTCATTTTCAAGTGTCCACTCGGAATGTCAACAGACCCAATCTATAAAATATAGATTTAAAAGTCACCCCAGTGTAGAAAAGGCACAAGGGAATAAATATGAAATTCAAATTTCGGGAAAGAGAAATATAGTATATAATAATATACTAGACATATATAATATAATCTTTCAGACAAGCCAAATATTTGAATAGCGAATCAAATGTAATGAAAAAAATATGAATTTTAGATTTTATATTAATGTAATGTTTTTTTGATTGTCTATTGAATAATAATTTTGTCGTAAAATATTTGCCTGTAGAGGAAATTGGTGTTTTAAGTTGGCTACACTGATTTAAGAGAATTTGATATTCAATTTAAATGACAGTTGTGGTAATTGTTGAATGTATTGTTATAAATTTATTACCACTGTTCTAAAATCTAAATAAAAAAACTATTCCATACCCTATAGAAAGTGTTTGATTATTAAATTTTATTAGAGAGGTCAGTCCGCGGTAATCGATACCAGATAGTTAAAAAAATATTTTACGAAAATGAATACTAAAATATAAAATTAACAGGCTATTTAACACCAATTTTCATAAACCAAAAGAAAATTAGAAAAATGTTGGTTAATTTTCAAAATATTTCAAAAAATTTACAAGAAATTTCTAAAAAGACAACAAATAAGGTGAAATCACAATAACTTACTTAAGAATAAGTGATGATTGTGGCAAACTATTAAAAGTCTTTGACAATTACATATCAAATGTGACGTTTGACCAAATTAACAAAAAATTCCCTCACCAACAATAATGACTAAGGATGACCGCATTTATTATAAATTTAATGAGTCTATTGATGTATTTGATAAATAATTGTTATAAGTATTAGTTAATAATATCAATAAGCAAATAAACACACAAATAGTACTCTTATTGTATCCTTTTATTCAACGTGTCACACCCGTCACAATGTTTGTTGAGATATAATCAGTTAAATAGATTATTATTTACCTGATGCTCTTGTGTTACTAAAAAAAATTTATTCGTAACATATTAAAGTATGATTATTATAAAGTAACTTCAATATTTTCGCTAAATTTTCGAGATTTTGAATAGAGGTTGCAAGACTTGCAATAGTTGGCGTCACACCCGTCACAGGGCTTTGAATGCTGACATTTTTTTGTAAAATAACCGTAGACCTTTTATTCTTTCAATATACATGTATTACATTAAGGTCTATACAGAAAAATGGTAAAACCATGTTATTAACTAGTATTATTTAGAAATTATGAACTCCAATCCGAGTTGAAATGTCACACCCGTCACCGCGGACTGACCCAGAGGCAAAATTATACAAAACTTTTTTTGTTTTAAAACGAATATAAATGATAATAATAAAAATGTCGGTCGTGTCTAACGTGAAATAAAGAGCAATAAATAAAAAAAGGGAATAGAGAATAAAGGACGATAAAAGGGGCTAGTGTATTACCATCATTGTGATGTTACAGCTTCCTAGAGGATCTTCAATGTTCTGTATATGGTCTGTGATTTTACAGCCGTGTCCACTGACGGACATAACCTTAAAATACTCGTCTTTTATATACAGGGGTATACATGAAATTTTTATTTTTAAATTTATTCGATTGGTTGAATTTTTTTTGGAAACTTGTTTAATTTTTGAACAATAGGCATGATGATTAATTTAAAAAAATTCTATGATGATCTTACGTGTCTTCTATTTCCATAAAATACGTAGTTTTGCAGAAAATAAAGGTTTAATCACAAAAAATGACTCTTTTAAAACTAATTTTGAATTTGATGCCAAAACGCTCGCAGGTGACATTTCCGAACTGTGACGTCACACTCCTTGTTAACAATAATCAAACATTCAGAGTTAGACAAAAATTTAATTATTTTGTGTGTTAAAAATGAATTCCAAAGTATATAAGTTCTTAAATAAGGTATGTACCTAATAATCTTGTAAGAGAAATTAATATTTGTTTAAAATAAAAATCAATCACTTTGACGTTTACTGATGCGTGACGTCATTCGCTCTGATTGGTGTTTCATTTATCATGGCGTATTGCTGTATTTTGCATTTTTATTTTAACAAAAATTATATTAATCTCGCCTTTAATATAAATACATTTTTTAGAATATTTTTAACCCAAAACCGATATATTTTATTAACCGATCTTGTTATAACCGGTTTCGACTGTAGCTATTTTTATTAGATAATTTTTTTGACCTCACTGAAGATTATTGTGTTTTCAATTCGTATTCAGTCAATGGAGATAACTATTACGCCGAATTGTGTGTGTGGGGGTTGTCGGCGCCTTACTTCCGGTCGAAACTGCCTGACCGGAAGTCTCGGCGTCGGCATTTATGATAACCGGAAGTTATAAAGCGCATGATGTATACACAGATACGTACAAATTCAAATGAACAACAGACTATACTCGAAATATTATCTCCATCAAAATTTATATATGGACTTTAGTAATGGCAACAAAAATGTATGTTGTAGTTGTATATTTATCTTAAATCCGATAAAAAAGTAACGTAAGAAGCCAAAAATACAAAAAAATTATAATTTATATATAAAATTAAAGGGATCAGCATTAATTAATGAAAAATGTGACACAAGTACAACACAAATTTCGTTTAGAAAAACTAGATTCTTTCGATACAGTCTTTAACCTCTAAGTGGGCTCTCACACCAGAGCAATATAGCAATATAGCAACTAGCAACTTATAACTAGCGGTATTATTTCTATCGGACATATTGTCTCACACCAAAGCAATATTAAATCGCTATATTGCTAGTTTCTAATTGGTAGTTACTTTATTGCTGTGTTGCTATGTTGCTGTATTGCTCCGTTGTGAGAGCCCACTAAAGAGCCTGAAAACTAATATTTTGGCTTACTAGAAAATCTTCAATTTTTGTTTTTAGATTAAAATACATCGAAAACGTATATTTGCACTTCCAAATAAATAAAAAATGTTCACGTGAGGCAAAGGGGTAGTTATTACTCTATTATAGGTGTTGTTTTTGGGTTTACTGTATTTTTAACGTCAGATTTGGATTCAGCGTCGAAAAATACATCGAAAACATATATTTGTATAATGAAAATAATCTGCCGTGTGCCACAGGACTTTCTTATACATAATAATGACAGTGAACAGTGTACGTGATAAAATTATAGATAATAATATTACCTACAATTTTCAACTTGGCCATTTTTCTCTAATTTGCACTGTTTCAGTGTAATTCGAAAAATTCAAAACGATGACCACTGCAAACTAAATGAAATAGAGTATACAGTGTTTATTCTCAGTATTACGTATAAGAAAGACCCATGGTACCTATGGCAAACACGTACAGTCTCTGTAATACGTATAAGAAAGTCCCATGACACTCATGGCAGATATTTCTTCTCTATTATGAACCATTTGAAATGTACTTAAAAACAAATACTTGGTAAAAAAAAAAAAAAATTAAATTTGTTTTTTCGAAAAAAATGAATAGAACATAAATTATAGATAATAATATTACCTACAATTTTCAACTTGGCCATTTTTCTCTAATTCGCACTGTTTCAGTGTAATTCGAAAAATTCAAAAATCGATGTAGGTAAACATCCGTTTCCGGTTGAATGATCGTTTTCAAAAATAGGAGGTTTTCTTCCCAGGCAAAAATCAATCTTAAGTATAAAATTCCACCTTTCTACGATTTGTCGTATTTGAGTTACAGCGTCTACAGACAGACCGACCGACAGACAGACAGACACACAGACATCATGGCGCAAATAGTCAGAATGGATTCAGGGAAGGTCAAAATTGATAATTCCATCAAAAACCGGATTTCGAAAAAAATCGCGTTTACTATACTTACTTATACTATATGTATATTTCATATACATTGGTATAAGAAAGTAAAAGGTTATGTACTATTTAAAATAATATTTTTTCGAATTTGAAATTTTTAACACGGGCGGTTCCCTTCCGGGCCGGAAAGCCAATATATAGGCTCACCCCGTGATCGACACTTTACCTATGATCAATCAATGATATAAGATACCTTTTATACCAGTTTTCTGAGGGCAAAATGCCCCCTGAAATACCGGCCCTCTAAAGGTTAATAATATTATTTGGTAACATTTCGACATCCTTTTTGTGTTGTATATATCATTTTCAACACCCCATATTTCGACACTTTACCTATGATCAATCAATGATATAAGATACCTTTTATACCAGTTTTCTGAGGGCAAAATGCCCCCTGAAATACTGGCCCTCTAAAGGTTAATAATATTATTTGGTAACATTTCGACATCCTTTTTGTGTTGTATACCTATATCATTTTCAACACCCCATATTTACTCTTTTTTTCTTGTTTCTTTTTTGTTAGACATTTTCGTATCTCCAGGGATATCTAAGTTCATAAAAATCTACCTATATGACGAAAAAATGTAAAGTTTTTGAAAGTGTATATCTTTTATTTATACGAACACATGTAGAATATTTAAATAATCGTATTTTGTTTATATGCATAGACACATAAATTTATTTTACTTGTTTATAGCTTATAAATATTACCAACTATAAAAAAATTATATTAAAGAACAACATGGAATACTTTGAAGATACTCAAATGGGAAACTATAGAATTTACGATGTATTGGAAATTATTTAATATTTGAAAACCATTATACTTTATCGTTATTTTAACGTTGTTCGTAGTAAAAATGGTAGTTTTAAAAAATTTACGATCATTAAGTGAGGTTATGTTAGTTTTAATACTTTCATAATGGGGTATACAGTTCGGAATGACATTAGTAACTTTTTCTGATAGTTAATTAGATAAATATTATAGTTTGAAAATTTAGAAACTTTCATATGGGGTATCAAATTTATAGGACAGTTCTCTTCTTTTAAAAAAAATTACGAGCACTACCTGCCTACTTGAATACATAGAGACGGCTTCGTTCAAAGTTATATAACTCCATAAATAATGGTCCGATTTGTCTGAAATTTGTAGAGAATACTTTTGAAATGTTCTACTTTGAGAAAATGCAATAAAAAAAATTCTAACTGGGTCTGCCCCCTTAAGAGAAAATATTGCCTAAAACAGGATTTATTGTTTGAAAGAAAATGGGTATATTTCCGCTGGATCTAATGAAACTAATTACAACCCTCCATACGAGACAGGGGGTGAAATATTAACTCCAGTGCGAGACTGGGGCGTTAATAATATTTGTTAATAAAAGTTTGATAACCGCTGTATTTTGATTCCACAGACAGTGTATGAATGTATATAGAGTACATAGAATATGTATGTTGACTCGTAAAGTTACAAAGCCTTCAGAAAGAATACCGAAGAGCAAGCAGATGATTCTGTGACTTTTTTCTGTTGTCAATCGTCAAACAAATATCTGTTTGTTCTATGGAGAGATGTCTTTAGGGTATTTTCTCCCCTGCATTTTTTTTGTCTCGACGTCTTCGTAGTGGATTACTTTTGCGATCAATTTTCTTTTCTCTATTCTTATGTTATATAAAATGTATTGGATTCCTATTCTCCAGAGTTTAACACTTTGTTGATTGGAGCTCAAGATGATTCGACGTATTTTTTGTAAAAGGAAATTTATATGTATATATTATCACATTTTTTTACTGATTGATTTTTGATATATATTTTTTAATTAGTTGTATTGGTACCAGTATTGAACGCTTTAAGGTTATACAGTCCCTGGCCATATTATTAGACCAAAGCTAAGAAATAAGTGTTTCATATTATTTTTGTTGTTTTATTGTAAACACTGTTACCATTCCTTAACAGAACTCGTAGTTTTATACTTATGGTAACATTTAATCTAATTTTTGAAAGACTTACCACTTTCAAACTTAGATGGCAGCAGTGTTTACACGAAAACGTCAAATAATCAAATAACCGTCAAACAGAGTGTATCGTTTCAATTGTTGTACAATACATAGTTCATTTTAATTAAACAAGTGATAGTGCTTCAAAAACGTGTAAAGTAAGTTCTTTGTTGATGCTTTAACATTTTTTGATAAAAATTTTATACAATTTTTGAGATTTGTAACAACAATAATAATAATAAACTCATTATATTATATATGCTATTTCATAATTTAACGAAAACTGTCAAAAATTAAGGTGTATTGTAGTTAAAATGGCGAAAATGTGATTTTTCAGCTTTGGTCTAATAATATGGCCAGGGACTGTAATACGCCTAACAAACTGTAAAATTTTGTTTTTATTTTATATACAGAACACATGCACCTACATTTAATGGAATATTTTACTTTGTTAATTATTAAAAGTAAAAAATGTTTAATTTAATTTAAAACTTGAAATAGATTGAACGGTATATAAAAAAAAATTATAATGTATTTTTTTTAAATAGTTCATTGTTTTCAAATATTCATTTATTATTTTGATTGTTGTTATTGTGATTTTTGTTTTTCATGGCTCACTTAAATGTTTGTAATAAAATACTTCATAAATATCACTGGTATTGAGTTTCACGACTTTTTTTTCGATAATAAGTATAGCAAGTGACATATCGTTGTAGAGTAAAAAACACGCTCAAATATGCTATAGTCAACATAGTGGCCCATAAGAAAAATTAAAGTTAGGGCTTGTTACTCTGAAACTAAAAGTGATATAAAAATTCTAAATACACAAAAAAGTGCCTTAAGAAACCGCAAACGAAAAATATCTATCTACTTTAACAAAAAAGTTATAGCCATTTAAAGAAATTCCGAATTTTCAGTTTTTTGGGTATACCGCCTAAACCACATAGAATTATGAATATTTTCTGGTGCAGTAATACTCACGTCTTTCTTACAAATAATTCATCTGATTTAACCGAACCTGTATCTCTTATAGATACTGAGATCCCCATGCTGGAAAAGTTATCTGGGACACCCGGTATGGTTTACACCCAGAATCCAAGATCCTAGTTAGCTATGAGTTTTCCAAATTACGGTTTTGAACAAATAACACAATAAAACCACTATTTATGTAATAGTGTCTGTAATTGAACATCGCTGTACCGCGTAACGCGCGTCGTTGGTTTGAACCTTAAACGACCTGTATTGAAATGGTGTAGTGAACCAGGCGCGTCAAAGGCTATAGACATTCACACACACCTCTATGCAATGAGTTCAACAACAACGATGTCTGGTTGTGTGTCTAGACTGTATGTGTGTGTGTCTGTGTGTGTGTCAGCGACCCGCGCGTCGCGACGTCGATGGACGGACGGACGGCCAGACCGCGCGCGATGTCGGAAACATGCAGTTCGCGTAAATCTAAACACTGCGCCGTTTGTATTTATTTATTATTTATTATTTTGTGGTGTTTGATGCAGCCGGTAATTTTACTGCATTTGCGGTTTTTTTTATGTGGGGGTGGGGGGGGGGGGGGAGGGGTTAGTATTTATTTATAGGGGAATGTAATGGTTGTACAGTTTATTTTTATGTGAAGGGATTATCTATTATTCTATAAGGAAAAATATGCAATAATTCATAACATGTTACCGATGCGCTCCGAAATATTTAGCTCCGAAAAATTAGCGGTTTGATAAATAAATAAGGGATTATTCTAATCAAGAAATTTGGAAATTTCGATTTTATATTAATAAGAAGGTTTCCAAAATACAAAACCCTATATTTCGATTCCCAAAATTGACGAAATTATAGCGTTATAGGGGAGAGGGGGTTGTATTCCGAGGCAGATGTGTAGACACGTAGATGTAAACTTTTTTTTTGAAACTATGACTTTGAAAATGGTTGATATATAAGATCTTAAGATCGGCTGTACCGATTAGTTTTAAATTTGTCTAAATTTTTTATCGTTTCGCGTACACTGAAAAAATGTTATGTTAGTTTTTAACATGAAAAACATGTTAACGGGAGGACGAAATTGATCCTAGAAATTTTTAACACCCGACATGGTCAAGTTTAAAAGAACGTCTACTTCAATTGAATCGGTGAGTGAAAGAACGATATATCTCCAAAATGATCATTTTGAGAAAAACGAAAAAAACTGTTTTAAAGGAGAACTATGGGTTATTTGGTCTAATTATGTATTGTGACATTATAGAACTTATGTTAACCGATAATAATACGTACATAAATAAATTTAAAAAAAATTGCAAAAAAAGATATTTGAAAAAAATAACCTGCAGTTATACTGTTCTTTCACTCAATTAAAAAATTGCTAATTTTTTTTTTATTGCTTTATTTTCGGCTTTATTATTTTATTTTTTATTATTTAAAAAAAAAAAAATATTTGTAATTTTTACTCAGAATCTTCATTTTTGACTTTCCAAGAAATAATATGGTAGTAAAATTCGAGGATTGCGTCAGAAAAGTAAGGTAAAAGTAATTGTAAAAAAAATTGAACTACCCCCCGTCGCACGTACGATGTTGGTCGATGTATTATTATTTTACTATGTGATAGAGCTATGAATTTTAAACATTTTGCCTATCTCAGTTAAAATTGCCATTTTTGGCACTTGTATTGTTCTTTCACTCACCGATTCAATTCAATATACTGTATAACAGTTTCTATGACGGCGATAGGCTTGATATACAAAATAAGAAACAGTAAAATTATATAGAATGTACTTGAAATTTTCATACGCAAAAAATTAAATTAAAGAATAGCGTATATTACTTTTTCAGAGTAAATAAATTTTAATAGGTACTATGTTAAAATTTACCAGTATGTCATTGTAATTTTTCATTTATTTTATTTTAAATTCTACCGACTTTTCTGTTAATTTTTTTCAGAAGTTGATTACTTATGTCCTCAGGTTCACAGTATTTTCTGTTAATTTTTAAAAGAATATTCTCTCCGTGTATGTATTATAAAAAAAAAATAGATGATTACATTTCTACTAGTATCACCTTTTGGTCGAAATATTTTACCTGCCTTACCGGCAACATACACACATGATTTTTTTTTTGAACATCTATGCAGGCACAATAACTTTCGAATGATATAGGTTTCATTGCCCTCCTTTTATAAAATAATAAATGCAAAAAAGTACAGCAATTTTCGATGTTCACCTATTCATATATAGATTAAAAATATAAAAATGCAAGAATGCACCAATTTAAATAGAAATAATGAGTTTATAATAAAAATGATTAAAAAAAATCAACTATATCTCTATTTAATTCGAAAGCGCATGCAGATTGCAGACATGAGAATAGGCACATCCATTTTTAGCAAAGTCTAGTCTCGCGTCTAATGATTACTCCGGAGTCTCGCGGCGTTCGCTGCTCCGGATTATCTACCCTCCCCTATCCCCACACTTCCCGGACATTGCGGTGTCGTTACACACACATTAAATTCAGTTCCCAAATCCAGACGTGCAAAAAACGGTTCAGGGAAACAGCGACAGGTTCATCGTCCCTCTGGAGTGATTCGGGTGGGGGTATTTATATGTAAGGGGTGATTAAAAAGTAATGTATTATACACTGCCGTACAAAAGTCTTTGGATACTATTTTTTGCGTATTGTAAATATAAAACTGCAAAAATCTTAAATGTTGATAAGAGTACTTAATTATAACTTTTGTAATAATCCTAGCATATCTAAAATACAGCATTTACAATTTTCCATGTTAAGGATTTTTTTTTTGAATTATATGCCTGAAAGGTCAGGTTTACTCAAATTGAAAGTATTGACGCACAGTTTCTTTCAAGCTGACACGAGAAATTGTTTTTTTTTACTATTTTGACTGTGAGTAAACATATTCTTTTCGTTATTTTGAAGATTTTTATTGACTGAAATCTGTATATTTTGTTAATATTAGGGCTAGTAATGGTGATTTAAAAAAACACTTGAATGTCAAATTTCAGAGATATTTTAAAACATAACTTTCTTTATATGGATCTTGGTTTCTGGGCGTAAACCGGTTCGATTTGCACTTTCAGAAGAGTCCTGATGATGTCCACTGCAATGTGTGACGAAACATTGGCCGATAACACGACCAAATCGACACGGTTTACAACCAGAAACCTAGATCCATATCAAGTACACCGCGGAAGCCACAAGACTTGTATAGCTTTCATTTAATGGAATATCCTGTATATTTAAATTATAAATTGATATAAAATAAGTAATAACGAGTGTTAAATTAATAGAAAATATCGAAAAATAGGGTGTTTAGAAAAAAAAAATACAAACTTTTTTTCAAACATGGAAATTTTGGGTATTTATACCACTTCCTCGCAGATTTTCATCATTTTTGAGTAATACTGTTAATAAAATACTATAATTAATGATAATGGATAATAAGTCAAATGACTTTATGATCACGCTGTACTACTACCGGTGCCCCGGTGCATGTTTTCGCGGTACACGAATCGGGACTTTGGCCGAATCGTTGGCGCAAGCACGGCCGCTAACCTCTCGCGCCGTTGTAGTCACGCAAGTTCAAGGCCGCGGGATCGATGGGGTTCACAGCCGCTTCCCTCCCCCTCCCCCCACCAGTGGAGCTGACGGCATCCCTGTGAACTCTTCCTGTTGTGTCTATATATATTTATACAGGTGTCTATTGTGGCTTTTGTGTGTTTAATACGGATTCATGGAAGAAGGAATTTACACTGTGTTAATGAATTAGAACTTATTAATAAATTAACTTATAATATAGTCGTATAGATTAATTAATTCTGTTAACCAAAAACTCGATCTTATTGAAAATTTGAGATGGAAAAATGCTTAATAAATTTATCTTGTTAATATAACATTATTTCTTCAATATAATAATAAAAAAAATATCTAGTTAATGACCTAATGCTCCGGATGGACAGAGGGATTTGAAAATTTTTAAATTTTTACAAAATGGCGGATGTTGAAAGTCAAATATCTATATTTGACTAAAATTTCACTTTTTCGGCTATAAAAATAAAAATAATCATCCAAAATAAAAATCATTCGTTCATCCGGAGGACAATTATGTATAGAATAAGTCAGAAAAATTTCAAATCGACTTCGAAAACAAGGTTTCGAGAAAAAGCGCACATGCAGTTGCCGCTACTTGCCTACTTGAATACATTAGAGACGGCTTCGTTAAAAGTTATATATCTCCATAAATAATGGTCCGATTTGTCTGAAATTTTTAGAGAATACTTTTGAAATATTCTACTTTGAGAAAATGCAATAAAAAAATTGATTTAAAAAAAATCTAACTGGGTCTGCCCCCTTAAAAGAAAATATTGTTCAAAATAGGATTTATTGTTTTAAAGAAAATGGGTATTTTTCCGTTGGATCTAACGAAACTAATTACAATCCTCAATACGTGACAGGAGGTGAAATATTGACTCCAGTGCAAGGCTGAGTCGTAAATAATATTTGTTAATAAAAGTTTGATAACCGCTGTATTTCGATTCCACATACAGTGTATGAATGTTTATTGAGGATATTTTATTAATTTGAAAAATTATGTTTATCTAAAAATCTTTTAATTTCTCAAATTAATAAATAATTTATTTCTCAAATTAACGAAACTCTCAAATAGATTAAACATAATGGCTGTATTAAAAAATATTTATCAGTGTGAATATTTTTTACATCACTCAACTAGTGAAAGTGCATTTTCCATATGGTAAATTCAGTGATGTCATTTATAAAGTATTTTTTTGTATTTAAAATATATGTTTTCAATGCGAAACAAAATCGTCACCGTTATAAGAACATTGTTAGTAATAATATACATTTATCAATAAGATAAACGTGGATATTTCCATATTGGTAAAAAATTATCATATTAACAAACAACCAAATCGATCACGGATTTTTTACATTGATCACATTTTTTAACACTTTTTTTTGTGTGCATATTTTATGACTTATCGTCTATAAAAATCAATTAATAATATGCCATCATATAAACATTTTATGAATCATATGAACCAAATGTAAATAACAAAAATATAAATCAGGTAAAAAAAAGTTTAATTTCCTGCCGACGCGGGGTTTTCTTTCTTATTGCATTCAGAAAATACATAAATTTTCTTACGAAAAACCGAACAAGTTTTAGTAAAAATAATTTGAGGGCGGTTTTCTGTTCTTGAGACGAGATTTCTGCAAATAAAAAAGAACAGTCTATATTTATTGATCTATAAAATGTCATCGGAATCGAGAAAAATCAGGTTCGTGGATATTTTTAGCTGATGTACGATGATTTTTTGTGCATTTCGAGTTTTCTTCTTTTTAGTAATGATTATTCTATGTTCTTCTACAATTTATAAAATACATTTGACTTACAAGGGAACCTTTTCAAGTCGAAAATTCGTATCGAGTTTAAACTTTGTACATAGAGGAGGTCAAGGTAAACAAGAAAAAAATATTTTAGTTGCGGTAAAACGGTTTTAAAGGGGTGAAACACCCCTATGAAAATGTGCAAAATAATCATATTTTTCAAATAACTCTGAAACTAATGAAAATTTAAAAAAATCTACAATACAAAATTTTCATGATTTTTTATGCTCTTTTGAATGGCGATAGTCAAATTTCGAAAAAAATTAAAACGTTAACCCCCATCTCCCACTCACATTCCATAGGTTAAATTTTTTCGAATTTTAACTATCACCATTCGAAAGAGTATAAAAAAATCATGAAAATTTTGTATTGTAGATTTTTTTTAATTTTCGTTAGTTTCAGAGTTATTTGAAAAAATCTGATTATTTTGCACATTTTCATAGGGGTGTTTCACCCCCTTAAACCGTCTTACCGCAGCTGTGATAATTTTTTTCTTACTTACCTTGACCTCCTCTAACATGAAAAGGTTCCCTTGTTAGTTTTTTGTAGTTTTGAGTATATTTAAGTTGTTTTTATCTTGAACAAGGGAGAAACTAGAGGCATATTATTTATTCATATACATATTTATTCATTGTACAAAATCGTAAATATCTCGGCTTCTATGCGCTAAATTGAATGGTACTCTTCATCTGCGATGAAAATTGTTTAAACTTTTTTATGCTACTGTATTTTAGGGTTGAGGGATGTAGGGTTAAAGCTCGTTTCCAATTCTAAATATGATATTATATAAGCTTTTATATATGCCCGGTATTATAAAGGACCTAGCAAATTTGCAAGTTTGCTAGTACTCTCAAATGAGATATCAAACTTATATGACAGTACTCTTTGAGTTAGTTTTTAATAGATAGTTGCAGGCGCAGTAAGTTGGTTTTTACCATTTTTACGCAAGATTAGTAAAACTATTTGACAAAAAACTCCAAGAGAACTGTCATATAAGTTTGATACCCCATTTGAGAGTGCTTGCAAGCTTGCAAATTGTTAGTTGCTTTATAATACCCGACATATTATCGTTGCACTCGTGCCACTGAAGGGAGGACATAGTTCTATGTCAAAAATCGACGTAAAAATTAGAAAAGCAAGGATTGATGGAGTTAGACGTTTTGGATTATGAACGTGACATTTTAAAAATAACATATTTTTAACCGTAATGATATTTGCAATTGAAATGAAATACATTTAGAAAAAGAGAGAATAATGGTTGGAGACTAACTTTGCACTTATTTCTAACAAAGACCTATAAAGATATTCAGTTTTATGGTAGAACACATAAAATATCCCATAATTTTAATAAAAATCGCACATCAAATAGAATTCTCTCTGATGTGTTTTTTTTTTTTTTACTTTCAATTTTCGTTTTTATGTTTGACGCAGTGCCGGATTTTTTTTATGAATGAAAGTATTTGATGTAAGTATGCACTTGTAAATATTTATATTTATAAAAGAAGATAGTGCAATGTACTGTTACTGTCACTTTGTTGGAGTCTATGTAAGAATGTTTTTGATGATAAGAAATAGAAAAATATGTGTACATAATTTTATTAATATTTTTTACAAACTAATAACATGCATTTTACAAGTACATACATCATTATTTTTTTTTTTTTTGGGGGAGGGGTCGAACATTCATGATTTGTTTGTATACAAAATTTGTCAGTCAACAGAAAAATTTCCATTTTTTTCATTATTTGATATTTGAAACGATGAAACAATAAAAAATGTTTTGATTTATGAAAAATCAAATTATTTTATCACCCTTATGTCCGGTATCATAATGAGGTAACAAACTTATATAACAGTTTTCTTGAAGTTTCATGAAGACTTTGACAAGTTTCGCGCACGCGTTATATCTAAACACCAATGGTATTATTATCAAAACAGAAAATTAATTTGAACGATCAGAATTACCAACTGTGTTACAATACGGTTGAAGTATCACTGCTCTAAATTCCATAGAAAATTCATAGATACTATCACAAAATTAATACCTCATTTGAGAGTGCTTGCAAATTTTGCTAGCCCCTTTATGAATCTTATAATATGAATTAATCATTATTTAAAATTTAAATCATAGCCCCCACTTCGTAGACTAGATTTTTCGACGCTCTCCCTTTGCTTTAAAACTGAAGACATTTTTTTGTTTCCAAATACTAAAAAAGATTGTTGTCATGCCTCGTCTGGCCCTCTAGCAAAAATTAGACCCCCCCCCCTTTTTAGAGCCATGATTTAAATAAAATAAATATTTATTTTTAATCACATTTAATATATATATCATTTTATGAATGAATTATTCCTTAATACCCCCATATATATTTTTGATATCTGCTAAAGTCAGATAATAAACAAGTTTTTTAATTATACATTTGATTGCTTCGTCGGTTTTGTGAAGTGGCGGAAAAAGTCAACAATGGTTCTTTTGTATCACAGTAGGCTGCGATTGTGATGCGTTTTTAATCCGCGTCACAAAGGGACTGGCGCCACCGTCGTATTATATATGCCAAGATTTACCTACTAAATCCTTTCTGGGACTGTACTGACGCGTGGTGTTTGCCGTTTGTTTGTAGTTAATTTTGTATATGGGATTAAAGCAGTGGTTCCTAAACTTTTGAGATCTTTAAAAAATTGTTATGGCATACGTGGGTATATGTTATAAGGTACTTATTGAGTACTGCAGTGGCGTAGATAGAGGGGGGATTAAGGGGATCAATCCCCCCCCATGAGTCCAATTTTTATACTTTTCACCATATAAAAGATGATTTAATACTGTCATATCCCCCCCCATGAGAGTGATACAAGTCGAAATCCCCCCCCCCCATCGCAAAAAGCTATCTACGCCACTGGAGTACTGTAGATATAAATTGAGATTAAGAAATGCAAATAATACTTTTATTAATTATGAATGTCAGTTTTATATAAATTTTTTTCCAAAAATGTACTATATATTGTTGACTTATTATATATAATGACTTTTTTTGTTATATTTAAGTATATTAGTTATAGTAAGTTATGATTTGACTTCTTATCTGTCTATTTTTAAGTAGATATTTATGTCAAATTGAAATTAGATGTATGAAATTTTATCCAAAAATTTTGAATTTTAGATTTCGTTAAAAGTATGTTTATTCTATAGAAAATGATGTGAAAAGTTGAAATTTTCAAACCACAGGTCTGTATCTCAAACCGTTCTCGAGATATGGCCTTTTAAAGTTATAATTTTTTCAAAATTTTTGAGAAAAATAGCTGTAACTTTTGAACGTGTGGTCGGAATTGATTTTTGTTGACGGATTTGGAATCAGCGTGTCAAAATCTATATAATGACATGTATAATACTTAAAAATTCGACAAATTTTTTTTTGCGAAAAATTGAAAAAATTCAAAGGGGTATACCTTAAAAAAATGTCGATTTTCGATAAAAAAATTTTTGTTGAGTTTTAAAGTATAATACATGTTTTTATATAGATTTTGACGCGCTGATTCCAAATCCGTCGACAAAAATCAAATCCGACCACACGTTCAAAAGTTACAGCCATTTTTCTCAAAATTTTTGAACAATCGAAAACTTTAAGAGGCTATATCTCGAGAACGGTTAGAGATACAGACCTGCGGTTTGAAAATTTCAACTTTTTACGTCATTTTTACTTTCAACGAAATCTAAAAATCCAAAATTTTTATGTAATTTCTCATGCATCAAATTTTAATTTGTCTTAAGAATATTCACTTAAATACATGAAAAATGAAAAAATACCCAAAAATAATGTATATTTGTACTGTAGTTAGTTGGTTAACCATCTCAACTGTTTATTCATCAAACAGTTTTAGTTAAAACAAACTGTTTTTGTTAAAATCAGAGCTATACGAACCGCTAAAAATTCGATTCGTGGTTCATAATTGATTTTTAACTCTAATCAACTGTAATTTGTGTATAGCCTCAAATTAATTATATATATTTATAAGTTTTGAATTAAAAACATATTATTACAACACACCCCACTTTTCTGTTTTAATATTTGAACGTTTCTTTTGTTTTTAATTAAAAGATAAAATGAACATAATGGTTTTATATATATGTATATTCTAATTTAAATATTAGTTGAAACCATTACAGTACTTACGCATAAAATCTGACAATATCTCTCGGCTCGCCTACACCAGATGTAGTACATATTTCAATAAACCCTGAGAGAAATTGTTCGCGAAGGTAGGTCTAATCATTTGCATACAAAGTGGGGACCGAATAGTCGGTTAAATGCGCGGCTCTCTCGGCCCGACTACGCTTGAATTAAAACGTTTGTTATTTATTCTTGCATGCGTGCGTAACTTGACTAGCATTAACTCGACTCGACTATACTAGAATTCAACTTTTTGTTATTTATTTTCTCATGTGATTATTTATAAGGCGGCTATTACACTATCAAATCTTTGTCAAAGATTTGATCATATATTAAATTATAAGTAATTTCGTAGCCGAACACTTTTCAGCCGCCATTTTGATTTATCCGTAAAAAAACTTTGATCAAATGTAAAAAACTGTCATTATCTATGATAAAAGAAATATTATGAAGGTAAATATTATAAAATTTGACATATTATACTGTCATATTTCTTTGATCAAAGAAATTTTATCACATTTCTTTGATAGTGTAATAGCCGCCTAAAACTGACTCTACTCGTATGAACTCGTACGTACTCGACCCAACTCTAATTGCTTGTAATTTATTTTCACATATGAATATAGTGGTTAGTTTTAGTAAATTTATAAATAGTTTTTTTTGTTCTATAACTCGTATGGTCTCGACCCAACTAGAATTGCTTGTAATTTATTTTCTCATATGAATAGGGTTTTTATCCCTTATAAGTGTGATTCACCACCTAAGGGTTGATTTTTAAGACATCAAATTAACTTATTTTAACTGTAATTTATTTGAAAAAAAAAATTAGCCCCATTAGATCTTATTTTGTTGCGATTTTAGAAAAAAACGTTTACTGTAAAAAAATTAGTTTCGGTTATAATAAATTGTTGTAATTAATTTGTAAAAACTGTGGGAATAGGTTTTATAAGATTAGGCTTTAGATGCTTTAAGAGTATGAAAAAAAGAAACCTGAAGAATTACAGTGTTTTTCTATTCATATCGGATAGTGACATCATTAATAAAATATTTTTTACAGTCTGAAACTGTAATAATGTTTACAGATACTCAATATAATGGGGCTATACCAGTGTGAACGCTGGAAATTTGGGTGATTTTTGGAAATTTAATGGAAGAAAAATACTCAATGAAATATTTTGGAAAATTGAGAATATATAGCTATATTAGAGGTGTATTCCATAATTTTTTCACGTAAAAATATCGATATCTAAGCTACTTATACGTTGTCTTCGGAGGCGCAGAAAAAAAAATTCTCCTCCACTGCGGCCATGATTCCGGACGATGGAGTAGCTGAAATTGAAAAATGAAATAATGTCGTTAAACTGGAAGTATTTCCTGTACGATGAACTAAGATTTTCGAAAAATATCAAAATCTAACAAAATGCCGTAGTTATGAAAAAAAGTATGTTTTATTGTCTATAAAATGGTCGTATTTTTAATGCCAAATCGTCAATTTTCATCCAATCAAAAATATCCTAGTTCATCGTAGAGTAAATATATTCAAGAGTACTTAGTTCAAATTTCAAGTAAATCGGATAATTGCTCTTTGAGTTAAAATGTCAGCAAATTTGAAAAATCTCATTTCGAGAAAAACGCATTTAACGTCAGCTCCTGGGCATTTCATATCTGCGAGCGGTCGCTCTTTAGAAGGCTGCTATTTAGAGAGTATTAGAGATACGACCTTGAAATTTTCACATAATATTCTTGAAACTATAAACTCTCCAAAAAGGCAAAAAAAAATTAATTGATTTTTTGAAAATTTCACACTGGTATTGATGGATAAACTGCAAATATTATATTATTATAGTTTCAGAGAGTAAATTTTTTTTATAATAATAGGTTGTCGCTTACTATCCGGGATGTACACATACACGGAAAAACTATAATTCTTTAGGTTTATTTTTTTCCGTGTAAAAACGAAAAATACAAAATAAAATTGAAAATAATGAACTTTTAATTTCAGTAGCTATAAAAATAAAACCACCTCTGTCTAATAAACTTCCGGTGTGAAAGTTATACTCACACGATAATTACTGAATCGCCCATTTCATTAGAACCTTTTATTTCGCGTTGTAATACACCTTCTATAAAATTTATTAGTTATTTTCGGTTTACATATACACCAAAACCAACCCTTCTGCAATGATTATTGCATATTTATTATAATTGAGATCCAGACGTATATCTTGTGTGCCCGGACCGGATATCCGTTCGGGTAACTCACTGGGGAGATATCTACATCTTTGGGAACGGCATGTCGTTATATTTATTGACTTCCTTAGAAAGTTATCGCGTACCCGGTATCGGTCAAAATTAGTAGGACATTTTTTTTTCAATGTAGTTTAAAAATTGTGATATTTATTTGAAAATTCACAGAGTTGGGTAGGTAAGTTTTGTGAGAAAGTTTGTACATACACGTTTAGTATACAGTAGAAATTCTATAAGTCGTGATTCAAAGGAAACACTGAAAAATTTGACTTATTGTACTTCAATCAAGCTGATTTTTTGTAGATACTAAGTATTATAAATGAACATAACATACATAAAAATATAGCTTTCTCAGTTTAACCTTAAAGCCACAATAAATTTCGAAAAATAGAAAAAATGACAATTTTATTAATAAAACTGAAAAGCCTCTGCCTACGAAAAAAATTTTTTAACTTAAAATTAAGCTTGATCATTTGAAACTAGACTCTTTAGGCTTTCAAATGACACCAAGTCCGTTTTAATTGCTTTATTAGAACGCGTGCTATAGCGAGTTGAAAAAACGTTGAAAATCGACGAAATCTTCATATCTTAAGGGGTTACATACAGTTAGAAGACCAAAAAAGTGTTTTTTCAAGAATTTTTTAAGAGAAGACTTTTATAATTTATCAATATAAAAATTTGTACACATATTATGGTAACTTTCAATTGTATTTTAACATTTTTTATTTCTAAAAATAATAATTACTAAAGCGGCTACAGCTGTTCTCCAGGAGGTCTTCTCAAAAAAGGCGCCTTGCGGTGACCACGATATCTTTGGACTGCATCTATTAAAATAAAAAACCCAAACGGATTTCTTTAAAGTAATGTATAATCTTGTACTTAATCGAAGGAATAAGCAAAATAATTTTTTTTGACAAAATGGCGGCTTCTCAAAAAAAATATCGATTTTCGACAAAAATTTGACCTTAAATTGTTTATTAAAAAAATAAATATTTATCGGTGGGATAAAACCTTCGATTAATTACTAAAAAATATTCTTAAGAAACTTGTGTTAAAATTTGAGATTGATCGGTTCAACCGTTTCCGAGGAATAATGGTCACCGACATTCAAAACATAGATTTGAGAAAAACACGCTGCCGCTCCGACCTCCTAGATTCAAACGCTCTGAGACATCTTTACAAATATGCGTGTAACTTCAAAAATAATTGCCGGATTGACTTGAAAGTTTCTGTGTGTGTATTTAAATATACGTACATTACGAAAATGAAATAAAAAAATCGATTTTTTGAAAATTCTAACTGTATATAACCCCTTAACTCCGGCCTCCTACTTTCAAACGCTCTGAGACGTCTTTACAAATATGCGTGTAATTTCGAATATAAACGCCGGATTTACTTGAAATTTTCTGTGTGTGTATTTAAATATATGTACGTTACGAAAATGAAATAAAAAAATATTTTTTTTGAAAATTCTAACAGTATGTAACCCCTTAAGGGGGTAAAACGGTCACCACCCCCAACTTACGATCATTAAATTTTTTCTAACTGCAGTTTCTGCTATCTAATAAGTGTTATTATAACTGATTAAACTTTCATCAAAATTAAAAATGGTGCAACTTCTATATTTTTATAAAGATGATTATATATAATGGAATATATAAATGGAATGACTCTTATATTAAAACAGAATAAAGTATTCTATGATGTACGGTTTAAATATTTTATTAATTTATGTGTATGATTTGTGGATATTAACCCGGGTAGCACCGGGTCAAATGCGCTAGTTTTATTTATTTTGGATGTGAGTTAATTGACAATTCAGTTTGCTACGGCCCTGGTTAGATTCAGCGAGATTGAAATCTTGCAGGTCTTATATAATATTCAATTCTAATTGCGGTGAAAACATTTAAATATTCCATTAGGGTTTACGCGTGGCGCGTTGAATACCCCCCCCCCTCCCCCCCCCCCTCGGTATAAAAGCGAGTGTGTACGTGGAAGGCGTTTTTGTAAGATTAGTGTCTGTAAGAGAATCTAATAAAAATATCTACGTTGATTTAATTGATATTAAGAGTTGGTCAAATTAAAAATTTATTATTACAGTAACCATCATGAAGTGATGTAAAAGTAATGTCTCCTGATTGGTTGGAATTATTAAATACAAAAATTCTAGGTTCTAGATTATCTTAAAATATATTGCACCCCCGCAAGAAAGTGTGACAACTCAAAAAATGTAGTTTTGAAGAAATAGGAATAACTGAAATTATAACAATATAGGTAAATCAAAATTGTAAAGGTAGTATAGGAAAAGGACTGATACAGTATTTAATTTAAATATTTCAGTATTTCTGTGATATTTGAAAAAAATAGTAACTATTAAGTATTTAAAATAAAAATAAAAATTGTGACATTTTTTAGAATACGCTAGTTTTGACGGTAGGTACACGAAGTACATTAATGATAATTTTTAGTAGAAATATATAGTAATTTGGAATCATTCTACATATTTATCTCAAATTATGACATTTTTTGAGTTGTGACACATTTACAAGGTGTAAATTGAATATACTGTTCATGTTATATCCCTACTAATATTGCGAAAGTATCTCTCTGTCTGTTACCTTTTTATGGCTTAACAGCTGCGCCGATCTTGATGAAATTTGGCAAATAGGCTACTTTGTATTCCGAAAAATCTATTAATTATACGTTAACTATTAATTATACAAAAATGGGTATGTGACATTTGTACGCGCGACCTGTTTTATCGACTATCATAATATTCATGGGGTTTATGTCTAACAGCTCCTACATAATCTAAATTTCCAGCAAGTATAAAAAAAATTTATATTGAAAAATATTCCTCAAGTAAAAAAAATATTGTGGGCTCAAGTTCTGGGCCTTGGATGCTACCTATCCTTTTTATTCTTATTCTTTTTCTTGGGTTTTATGTCTGACAGCTCCTACATAATCTAAATTTCCAGCAAGTATAAGAAAATAATATTAAAAAATATTCATCCATTAAAAAAAATATTGTGGGCCCAAGTTCTGGTCCTTGGTTGATACGTGACTGAACACTATAATGATACAATGCAGTCTAACACAAACACTCACAAAAGATGTTAACGTAAGCAACAGATTGCTGTATGCATGTTAAAGAAATGTAACAGCAGTACTGTAGCAGTGCGCGTTCAAAAAGATAAAAGTCAGTTTGATAGCTGACTTCTTACTGTAATGAATTCAGCTCGTTGAAATTGTACACGTGTATGTACAGGATGATCATATAGTATGTAATCATTGGTACATTATTCATACTTGTATTATAAATGCAAAAGGTTTGTTACTTTTTCATGGCTTAACTGCTTAACCGATCTTGATGAAATTTGGCAGGGTGATAGCTTGTATCCTGAAGAAGGACATAGGCTACTTATATAAATATTTTGATGCGAGTATACAAAAAAATAAATGCGTTAAAAAATGTAAAAAAATCTGTGACCGATTTGGCTCCGATAGAGGTTGTTTGTTAATATGATTTTTTTTACCAATATGGAAATATCCACGTTTATCTTATTGATAAATGTATATTATTACTAACAATGTTCTTATCGCGGTGAAAATTTTGTTTCGTATTGAAAACATATATTAAAATACAAAAAAAATACTTTATAAATGACATCACTGAAATTACCATATCGAAAATTGCACTTTCACTAGTTGGTTGGTGTAAAAAATATTCACACTGATAAATATTTATTAATACAACCATTATGTTTAATCCATTTGAGAGTTTCGTTAGTTGGTGTAATAAATTATTTATTAATTTGACAAATGAAAAGATTTTTAGATAAACATGAAGATATCTTTTTCAAATTAATAAAATATCCTCAATAAGATTTTTTATTATATTGAAGCAATATTGTTATATTAACAAGAAATATTTATTAAACATTTTTCGATCTCAATTTTTTGTCTGTGTACATTATACAGAGTGAGGAATAAATATACCTACCCCCGAAGAGTTGCGAATTTTTTTTTTCTAAAAATTAAAAAACAATTTTTATTTTGTTCGTTTTTTATAGAAACATAATTCGACAATAAAAAATTTAAGGCCTTCTCAAGGCCACGTATGATGAAAATCAATTAATTTATTAATTAAATTTCGAGGCAAAATTGTGATTAGAAGTTGTTATAATGAGGTATGAACTTTATAACCAAACTGTATATATACATAAGAGAGAAGGTACTCTGCGAATTGAGAGTATACGGAATCGTTGCGTCAATCGCTCTTCGATATGGCGTATAAAGTGTTGAGCACCGGATTTTTCCGGACGTTCTATTTGTATTGTTGCGCTCGTTCGTTTCCTTCAGGAATCCATTGTTGTCGTAGTTGAAAAATACACTTGTGAAATGATTTTTATTTCGTATATTGTAGCGGAAAATAATGTATAAAAAAGTTCTTTGAAACATCGTTACTCGATGTTGCTACTTTTTAAATTGGATTGGAAAATGTACATTATTTGAATTATTCGTAATACCTATTTTAAACGAATTGAAAAAGTTTAAAAGAAATGTATTAATTGATTAAATTCTATCACAGAAGCGTTTTCATAATATTTAATTAAGAAAATGCACACTTCATATCTTTTTTTTAGTGGGTGGGGTGGGGAGGATAATTTTACCTGATCAGGGGGAGTAATAAAAAAATGTGGGTTCTTCGTATCGATTTTTTTGTTGGGTTTTTCATTTCTGATGTAGTCAAATAAATCTGTAGGCCCTACTTGTACAGGCCATGTTGCGTCCTTTTATAGGTAGCATATTATTATCCATTTTTATATTCAGTCGAAATCGAAGTTGTAAAAACTGGTAAAAATGCAATTATATGGGATTCAGTCGAAATTTTTTATTTTGAGTTGTTAAAATCGATATGTTTCATTAAACGATATTGTTAGGGTTATCAGGGCATTGTTCCCATTTTGGCACGAAAACCGCTGAACTGATTATGATGTAATTTTCACTGTTAAAAAGGCTTAAACCTTAAAACTAGTTAAAATCGATATGTTATATTAAATAATTTCGTTAGGGTTATCAGGGCATTGTTCCGATATGACGCGAAAACTACTGAACTGATTTTGATGTAATTTTCACTGTTCAAAAGGCTTAAACCTTAAAAGTAGTTATGCGTGTACATAATTAATAATAATGAAAACAAAATAATCAAAAGTGATGTTAAATTGAATAATTAGGTCAGACCGTTTATGAATAATTATAATTTATATTTTTTATTAAAAATGTATAAAAATAAAAAAAAGCAGTTAGTACTTGTTTTAGTAGGCAAGTTTAACTCAAAGCCGTATTTTCTAATTTTATCAATCAATATCATTTAATTTTCTTTATATCGTCGCTCATCTAACAACATCGCTCAAGTCGAAAATTAGTGATTTTTACATTTTAATGTCATTGGATAGAGCTACTCATTGCGCATCGATCTACCAATCACATTCTAGACGTTTCGGACAATAACAGACCAGAATTAAAAAAATAGTGACAGCGCGCAAGCTGGTAGCCTATATAAAACATACACGGTTTTTTCGTTCTCCTGTAAAGTTGGTCAAAATTATATTTTTTAATACTTGTTAAAAATCGTGAATTTTTGAATAATTCGCGTTACTTCTGGTTGTTAAAAATGGCGACGTTGTCATAACTCTGAGTATCTCTAACCGCGCAAGAATTCGTTGATTTTAAAATTTACACGCTCGAAACTATTATAGGCGAGTTGTTAAAGTTTTGATATGTATTTAACAGTGTGTACATTTACTTTGTAATTTCTGCCAAGTTGTCTTGAAGTTGTGCTCGGATCTCACGGCTGCCGCTTACCTTGTGTTGTATTATTTTGTACTGTAATAGTAAAATCCAATATAAGTATAGAATGCGAGCGTTGTCTACTTATAGGGAATTATTCATCTAGTTTATTAGTGTAGTTTAATTAAGGCGAGATTAAATAATAATAATAATGTTTTCATTTTGTTGGAACTTTGTAAAACGTTGAGCGTTTCTTTTATAGGGTTTCATACCTGAAAAAAAACTGAATAGAAAAATAGGTTCACTTTGTTGTTTTTTTGTCTGTCCGTCCGTCAAGACCTTTTTTCAGGAACTGTTAGAAGTACTAAAGTTTGCAGCCTCTTTTTTCATAAAAAGATATGGCCTTTCAAAGCAAATGACCATCAAAACCTATAGGGTACTTTCGGTTGATATAGAATTTTGAAAGTTGGGATACGAAAGAAGGTCTTATAGCAAAAGTAAAGGAAAAAATCCGAAAATCATTACGTGACAAACATAATTTTGCGGTTTCTTTCATACAGTGTTTACGTAAAAATAAAAATCGGGTCCACTGTTTATACAGGATTATTCATGAAAAATGGTTCAGACAAAAGTTATAAGGTACCTATCGAAAGGGTCAAATATTGGTGACCTTGAATTTCACCTTGATACTTATTTTCATTTTAAATGAAGGTCAACTTTGATTTTTTAAATAAGAACCTATCTTTTTATTGCATATTCGTATTATACGGGAAAAAACATGTAACATTTGTACAAAAAGTTTTTTTTAAATGTAATTTTTTGTTTCTAACAAAATTTCTATGCACTTGCTATTTGCTTCGTAAATTTAAAATTACTAAATAATTTTACTTTTTATAAGGTCGATTAATTCCAGAATTACACCAAAAGTAATTTATTAATCGACTGTATAAAAAGAAAAATCATTTAGTAAATTGCAAGTGCATGGAAATTTCGTTAGAAACAAAAAAAATACACTAAAAAACACTTTTCGTACAGAAGTTATATATTTTTTTCTGTATAATATGAATATGCAATAAAAAATATAGATTTTCATTTAAAAAATCAAAGTTGACCTTCATTTGACCATGAAAATAAATATCAAGGTGAAATTCAAGGTCACCGATATTTGACCCTCTCGATACCTTATAACTTTTGTCTGAACCATTTTTCATTATTTTGCTTAGTTCTCGAGATATACAAAATTCCAGGTTAAATGAATCACCCTGTATACGTATTGTGAATATTTAAGTTTTATATAAAGGTACGGGACTTTCAGGGCGCGAGTTCGACTCGAACTTGTCCGTTTTTATTTAGTACAGATAACAATTATTTAGAAAAAAAAATAGATTCATTCAAGCCACCAAGATTTAATTTAAGTTGAATATAGAAAAAAGAAAATAGAATATAGATAGAATAAATCAATAGAAAAAAGAAGATATTGAAGATATGTAATTATAAACCATTTTTTTTTAATTTTGTTACAGGGGTCTACGAATACGTACCTACAGAAGATGGTAAAGGTCAAAGGTTGCAAATCAATGCACAGAACTGCATCCACTGCAAGACTTGTGATATCAAGGATCCAACACAAAATATCAACTGGGTAGTGCCGGAAGGTGGGGGTGGACCTGCCTACAATGGGATGTAATTTATAGGAGATATTAAATGTTTTTATCTAGAGACCTTTGGAGAAGATGCTTTTAAACAAATGCAAGATCATTTTAAATTAATGAAACAAAATACTATCTTTTGAGGAGTAGTATTAGGAATGTTTATGGATGCATAACAAGCCATCTAGTTCGTAATACGAAACTTTTAGCTAGACTTGATAGCGGCCATCTTTTATCAAATGTCATTTTAAATGTTATACCTCATAGACGTCAGTTGAAAATTTATAATATTCAAATTATAATTGGTGATAATGTTAGATAGTTTTCTCTTTGTCTAGGGTCGCTTTATTTTGAAATTGAAGATACTTTTCTGCTAAAGAAACGATTGGCCAAAATTAAAGAATAATTTCTGCTTGAACTCGTTTTGATAAATTTTTTTACGAGTGTGATATTTTTTTGTTCTTCTTAATGAAATCCTACGAAACGTTGGGTATTTATACTGATAAAGGCACTTGTATATTTTTTCATATTTAAAAACGTAGAACAAATCAATGGATTTAATGAAATGTAAGAATACTACGTAAGCTAGATAATCTTTTAGAAAATTGTCTTTTTATATTTTTCAATCATATACTTCGATAGTTTTTACATTTTTAATATCGTTTTATGAATTTCTTTTGATATTTAAATCGTTTTTTGTTGATTTTATTTTTATTGAATAGTCGTTTTTTATTTCTACCCAACGAGTTGATTTTTTTTACAGTTCTAATGCAAATAGACTTTTTTGTAGATTTCTTTTATTTTTATTTTTTATTTTATTTTACTTGCTTTCTATATATTATCTTTTTATCGAAGATTGGTCAGGCTTGTATTAGACAAATTTTTTAACGGTTTCTTAAATTTGTTAAATTTATTATCGCTTTTAAGGGAGGGGAGTGCTACAGTTTCCCCTATCCTCTATCCAAATACGTGCTTGATTTGAATGATAATTTTTTTACGCTGTAGTGCGACTGATATTTTACTGCCGAAAAAATATTTTTATGCAGTGGTGGAGTAAGGAAGGATGTGGACCAGGGCGGAATGCTACCTCTCCCCCCAAATTATTAATTTTTTAAATTTTTTCGTCGAATAAAAAAGACGCTTAATTTTTTTGCGGATCTCCCCTTTCTCCCCCCAACCTCCCTCCGTAATCTGCTACTTTTATTATGTTATATATTATGGTGTTTGTATTATTTCATTTGTAAAAATATGTATAGTTTTTATTGCCAATTATTGAATTTTAATTCATGAAATAGGTTATCATAATTTATACTTGTTTTATATTTGTAATGAAAATGATGGATTTTGCCAATTTATATATTTTATACATATATGCATAGTTAAATAAAGAGTGTTTATTATCTGTATTTTATTTTGTCTTTTTTTAAGAATAGATATTACTATAAAACTATTTTATAGATAAAACACGCGGGTGAAGCCGCGGGTAAATTCAAGTAAACAATCTTTTATTAATAATTATTATTATCGCTTAATTGACCGTCGCCGAGTTAATCTGTTCCGACAAAATCGAGTGTGATGCATGAAATTTTATCCAAAAATTTTGAATTTTAGATTTCGTTAAAAGTATGTTTATTTTATAGAAAATGATGTGAAAAGTTGAAATTTTCAAACCGCAGGTCTGTATCTCTAACCGTTCTCGAAATACCACCTCTCAAAGTTTTAGTTTTTTCAAAATTTTGGGGAAAAATGGCTGTAACTTTTGAACGTTTGGTCAGATTTGATTTTTGTTGACGAATTTGAAATCAGCGTGTCAAAATCTATATAATGACATGTATTATACTTTGAAATTAGACAAAAAAATTTTTGTCGAAAATCGCCATTTTTGAATTTTGAATTTTTTCAATTTTTCGCAAAATTTTTTTTGTCAAGTTTTACAGTATTATACATGTCATTATATAGATTTTGACACGCTGATTTCAAATTCGCCAACAAAAATCAAATCCGACCGCACGTTCAAAAGTTACGGCCATTTTTCTCCAAAATTTTGAAAAAACTAAAACTTTGGGAGGCGATATCTCAAGAACGGGTAGAGATACAGACCTGCGGTTTGAAAATTTCAACTTTTCACATCATTTTCTATAGAATAAACATACTTCCAACGAAATCTAAAATTCAAAATTTTTGGGTAAAATTTCATGCATCCAATTTCAATTTGTCTTAAAAATACTAACCAAAATGCACGAAAATACGAAAAAATACCACAAACAATGTATAGTTAGTCAGTTAACCATCACAGTTGAATGTTATTTACAATATGACCGATTAACTGGATTTAGCGCGTACGTATTGAACAATACGGACTTAGCTTATTTACGTTTCATTCATTTACAACAATTCAACTCGATTAACAAATATGGAGTAGTTTAAATTAATTATTCGCCATCTTATTCTCTTTCGAATAGTACCAAAAATTGATATCAGACAAAAAATGGACTTAGCACACTTTCACCTTCAGCCGACGATATATCGTTCATTATAAAAACAAGGGAGCAGTCATAATAAGATTGAAAAGTCGGAATTCTTTTATTTCTGATAGGTTTTCCAGATTGGAAATCGAAAAAAATATGATTTAAAAAAAATTCCTCATTTTTACCTTTTCAGAAAAGTACCAAATTTTGATGTCTCGTAAGTTTTAAGGTTATTTTATTTTATTAAAGATCTCATATAAGGTTGTTTATTTAATATCGGTAAGTATTGGGGGCACTAATATTGCATTATACAGCGCTTTGACTCTAACTAATGGCCTTAGCTCAAGAAAGGTTTATATTTGACGTCAACCATGGGTTACAAATTGATCATTTGTATTTTGCTTCTCTGAGTAATGCTCCCAACACGCTCATGTGTGCGCGGGAGTGGCTTCAACCAGTGGTTGCAAAACTTTTCAATTGTTAAAAATAATAATAAAAAAAATTGCGAAAATTTCCCAGGGGGTCTTGAAGATGTGATACCTTCCTTTTTTTGGTCTTCATGTAAATTTTTTACAGAAATTTATTTAATCGAGTTAAAAAAGGTTAGATTACATTTGGGGGGACGGGGGAAAAATGTCGTGATAAACCCTCCTTTTTAATATGTATTCTTAGCTATTTAAATTTTAACCCGTGTTTCATGACCAGGGACCTGAACCTGAACCCGAACCCGAAACCCGAAAAAACCCGTATTTTTCATGAACCCGAACCCGAACCGAACCGTTATATTTCAATGTCAATGAACCTGAATCTGAACCCGAACTTTTAAATGAATATCCGGTAACCATATATTTTATAAAGGTTCAAGAAATTTTTTTTAGTATTTTACTAGTTTTTCTTCATTGATTTTAAAATGTCTAAACTGGTAATCCGTTTGAATTTCCCGGTATAATGTGGTGTGACTTATGCACCAAGGTCACTATCGGCACTACAATGATAATAAATGTTACTACTAACAGGCACAGTTTAACCACCGTAGCTCACGGATACTCCCTTTGCCCCTTTCAATCTTGCAAATGCTAATCGTGACAAATTAGGTACTCAGAAAATTGTCGAATTAATATTTTTTATTAAAATTGTATGAAAATTCAATGGTTAACCACAATATCGAAGATGCAAGAATGAAATACATTCAAAAAATTGTTCTCCGATTTAAAAATTTTAACTTGATCTTTCCGTTTCAGGTCCGTTTTTGTTTCGTGTTTGTCTCCTGAATCCTTGTCACACATAACTCATGAACCACTGAACTGATATTAATGAAACTTGGTTGGGTCTGGCTTGCAAACTATCACATTTCAAAATTATTAAAATCTAGTGCAAGAGGGAGGGGGGACAACAGTATTGGTAGTTTATTTACTTATATTCCATTTGTTACAAATTCCTTACTATAAAAATTTCATGGTGATGACGTCACAGTATAGAATAAATGAACTGCGAACTGTCAAACAGACCTTGTATTATTGGATCATGTCTGATCATGATAATTAACTACTTTTGATGAATTTAGCACGAGGAAGCACTGTGCATTTATTTAGCAAATATTTTTTTTATTTGAACCCGAACCCGAACCTGAACCTAAAAAATAACGGTTTTTGAACCCAAAAAATTTGCAACGTGCTGAACCTGAAACTGAACCCGAACCGAAATTTATTGGTGAACCCGAACCCGAACCCGAACCATAAATAAATTCCGGTTCAAGTCCCTGTTCATGACATGAAAAAATAATTAAATAATGAAATAAATTTACTTTTGAAAACCAAGCAATTTTATTTAATCTTTGAAACATAATGAAAAAAAGTGTTGCCGCGCAACCCACTTGACACAAATCAAAAAAATATCCTTTCCAATCGATTCGTGAATCAATCCCGAGTCCAACGAGGTACATGAAGCCATATATGAAAAAAAATGAGGGGGGGGGGTTATGACCGGAAAAATTTCTAAAATCAGCTAAACTAGAATCACAGACCTACCATTTAGCGAAAACCCGAGGTCTCTAGGTAGTCAGGGGGCCGAGATCTCGCGGTGGAAGACAGACGGACGGACGGAAAATTGAGCATTTTGGGTTGCGTTAAAAATGTTTCGTACCACATGTATACAGCGAATGTGCGAGATGTTGCATGTGTCGGGAAAAAGAGAACACGTCACGATCTGTTTACAAGCAAGTAAATTACTAACGAAATTAGTCACTTTGTTTTAAGTTATTCATGGGAAACACGAGATGAATGATAAAATTTCACTTATGCGTCAGCTTCCGTACATCACCATCTTCCAACGGACCGGGAGTCGTGCATCTTCATGGGGAAATATGGAAATACACTTTCTAATTAACATACGAAATACATTCGTAATATTTCGTGTATGAAAATAAATTCATTGAAAACCAAATTAAATAAATATTAATATGTACTAATTTGCTGTAATGGCAGAGCTAGTTTTTCATTATTTTAAATAAATTACACGTGAATATATTTGTTTTATAATTTTTATAATATATAAAAGGATTGAAGTTTCGAATAATTAGTTTTTAAAACGTCTCTATATAGCCAATTATGTAGAATTACAATAAATAGAGCTCTTACGGCAAGTTTTCTTTATTTATCGTGTGTTAAAAACTCTATTTTTAATACCCAATTACTTAAAAACCATACGTCTAATATTTTAAATAAAAATTAGTAAAATATATGAGTTATCCATAAAATAAAAAATTATAAAAAAAAACTTTTTTAAAAAACAATTTGCCTTTGAAAAACCAACTAAAAAGATGAAAATAAAATCAGGTTCAAAAAAGTTGATTTTGTTCATACTAGAAGAGTTAAAAAAAGTATCTTCTAGTATGAACAAAATCAACTTTTTTGAACCTGATTTTATTTTCATCTTTTTAGTTGGTTTTTCAAAGGCAAATTGTTTTTTAAAAAAGTTTTTTTTTATAATTTTTTATTTTTGAGTTTTTAGTTAAACACATACAAAGAACAAAATTCAAAAAAATTCATGTTAACATACCTCCTGAGTCCTGAATCTTTACCAACAAATAATCATTTTTAATTTTATTTTTATATCACGTTAGTACCTACTGATCATTATACAGTTATATTTTTTCTATATATTAATTATCACTAAAATACATCACGTATATTATGGTACATATATTAATATTTATTGATTTGAATAGATTTACTTCTATTTCTATCGTTGTCTAATGTCAATAATAAAAAATATTTTCAACTGACAGTAATGACAGATTGTATTTATAAAACATGTAGCTATGGAAATGGATATATCGGTTGTAACTTAACTCTCGTTATCACTGTGTTTTCTAATTGTATTGGTATATATAGATGATTCGTTGCCACAAACATATAAAGAAAGAAATAAATAAATAAATAAATATCGCGGTGAGTTAAATAAGGCAAATTTAATAACATATTAAAATTGCACACCCAAGCAGGCTCTGCTTGGAAGTGTGTTCTATTATCGTGCTAAAATTTTTTTCGTATATAAATTGATAAAAAGAGCATTATATCTTAAATTTCTTCAGTATCCCACTTACATTTTTACATTTTCTGATAGAAAACATTACAGTCTCCATTTTTACTTAGTTTAATATCGATCGGTTTTAATTTTCTGTTATAAAAATATAAATAAAGTTCAATTTGTCGATTTAACCCACTTTTCTGATAGAAACGCCGAACTACAGGCTACAATTCGAAATAAATTTGCACCAATCCTTTTGAATTCACTTCATCTATTATCAGAACAGAACCCTATTAAAACTCAATCAAATTGGATAACTAGAAGTTGGAGTTTCATAAAGACTTTGACAAGTTTCGCGCACGCGTTGTATGTAAACATCAATTAAAAAATATGTATTATGAAAATTATTTTGTACAGTTAGAGTCGTCAACTACATATTTTACAATACATTGAAGTATCACTGCTCTAAATTCCATAGCAAATTATAGAATTTTGCTACCCACTTTATGATATTGGACATTAATTTTTATAACTTTTGTGTTGTAGTACTTATCATTTTGTAAATTGGTTGCTCATTACTAGTTTCCATTAGTTGAGAAAAAACAAAATAAAATAAAAAACTATATTTGTGAACTTTGATAATTAAATTGATTTAATAAAGAAGTAAGTACTTGTTTTTTTTTTATAGTAATATGAGTTCAAGAGAATTACAAAAAGCTCTTAAAGCGGGCAAGACTGGTGCCATTATTTTAAAACAATATACTTTTAGTAAAAAAAAAATCATTATTACGTGATAGTTGGAAACTTTAGCACGAAAATACCACAAATTGTAACACAGTTATTTCCATTATTATGAATCTATATTTTACACAAACACATACAACAAGAAAGTAAAAACAAAGTATCCCAAGTTTGCAGCAGTACACGAACACGACAATACATGTTTACCCATTAACGTCACTTAGCCAAGTTTAATGGGGGGTTACAGAGGTGTAGCGCTTTCTTGTAGCCAACTAAAAACCTTGGCTCCTTCTAATGAGATCATTTGCCTTGAGTTATAACAAAACTATTTGCAAACGTGGCTGTAAATATGAATTATAGAGCATGAAATGTCTACTAAGGACGTTTAATGTTCACTTGCTGTTGCTACTATTCTAAAAAGTAAAAAGCTCTATACATTTTGTATGTTTGTGTTTTGTGAATTTATTTATAACAGTTTTATTATTTTGAATATTAAGGTTATTCGATCATTAGAGCAATGCATAAAAGTTAAAAATAAACTTATTTATTTTACTGATTTTTATTTAAAATATTGGACGTATGGTTCTTGAGTAATTAGATATTAAAAATAGAGTTTTTAACATACGCTAAATGAGAGAACTTGCCGAAAGTTCTCTATTTATTGAAATTCTACACAATTGGCTATATGGAGACGTTTTAAAAACTATTTATTCGAAACTTCAACCCTTTTAAATACTTACTATAAAAATTATAAAACAAATATATTCACGTGTAATTTATTCAAAATAATGAAAAACTAGCTTTGCCATTACAGAAAATTAGTACATGTTACTATGTGCTCGCGAGAACCGAGTGATCATTGCTAACTTTGTTATTATTGGAGCTAGAAGATCAGTTAAATGGGCATAGTATCAGTATTTTTTCCGGGATGAATAATGGCGGTGTCAAAAAAACAATTGAATGTCAAATTTAATAGATACATTGAAAAACAACTTTTTTTTAAATGGAATACTCTGTAAATTATTATTAAATTATCTAAGTATTGGTGAAAACCGGTTCAGTAGTTTACTTGTAACATGTAAAAAATATGATTTCCTTTAATAAAAGTGTTTATTCAAAACCAGTCAAATTAATTACAGAAATTCGCATACATACATTGTTTTGACTGAAAAGGACAGACGGACGGACGACAAAGAGGTAAATAAGTTTTATTGACTACTTTAAATATGTGACGTTTTATTTTTAACATTCTGTATATACAATTCAGAAGTCAAACAGTCTAACTCAAGAAATAATACATTTAAAAAATATCAGGTATCAAAATTGATAATACTCAAAAATAAATTGAAAACTCAAAAATAAAATTTGAAATAACTAGTTGCGCAGGCACCGTTTATATTAAACTGGAAAATCTCTAGGGTTAAACTGAAATAGTTAATTTATTTTAACTATACGCCATAAACTAAAATCTTACATCTGCAATATACATATAAAATTTACGTCTATTTGATCTAAATTTCGTATCTGAATCCAAATAAGGGGCAATGAAAAGGTGTTAACGCTCTATTCCGAAGAAATATATTCTAGAATTGTAGATGAAACAGAAGGGTAGCAAAGAGGGGGAGTTAAGGGGTATCTTGTTTAAGTTAATACATTAAATTAACTTTTTATGACACGATTTTCTCGCTTCAATCTTGTAGACAAAAGAAGTGAACACTGACACTCTTGATGCATGAAGTTTTAAATGATCTATTAGAGATGTCATTGCATTAGTTATAGTGGTTTCTAGGGTGCCTTGAAATAAGAAGCATGGACTGAACTTCATTTAACTATTTCCGGAAAACACAAAATAATTTTTTTTGAAGGTAGCATTAGTAGATTAATAAAAATAATAAATTATTATAAATGAATTTTCTACATTTTTGATATAAGCTAAAATAGATGTATAGGTCGGGTGTCTTTTAAGTTAGAAGAGCCAAGTTGTTAAGGAAACAGGATTGCAAAGGTATCAGAGAGCCATAGGTATAAATGCTGTCAATTGCAATGACCTTTTTTTTTAGACATTCAATTCTAATTACTTTTTGTTTTTAGACATTTACTTGTAATTTACTTTTTTGCCCTTGCAATTGAATAAATAGTTAAAATCATTGAAGAGCCGCAAACGACTGTGCAAAGAGCACGTCACAGGTTTGCAGTCATTACAGACCTACAGAAAAGAGACAGGTATTGGCTACATATTCGCTTTGTCTCTTTAAAAGATAGTGGTTATTTTTGTGAGGCTATTACTCAGTACATTCTATACCTAAGTCTATGGTTATAATTTATTATTTAGACGCTTCAGCACTTTTAGGTTGATATATGAGATAAAAATATGAAAAAATAGATGCCCTTTAGGTTCTAGGGTACAAAAAGTTTGAGTACTTATAATCCAGACATGTTAATTTTTTATAAAAGCTTTTTTTTAATACACAAACAAAATAATAAGTAAAATACATTGTAGGCAAAACAAAAGACGATACATATTATAATAAATGAAAACAGTGATGACGTCATCGTAGCAATCACAAAAACACATTCCTGTCGTTTGCACGGCCGCCTATATAAAAACACCTGTGCTTCATCAAAGTGAGCTTTGTGCGCTTCGAATCAGTGAAAATCTACAACGGCGGAACAATTCGCGGAATTGTCTATCAACATGATAAATCTTAATATGACGTTATTGTAATGCTACAAGCAGATCCCAAACAATGCAAGGGTCGTTTTGTGAAAACAATTTGATAGAATGCAAAAGGAATATTGTGATTTCTGTATTGTAAGGTTCTGGCACCAGCCTTTATGTGAAAGATATACCGCTCTCATGTATCTCCAACTCTAAAAAAATTTAAACAAAAGTTATTAACTAAAAAAAAAATAAAATTATATGGTATTTTTGAAAAACTAATCGTTTTTTGTAATAATTCTTATGGTCAATCAATTGCTACCTAATTGCTCTAAAATGCTCTCTACTTAGTTTTTCATAATAATCAATATTTTTAAGTCAAAATTTAAATTAAAATTTCTCACTTTAATTGTTGTAAAACTGCATTAATAAGTATGCAATATGGCAATGTTTTGTATAGGTCAAAAAATTGCTCCTTAATTGCTCCTCATGTATCTGAAATGCTCCAACTCTAAAAAAATTTAAACAAAAGTTATTAAATATACAAAAAAACAAAAAATCCTAAAAAAATTTTTTTTTCAAAAACTAGTCGTTTTTCGTAATATTTCTTATGGTCAAACAATTGCTCCCAAATTGCTCCAAAATGCTCTCTACTTAGTTTTTCAAAATAATCAATATTTTTAAGTCAAAATTTTAATTTTAATTTTTTGAGCTAAAAATATTTGTTTTTCACAATTCCGCGCTAACTTCCTGATGGTGAAAGATATACTTTTTTTTGTAATATGCGTGATGCCAGTAACAAAGTATCGTTGAAATTATGATTTTAAATAATGAAATATGTTAAAAGATTATAAAAAATGTCTTTATTTTTATATTAAAAGCGAGATTAATCTAATTTTTATTAAAATAATAATGCAAAATACAGCAATCCGCCATGTTAAATGGAACAACAATCAGAGTGAATGACGTCACGCATCAGTAAACGTCTTTTATTTTAGACAAATATCAATTCCTCTTATAAGATATTTAGGTACGTACAGGCCCTGAGAGAGCTTCAACGGGGCCCGGGCCAACCCACATTTTGAGGGGCTCATACCTCCCCCCCCCACCGAGCGTAACCATTCCAAACAAATTTCGTACTAGTAAAATTCTAATAATTTTCTGGTATTAAGAGGGGTTTTTTAGAAAATATTTCTTTTTTTTTGCTTTCTACTTGTACTTTTTTGTAGTATATTAAGGTATGTTTTTTAAATAACATCTGTTAAAAATAGTATAAGTATCAAAAATATGTAAAATATAAATAACTTTCAGGACGCCGGGGCCCCTGAGACACAGGGTCTACCATTATTGATTTCGGTTGAAATGAATTTTAAAATTAAAAAAGTTTTCTTGATTTCGTTACATTTTAAAGAAAAATCATAAAATATACAAATATTGAATTAGTTTGATAAATCTGAAAACAAAAAGAAACAATCGATTAAGGGGTTACATACAGTTAGAATTTTCAAAAAATATAAAATTTTTTATTTCATTTTCGTAATGTACATATATTTAAGTACACACAAAAAAATTTCAAGTCAATCCAGCGATTATTTTCGAAGTTACACGCATATTTGTAAAGACGTCTCAGAGCGTTTGAAAGTAGGAGGCCGGAGTTAAGGAGTTATATACAGTTAGAATTTTCTAAAAATCGATTTTTTTAATTCCATTTTCGTAATGTACAGATATTTAAATACACACACACAAAATTTCAAGTCAATCCGGCGATTATTTTCGAAGTTATACGCATATTTGTAAAGACGTCTCAGAGCGTTTGAATGTAGGTGGTCGGAACGGCAGCGCGTTTTTCTCAAATCTACGTTTTCAAAGTCGGTGACCACTATTCCTCGGAAACGGCTGAACCGATCAATCTCAAATTTTAACACAAGTTTCTTAAGAATATTTTTTAGTAATTAATCGAAGGTTTTATCTCACCGATAAATATTTATTTTTTTATAAACAATTTAAGGTCAAATTTTTGTCGAAAATCGATATTTTTTTTGAGAAGCCGCCATTTTGTGAAAAAATTTTATTTTGCTTATTCCTTCGATTAAGTACAAGATTATACATTACTTTAACGAAATTCGTTTGGGTTTTTTTATTTTAAATGATCCAGTCCAGAGATATAGTGGTCACCGCAAGGCGCCTTTTTTGAGAGGACCTCCTGGAGAACAGCTGTAGTAGCTTTCGAAATTATTATTTTTACAAATAAAAAATGTTAAAATACAAATAAAAGTTACCATAATATGTGTACAAATTTTTACATTAATAAATTTAAAAGTCTTCTCTTAAAAAATTCTTGAAAATAACATTTTTTTTGGCCTTCTGACTGTATGTAACCCCTTAAAACAAAATCATGGAAATTAGTAAACAAAACAAAGTACCAGTCTAACTTTAAAGATTAAAGATTGTAAATGTATACCTAATTAAATTAAAGTTGAGAATATAACAAAGGTTAAGTAAAGTCTTAACTCAATTAGTGAACAAAGATACAAAGTTTAATTAAATAAATATCATAGCTTTGAAACAGTAACAAAGTTTCAAATAAATAATAATTAGTGGTATTCAAAATTTTAAAATAATTACAGTAATACTGCATACAGGCCCGGATTTAGAAATTTGCCGCTCCTAGGCAGTTGCGAATTTGCCGCCCTCTTGTTCAAAATAAAAATAAGATCTTAGATACTGGTGACCTTTTTTAAGGTTTGTTATGTCAAGTTTACTTAAAGAAAAGCAAACATTTTCTAAATTTGCCGCCCCTCAATTTTTGCCGCTCTAAGCACGTGCCTACACTGCCTGCATGGTAAATCCGGGCTTGACTGCATAATAATGTAGGTTAGGTTAGTAAAACAATCGATCGAAAAAAACTGTCAAGTGCGAGCCAAACTTCTTGTATAGATTTTTAATTTATTTAATTATAATTAACAGAGAGATTTCGATGAAACTAATTGAAAATTGAAAATAATAAGACATTTATATTTAAAAAAACCTTGCAAAATTTTAAGGTCGTTAGGAGAATAGTTTAAGAGATATTAAATAAATAAATTAACTTGCAATCTTATGATAACTGCATAATTTCGGACTTTTCAAAGTGATGTGACAGAGAGAATTTGATGAAAATTTGAGCATACATTTTTTATTCATTTACAAAGATATCTGAATTTTGTTTGGAATAATTAGGAACCGCGTTTTTTAATTAAAAAATTATAAGTGTGTGAAAAAAGAGAGATAGACGCATGCTCCAGAGAGAGATACACCTTGCCTTCACTCTATGCTTATCCATAGGCGCTAACCCACACCATTCTCCGCAGTTAGCTTAATTTAATATAATTTTACTAGTAAACTTAAGGTTATACGTCTAGCACACTGTAAAAAAAGATTTGGTTTCGAAAAAAACACATGTACCTACATTTAATGGAATATTTTACTTTGTTAATTATTAAAACTAAAAAAAGTTTAAGTTAATTTGAAAATTGAAATAGACAGAACGGTATATAATAGTAACATGTACTAATTTGCTGTAATGGCGGCGCTAGTTTTTCATTATTTTTGAATAAATTACACGTGAATATATTTGTTTTATAATTTTTATAGTATTTAAAACGGTTGAAGTTTCGAATAATTGGTTTTGAAAACGTCTCTATATAGCCAATTGTGTAGAATTTCAATAAATAGAGCACTTTCGGCAAGTTCTCTCATTTATCGTGTGTTGTAAAAACTTTATTTTTAATATCCAATTACTCAAAAACCAAACGTCCAATATTTTAAATAAAAATTAGTAAAATATATGAGCTATCCATAAATAACATATTACAATTTTAGACTTTTATCTATACATTGCTCTTATGATCGAATCAAGGTATATAAAGACAAGGTAGCCTGGTAAGCGCCTTGACCAATCAGCAATGGCGCGCGAATTGACGTCACCACGAAGAGATATTAAAATATCATAAAAGCATAATTGAATATAAATTATTGTATTTATTCTTGTTTTCGTATTTTTGATATTTTATCAACACATACCATCAAAGAAGTACTAATTCGACATTGCAAAATCATAAAGAAGCTGTTTCAATTTGGTCTTCTCGGGAAACGTCATATTAACTATTCTTAAGGTGGCAATACGTTCTGTGATTCTGACATTTTTAAATGATTTTGCAATGTCGAATTTATACTTCTTGGATGGTATGTGTTGATAAAATATCAAAAATACGAAAACAAGAATAAATCAAGTAATTTTTTGTAATTTATATTCAATTATTCATTTATGACATTTGAATATCTCTTCGTGGTGACGTCAATTGCCGCGCCATCGCTGATTGGTCAAAGCGCTAACCAGGCTACCTTGTCTTTATATACCTTGTGATCGAATAACCTTAAGAATTGCAGTTATATTTAAAAGTTCGTCTATTAAAAATAGTTCTAAATTGTTTTGTACATACAGTTAGTTTTATTTGACAACTGAACATGTTAGACTTAATAGATTCACTGGACTCAATACTGAATAGGTATATTTTAGTATTCAAACAATAACTCCAGTCCTTTAAACTTGCAATATTATGAGGAGACAATGAATTCCAGGAGGTGGTTGGTCTGTTCAGGTTTACGACACTATTAAACCAGTGGCGTAGACTGTAAAGTTTTATGTGAATTATATTGTATATATGCGACGTAAACGCTAGCTTTAGTGGGATAGCTGGTTATACTACTACTGACGAGGTAGTTATTAAAATTTCATTCTGCTTTACCAAACCTGTATAATATAAACTTATAACGTGAACGTGAACATTAAACCGTGTATGTCAGTGTTGTGGGGAGTAAGATAGAAGGGGGGGGGGGATATGAGTTTCAAGTGAATACTGCCCGGAATATGAGATTTTGTTATATACAGCCATATTATTAGACACAAGCTAAAAAAAACATGTTTCGTAACCTTTACACGCAGATACGAATTTTTGTGTTTGGCTGTTTAATCATCACCAAGATCTATTTTTCTTTTAATTTTTTTTTAAATATTATCTTAGCTGCGGTAAAACGGTTTAAGGAAGTGAAACACTCTTATGAAAATGTGCAAAATAATCATATTTTTCAAATAACTCTGAAACTAATGAAAATTAAAAAAAAATCTATAATACAAAATTTTCATGGTTTTTTATGCTCTTTCGAATTTTAACTATCACCATTCGAATGAGCATAAAAATCATGAAAATTTTGTATTGCAGATTTTTTTAAATTTTCATTAGTTTCAAAGTTATTTGAAAATATATGATTATTTTGCACATTTTCATAGGAGTGTTTCACCCCCTTAAACCGTTTTACCGCAGCTAAGATAATTTTTTTCTTACTTATCTTGACCTCCTCTAACTATATACAAAGTTTAAACTCGATATGAATTTTCAACTTGAAAAGGTTCCCTTGTTAGTCACAAATCTCAATAATTTTTTAATATGAACATCAAAAAATGTCAAATTGTCAACAAAGAGCTTACATACCTCACGCGATTTGAATGCACTTTAACTTATTTAACTAGTCAAACTATTGTTTTGCATGACAGTGTATGTTACACCAGTGGTATAAAAACAACAAAAGTGTATATGAAATTGAAAACACAAGTACAAACAATTTATAATAAATTAATAATTCATAAAAAAATGTGAAAATTGAGATTTTTCAGCTTGGGTTTAATAATATGGCAAGGTACTGTAGGTTTGAATTATTGTATATTAAAATTTATCTTTATTTCTTCGTTGTAAATAATATTCATTTTTTATGTAAACAAATTTCAGTAATGACATATAGTGGTATTTTGTGAGAACATTTCAGCACAACATATATTTTTCTGAAATCTTACTTCTACATGGGTACCTATAACAAATATGAGCCAGTCCAATTATTTTTCTATTGGGCTCGAATCTGGCCCTGTTTGGATATATAATTTTTGAAATACAATGAAATTTGAAAGCTCCACCTTTGTCAGAATTATATAAAATGCATAGAATAGCTAATCATCAATTCATAATTGAAAATTAATAAATCTATCAGTTTATCTGAATAATGATAAAATTAATAGTAATGTATACATACGTCAAATATAGATGTCGCTAGTAATGAGGAAATCAATTGATTATTCTGTTAATTAATAATTATCTTCGATATACTAAGTTCCTTTAATTGCTATTAATTTGTTATACATATATGTATTATGTATGTATGGATATCGATATTATAATATAATATGTATAATAGAGAGGTATAACATGAATATAGTACAGTGTATTCCAATTTGATTAATACGGGGTGAATTATAAGTCTTATACCTAGTCTGTAGTAGCATTTGAACAAATAACGACATCTCATTGGTGCGATGAAAAAGTATGATTTATTAATTGAGTAAAAATGGTAAAAACCAACTTACTGCGTATGCAACTATTTATCAAAAAATCTAAAAGAACTGTATATAAATTTGATACCCCATTTGAAAGTGCTTTCAAATTTTATTAGTTAGACCAGGGATTCCGTAGTCCAGGTGGACCCCTGGGCAGGGCCGGATTTAAGAATTTGCCGCCCGTAGGCAGTTGCGAAAATTGCCGCCCTTTTCGATTAAAAAGTTAAGATTTTGTTATCAGAAAAAATCTGAAGACCTTTTTTTTTAGCTTTTTTAGTAAAAAAATGTTACTAATAATTCTGAGACCTTTTTTTTAGCTCTTTCAGGTAAAATTCATGTCATACCAAAATTTGCCGCCCCCAAAAATTGGCCGCTATAGGCAACTGCCTACATTGCCTGCATGGTAAATCCGGGCCTGCCCCTGGGGGTTTATGGATGTTTAAAAAGGGTCTATAGTATTCAAGGGATCTATTGAGGGTCTATGATAAATTTGTCTGTTTTAAAATTGTCCTTTTTTTGCTTCTTATTTATATTTATCAATATTTTTTGTTGAATTTTGAAGTGTTATACATGTCATTAAATAGATTTTTGAAACGCTGATTCCAAATCCGTCGACAAAAGTTACGGCCATCTTACTCCAAAATTTTCAAAAGTTTTGAAACGTTTTGAGATACAGAACTGCAGTTCGAAAATTTCAACTTCTTAATATATCTTAATATATATAAATTACATGTCACATTGTTTGTCCGCGATGGACTCCTAAACTACTTAACCGATTTTAGTCAAATTTGTACACCGTGTGCAGTTTGATTCAACTTGAAAGATAGGATAACTTACATCTCAATTTATGATCGCAATATTATTTTATTGCAAATTATTTGTCTTTATCTGTTAGCTCCAAACGATTCTAACAGATGGTGACATCTGTTGACTGGATTGAGTAAGTATTCAATAGATGGCGCTATGTCAAACTTCCAAACGTTTCATATAACCTACAATTTAATAGCATAACCACCACGTGTTGCTAAAGTATAGGTTAACCACAGCAACGCGTGGCCGGGTCAGCTAGTTTTCTATAAAATAAACGAAATATAAAATTCAAAATTTTATAGTAATTTTCATGCACTAAATTTCAATTTGTCATAGAAATATCGACTTTAAGATAAGAAAAAAAGAAAAATCATAAATTATCAGAAAATGTAAGAGGATCTATAAAGAAAATCATTTTTTTAAAAGGGGTCTATGTAGGAAAAAGGTTGATAACCCCTGAGTTAGACTGTAATATCGGATATATGAAAATCAAAATGAGATTATAAATAAAAACAAAAAAACCTACATATATCTTTTTTGTAAACGTTGTCTATATGTATATTTATTGTATATATTATATCTACCCAAATTTGACGATACCCTTGATAAACCCTCCATTACCAGCCCCAAAGCTACATCAAATTTAATGACCCGCGTCGTACGTACATTGAACAGTTCATTTCTTTGTTCAGACCTCATCAAACTTTATTACACGCACAAGCATGTTGGAATAATAATACACACATTACACAGAGGTCCTCAAACAATGGGTAATACCCCCCCTCTTCATCAAATCGCGAAGATTAGTATATTTAATTCTTATATTTGATTGTTTAAAGCCATAGGTGGGCATTAACTCGTTAATCCGTTAATCGTTAATTAACGAAGTTAACAAAATGGTTAACGGATTAACTTTTAAGTTAACTCAACGCTTTTGTTAACTTCCGTTAACTTAAGTCCGTTATACATTAGTTGTTTGATAAAAAGTACATAAGAAAGTTGTCGAAATAGTAAAAAAAGGTCTACAAACATTTTGGATGGTTAACTTTTTAACGATTATCTTTAACTTTCGTTAAATTTTCAAATTTTCGGTTAACTTTAACTTCCGTTACATTTTTGGAATTTTGACGGTTTAACGGTTAACGAACTTTTTTGTTAACGGATTAACGATTAACGAAGTTAACTTTTCGATTAACTGTGCCCACCTATGGTTAAAACTTAAAATATCTTTTTCCAAATTAAATCGAAATTTATAATTTTCTGTATGCATCTTTTTTATTAGCCAAAAAATATATTTTATTTAAGGTTTGAGGGATAGGGGGTTAAAACGTGACTATAAGGGCGTTTTATTTATTGAACAGCGATTATTAGATCCGGGGATTTACCTCGGGTTGCACAAAGCAAAATAATTAACGATTAATTAATCAGTTGTTTTCAATCCATGATTAATGTTTATTATAAACTTATTTTCAATTTGTAAATAAACAATTCACTAAATATGACAATTTTTTACCTTATAATATGTATCATAACCGTGATTGTTTTTTTAGAATTGACGTAATAATGCTTTGAAAACAATTGGTTAACTAATCGTTAATTATTTTGCTTTGTACAACACGAGGTTAAGCTTTCAATGTGTGACAACAATTTTCGTTTGCATTCATGCTCTAGGGCAGTGGTTCTTAAACTTATGTGGTCTAGGGACCCCCTTTTTTAACAATTATTTTTCAGGGACCCCCATCCCTGATAGAAAAACAAAAAAGGTCGTTTAATACTAATTAATCACTGATAAATAGTAATATGAAAGTACTTTATGTAAATTAATTTTTTGCCAAAAATGTTTCACGGACCCCCGTAAAAGATTGGCGGCCCCCCGGGGGTCCGCGGACCCCAGTTTAAGAACCGCTGCTCTAGGGGTTACCCCAAAGTTCTGCTGCAGTTATACGTCAAAACATTACATATGAAATTTTGTTTATAATTTATTCATAAAGTTTTGAGAACCCCTGATATAATCTAATAATAATAATATCAAGTATGCCTTGACGCCGTTATTTTTATTCATCACATGATAAACTCATCAAATAAAAAATTTTCACAATTTTCCTGTTGACAATAAAGAATTGGCATCAGCTTCCCGTCAACGCCAGAGAGTTATTATCGACATAAACTCAAATGGGACGGTTGGGTGGGAGTTTTGGGGTGGTTGTGGGAGGTGGGGGTAGCGGCGCTGTGAATAAATTCTATTTTATCTTTTGTATACTATAATACATGTCACTATTTGCAACTGTCATTACGAATGATTAGACTGAACCATGATTGAACAATATACAATAATATACAATCATTATGTACAATGTACAGTACCTAGGTACATATACAAAATATACATACATGTATCAGGGTCCTTATTTTTGAGTTCGTTCGATTTTTTCTTATTCGAGATTACTAAACTAAAACTAAAAGTCACTATGTTAAGTTATTTACTAGAATCTCGATTGTGTAAATTATATCGTATTCTCGAATCTCGATACGACTTTTTTTTATTAGAAATGTTGAATGAAAAACCTCGATTGCTCTTGAACATGTGAGATTGAAAATCTCGAACGAAAAACTCGAATCGATATATTCTCGAGTGAGCTCGAGAATAGGGGTCCAGATCTTGTTTGGGTTCAGACATTTTATAGTTCGCAAAAATAAATATTCATAATTGGGACAAAATAAAAGAAAAATTAAATTTTCGTCATTAGGTTTATATTAGACTAGCTTTTTCCTGCGGTTTTGCAGAAAAAATTATAGAGTATTAGTCTTTCTAAGAGAAAAATACACATCAAAATCCAGTTCAGTAGTTTTTGATTTTTTTTTTTGGAACAAACAGCTCCAGTCTTGGCCGATTTAAGAACAAGATATACTGTTTTTTTGAGGCTATAAACAATAAAAAATAAAATTAATATTTAACTTTTTTCTATTAGAAATAATTGCCACAAACAAATTGCCGCTTATTTTATTTCAATACGTTAAGTATTTATGTAGATACAATTTTTTTAATTTTAATATTACAGCCAAATATAAAAATTTATTGTGAGGCCATTTTAAGTGCTAGATAAAAAATCGAACGGTGTTATTTAAGTTAGATATACATAGCTCAATCTAATAAACATATTAAAAAGATATCGTTTATAGACTCATTGTAATCATTTTTGTAATTCTCATCAATTCGTGTTACTAATAAAAGAAGTACCTCTTTATTGAATCAATTTAATTACCAAAGTTCGTAAATATAGTTTTTTTTTTAAATTAGAGCCTTTTATTTTCTTTATTTTTTTCTCCAGTAATGTATAAAGTAAAGTGGGCACCCAGTGATAGTCATTGCTATTGACACAAAAGTATTAAAATAAAGAATCATAATATTTGAAACAATGTAAAGCAGGTTCTATGATAATATAATAATTAATAAATAGATTACATTAATATTTATTTTAAATGTCCACCATTTTGACACCCATTGACCGATTGTCATCAAATTAAGCTGTTTTACAGTTAAGTGTATATAGATTATGATTCAATAATGGCAGTAATCAGTAATCAATTATCAACAAATATTTATAAATTAATACTGGTGCCTTTACCTTACGTATAATAATATCTAAAAAATATATTTTGCTTAAAATCTTGTACAACCCTAAAAATGCGATAAAAGTAAAATAGTATTTATTTAAATCGTTTTTCCGTATAACAAAATTACTGGTGTGGGTTGAAATGAGCAGGGGATGAATAAAACAAACCTCAAAAACAAATGCCTACTCATTTCAATGATTGGTTGAATGAAGATAGTTAAGCTTTGATGATACCTTAGGGGGGTGGGGGTGATTTAAGCACATTCATTTTGAATTGATTGTAATCAACAATTGATGTTTATTTTATATCTGCATTTTTTTTTTGTAACTGTCGTTCTTGTTTACTTCTTTGAAGTAGTGGTTGTATATTAGATATATACGTCTTAATATAAAAACGTATCTAATGAAAATAATATTTAACCTAATCTTAATAGCGGTTCTTAACTTTATTAAAACTAAAATAAACTAATCTAATGGATCTTTGCTTCTGGATGTAAGCTGGGTCAATTTGGTCGTGAAGATGACCGCGGAAGACTTGTAAAACTAATCTAATGTAATAATATTTTGAAAAACTATACGATACGGGACTTTAATACAGAAGGTTCGACTTGCAATTAACAATTTTTTGTATAAATAATTATTTGAATCACTTTTTGAAAACTTATTAATTTTGTTATAGTATCTATGGATTAGCAATGGAATTTAGAGCAGTGATACTTCAATGTAATAGCCCCACTGTTTTAATACCGTTGGTGTTTACATGCAACGCTTGCGCGAAAGTTGTCTAAGTCATCACAAAACTCCAAGAGAACTGTTATATAAAATTTAAATGGGGTCACCTCGAGAGTATACTCTATAGCAGTGGTTTCCAAACTTTATGTAACTACGTCTCTCTTTAAAGAAATTTTAATCTCGCCCCCCCCCCCCTTATTTCATAAAAGTATGGAGAAATTTTAAAAAGGTATAAAATGTATTAATACAAAAAATAAAAATAAAAAACGTAATTGATAGAATAAATTTATATTGAATACGATGAACGTACTTGTTTATTAGCACAAACTAATTTTAAAAATTAAATTTAGGTGTCAGAGGAGTGCTTTCACTCTGATTTTTGTTAAGTGTCGCATGATAATTCTAGTAGTTTTGCCTTTTAAATAGTTGTCAGTCTAAAACTACACAGTAACGTGCCTTTCAAGAACAGATAATACCTATTTATAGGTTATGTTAAACTTTTCGCGCCTCCCTTTGCATTAGTCCGCACCTCCCCAAGGAGGCGCGCCTCCCAGTTTGGAAATCGCTGCTCTATAGAGTATACTATATTGTTCAAATAAAACAAAAATGTCCAAATCGGTCGGAGTTACTAAGAGAAACTCTTCCTTTTTTAAAGCCGATTAAAAATATATATATGTCCCTCATTAAATATTAATTATAATAATAATATGAAAATTTAATTATTAATAATCATAATAATAATGAAACAAGCTGTTAAAGTAACTTAACATATTATAATTATAAAATTATAATATATTAATAATATAGTACCTACGAGATATACTGATGAAACTTAATTATAGTGATTGGCAACATTGATTGTTGGCATTGAAACAGCAGTCTTTTGTTTTTCATCATTTGTAAATGACAAAGCACAATCAAGTTAGTGTTACCAATCGTGAACATCCCCTACAACACTGATGACAAAACCATACAGGCTCTGTACACTGTACACATTCATTTAAATTTTATATAGCATCCCATTAGTGTACACAATATAGCTATGTCATTACATCAATCTCTCATCTCGGTAGTCATCCATCGATGGATACAGGAACGTCCTGATGAAATTGCAAATTATATTTTGACTGTTTAAAAAATACCTTTAAATTACCTACTTTTACAGTAACATAAATACGTAAATAATATGGCATAAGTTATTGGCTTGTATTTAAATGCACTTTTTAAAAAATAATAAACACTTTTTATTTAATCGTTTTTACTTATAACAAATATACTGCACGAAAAATTAATTATTAAACATTAAACAAATTTATAGAACTTAAAACAAATTACATCACTTTAAATAAATAGTTTCCATTAAAAAATAAATAATTTGTACTAAAAAAATAATACTTTGTACTTGACTAAAATTTGGGCCTGTCAAAGGATCCCGCAGAATCCTTATGGGAAAGGGGTTTCGGTCAAACTCTTTGAAATTTTGGATTCTGATAGTCCTTGATGAGTAGATCGAAAGTGTCAATGGGCACTAAGTCCTAAAAACTCAAACTTTTAAGATATAGTCCTCTAAAGTTGGAATCTTGCCTTTAATTTACAATAAAAAAATTTGTAGAAACTTAATTTTCGCACAACTATTTATATGTGTTCCCAAAGACTTATATAATCGATTGTCAGTTGTCACCATAAAAAAGTAAACTTTTAAATTCTTTAACCAATGACAGTACTTAAATCTTATTATTACGTTTTTTTTATTATAAACCAATTTTTTATTATAAAACAATTGGATTTGTTTATAATTAAAAAAACGTAACAATAATATTTTCAATGAATTGAAAAGTTGACTTTTTTATGGTGGCAATCGATTATAGATGTCTTTGAGAACACATACAAAAAGTTGAGCGAAATTTAAGGTTCTACAAAAAAAAATATTTTGTAAATTAAAGACAATCATGATCCCTAACTTCAGAGGACTATATTTTAAAAGTTTGAGTTTTTAGAACTTAGTGCCCATTGACACTTTTGATCTACTCATCAAGGACTTTTAGAATCCAAAGTTTCAAAGAGTTTGACCGAAAACTCTTTCCCATGAGGATTCTGCAGGGCCTTTAAAAATTATATTTTTTGTGATTTTTTATATTTTAATCTAACGTAAAAACTAATTTATCTTTCGCCCCAATAGATTTGATATTTTTAATTAATGTGATTTTATATATTTTAAAATGATTAAATATTCGCCTTATGCATTAAAAGAAAGTATTAAAATTTATGTTCGATGTATAAAAGTGCATACTATAAAATTTTGAGTGCAAAGTATTGAAATTTATATTCGATGTACAAAGTGAATACTATCTAATATATCCCAAAGTGATTATTACTGTACTTAAGTACATTTTTAAGTAATAAATAAAATAAAGAAGGGACATAAAATTTTTTTCAAGAAACTTTTATCGAAATAATAACTAATTTAAAAATAATTGACTTTATATTATACATAAACATAAAAGCAAAACTAGATATAATATTAATTGCACGATATACGATAATTGAATTAAAAAAGATCAATTGAAAAGTTTCAATAAAAATCCTAATAAAAAGCAATGTTTAAATGTATACTACACTTTGACGTTGGAAAAAAATATCAAAAAAACGAATAACGAGCTAGCGATGTTTTTTTGCGAACATGAAATTACTATAAAATTTCGTTATTTTCGATAATACTCTGTTTCTATCTCACAAACAGCCACTCACTTTATCGTTCTCTCTGTCTGTACTAACAATATTATCTGATGATGCATGTATAGAGGTGTAATACACAGTGGAGGCCGTAAAAGCGTTGTATGAGTGAATAAATTATAATAAAAATACTATCATAATAAACCTTCTGGCGAATGTGCTGGTGACGTATACATGCGATTATAAAGTAACGTGACACAACTAAACAGATAAATATTGAGGTGCATACGAGACAAGACTATACGAGAGTTAGGAGTTTCGTTACGATCTTGAATTTTTCAACTGAAAAAAATAGAAACCATTTTATTAGATTTATTGTAAAAATAGTCAGCCCACTGAAAGTTCTAATGAATGATATAGTTATACTAATAACCTTAAGGGGTTAGGTGTAGTCAGAGACATGAAAAAATGACAATTTTAAATAATTTTTTTTGCCAGTAAATTATTTTATTTTATAAAAGTAAAAACATAGCATCAGTAAATAAGGGTTTGACTTGACTTGACAGAAATTTTAGAAAAAAAAAATTAATAATTTTAAAAGTAATGGCTGTTTGTGTTGATCCAGTTCCAACCGAAGCTCCTTGCGGTGACCATCACTTATCCTTGGAGATTCATCCAAATTCAATCGGACAAAAAAAATAGTTTTATTAATAGATAATCTAGTGCCTGATCGAAGCTTTTTTTTTCTTTCTTAAATTAACAAAATGGCAGCCTCAGGAATTTTTTTCCAGTTTTTTTTTCCAATTATTTATAACAAATCGAAATTAAAAACAAAACAAAAATCCTTCGATCAGGCACTAGTTTTTCATGTTTTCAAAAAGCTGTATAAATTTCATTAAAATCTACCGAGCGGTTTTCTAGCTACCAGTGGTCACCAGTTCAAAAAACATAGTTTTGAGAAAAACGCATTTAAAGTTTTACACTCAATTTACATAAAGTAATACGTATTATTTAATTACTTACGCCGAGTCATCTATCAATGGGCCATATAATAGTTCTTCTGTCGTTGTAGCAGCTTCCAAAAATGCAAAAAAAAAGAAAATCAATTTCTTGAAAATTCTGACTACACCTAATCCCTTAAGTAGAAAACAGCGATCTAAAAGCAGTTGTGATAGGTGTACCATTGACATCATAAGTTATCTGGCAACGTAAAGGTGATAATCACTTACAACAAATTCGAAAATATTAAGGCAAATATCATTTTTAAATAAAAACAAAAATTACGTCCATTTCATTAATTAATTTTATATCAATATGGACATATTTAATTACTAAAATTCGGAATATCAAATTTTTGTTGCCACAATACAATTTTTAATAGATTACATGATAATTTAATCGCGCAAATATATATGATTACTATAAACAAAGAGTACTTATTTATCTAGCAAATCGTCCTTTAGCTAACACCACCGCATAAGTCAAAAATTAGCAGTTTTTACATGCCATTGGATAGAGCTACTCATTGCGCGTCGATCTACCAATCACATTCTAGACATTTCGGACAATAAGAGATCAGAATTCAAAGAATATTGACAGCACGCAAACTGGTAGCCGATATAAAACATACACGGTTTTTTCGCTCTCCTGTAAAGTTGGTCAAAACGACTTGAGCGGTGTTGTAAGCTAAGGGACGAAATGAGTTTCAAAATATCTGTCTTTACTTGATACATGGAGAAATGATTTAATTGTTATAATAATCAATAAGTTTGTAATAAACGAATTTCAATGAAAACTGGACGACCACTTATGGAGTTCACTGTTCATCATAAATTGTTATACATTTATAGTTCAGGAAACTTGTGTAAAAGTTCGAAATAGTTTCAAGAGTAATTAAATTTTTCCAGGGTTTTAGAGATAGTTATGAAGAGTATTTTCTGAAAAGTCCTCAGTCTTAAGTATTGTGCAACCCCTGCAATCAGGGTTGAAAGAAATAGTTTTAAGATTTTATAAAAATCGTAATAGCACCTGAAAGGTACATAAAACCAATTTGCAATTACATTCAAATGACGCAGACCATAAGAGCATTAATAATATTAATTTACATTTATGAAATGCATAAAAGAGTAAATATCTTTTTTAAATATTTGATTTTAAACAATTTCGGTCAGTAAAATATATTTGTAAGTTCTTTATTTCAAAAGATACAGCCATTTTAAGAAAACGTTTAATTAAAAAAAAATTACCAAAAATTAAAATTAAAACAAGTGTAACTTTTTTTGCTCAGCACCTACATATGGGGATATTTCTGAAAAGATGCATATAAGTACTGTGAACATTATGTAAAAGTATCAGTTCTCTTGGAATTGGTTATAAGTTTATATGGAGCTACGTTTTTGTTTCATGAACTATTATTACCACTGCTCTAAAACGCTGAGCAAATTCATAACTACAGTGATGCCTCGCATAACGAACCTTATTCGTTCCGGGAGCAAGTTCATTATGCAAAAAGTTCGTTATGTGAAACGCATTTTCCCATAACAATACATGTTAAAAATTTTAATTCGTTCTGTAGCATAAAATATGGTACTGTAAGATAAAAAAGATTGTACACACGTTTTTTATTTTTTGGTCAGAATCAGATTTAGGAGAGTCTACCGAGGTTGCAGGGTAAAATCCTCTTTCTAATTATTTCTTGTTTCATTTCAACACAAATCACCTTCCTGCTTTTTTAGAACTCATAATACAGACACACAAAATTACATTTATTAAAATAAACAGGTGTGTGAGTTAAGCACAGAAAAGAACGACTGACGCGCGTTGATGCATGTTCATGCAAGTTTGAGCATCGACTGCGTGCGACCTTGGAAGTTCGGGCGTCTTCGTGATACGTAGGAGTGTTCGGGTGGCAAAATTAAACACGATGCAGTTCGTTGAGCGAAGCGAGGTTCGTTGAGCGAGTCGCGCAATGAACGAACAGAAAGTTCGTTGTGCGCAGCGTTCGTTATGCGAGGCAACACTGTATTTGATACCTCGTAGATAGCTTTTCCTTTTAGAGCAAGTTCTTTATAATAATACCCGACTTAAATTGTTTCTGTTGATAAGCGATATAGTTGTCGTAATTGCTAAGTTTGACTGTATATTTACTGAAGTATATAACTGAAGCGAAAAATGGCATAAAATAGATAGCAGAAAATGAAGTTTACAGGAGACATTAAATTCAGTTGGTAGCAGATTTTATTGTCGGAAGTGAAATTTGAATATAAATTATAGAATCAGCAAAACAACGAGTGTTTCTTTGTTACCAAAGAGCGGTGTAATGTTTGTCCCGTTTCTTGAGATGATTTCTGAGCTAAATTAACTTTTATTTTAGTTTTTATTCGTAAAGTAAATCGAAATTAGTATTTCAACTTTGATAATGGCTCAATTATGAAAATCAACTTGAATTCTCTAATTCCACTTGAATTTTTTTTACGTTTAAGAAAATCCTCTTTAATTTATTATTTTTCTTGCTTTTTATTTTCTTACATTTTCTATTTGGTTGTCCATTTTTTTAGTCTATACGTCAATATAATCTAATTTGATAGTCACCCCTCCTACTTGCATACAATTCTGATAATTTTCATATGGGAATATTTACTAGTCAAACCCAACTAACATACCAATTTTCATAAATATCGGTTTAGTAGTTTATGAGTTATGCGTGTTTTCAAAGAAATTGTTTAATTTTACTGAATTGCATATTCAAGCGATCCCCTTTTACCGCCCGCCTCTTAAAGACATAATCAGGAAAACCTATTTTACTCATTGAAGTACATGTGCTTGCAAGCATCATGGTTTTATTGTGTATAATAAAATAAAATGAAGCTTTAATCGAGCTTTATATAAAACTGAAAATGTTTTCAAGTTGATCCAGGAGTCTATGAAAGCTCTTGAAGATCACAATCTGAACATATAATTCAGTAGATTTTGATTCTTAAATCGTTTTTAAATAGCTTTCAACGTTTTTTTCTTTTATTGCGTTCAACAGCTTCGGTTACTTTCTTCATTTACATCTTTTTTAAGTTTCTTTATTGCCGTGAAACTTTCTTTTTGTTTTAATGTACATGTTTAAAGTTTTTGTAATATATTTTTTTGGATATTTGTCGTATCTGCGTGGAAGAAAATCGTTTTAAAGTTTAAGTAGAATTATATTTATTGACAATTTAAATTTATTATTGATAATAAATTTTAAAGTATTTTTTACGTGAAATAAGTCAGTAAACCTATTTTAAAGGGCATATGGGGATAAACATATGAAAATTGCACCCAAAAGATATTAGATGGGAATTTTCAGGATATGTAGGTAATATAAAAATACTAAGATCTTAAAAGTGTTAGCTCTTAACCTCGACTATAGAAGCCTCTATAGGCCTCCGAAACATATAAGAATTTTATTTGGATTTATTTTATTTATTTGGATTTTTTTTATTTTCACGTTTTTTTTCGAAAACCAGTTGAGATTAGGGGATGAAACTTTCAGGATTTTAGTATTTTTAAAGTACTAACATATCTATAAAATTTTGGGGGTAATTTTCATATGCCCTTAGTAATTTTTAACCTATCTGTCACGTGATTATAAACGCATCTGGCACATATGGTATGTCAGTGGTATGACGTCAGAAAATATGTTATACGTTAAACTATTCAATCGCTGTTCGTTTTTTTTTTACTGATATATGATGTCACGGGTATACCACATTAATTTTAATTTTTTGGAAATTATTTTGGAAAAAATAAGAAATAGATATCTATTACAATTATTATAAGAACTTATTTTTAATTTTAGACATACTTCTTATGTGAAGTTCATGATAGAGGACAGTCAAAATTTCAAAAATAGTTTTAAAAAGGTTCAAAATAAACATAGAATTAATATTTCGAATTAATTAAAATTTAATTTCGATACGACTTTTCGTAAGTACACCATGCCAGTAAGAAGAATAGTGTATACCTACATTTTCTGTCTTGCTGACTTTTGTCCCTGATCTAACAGCATGTTTTCATGATAAATTTAATTTGACAGAGACAAATGATCATTCACGGATCTCTCTGTCTCAATTTTCATTTATCATTCTGCGTACACCAATAAATTCAGTTCAGGGGTTGATTTTTTCTTTGTCCGTACACGTTCAAGCTAGAGCATTACGTAATTGTTATACAAATAATTGAATTTTTTTTTTCAAATGTGTCTTACTGGCTGTAATTTATCTACATTGAAATTATCTGATTTCAATTAAAAAAATATATTATAAGCAAAATGGATTTATTATATTTTTAAAATTTGTTTAATTGAAATTATGTTAAATCTGAAGGGGGAGGGGGAAGAGAGAGAGAGAGAGAGGGTATGTTTATAATTCTATCAATTTTAAGGCTTTCACGGTGAATTTGATGTGATTTTAGGATTCTAGATGTTGATTATTCAATGGATATTTGAAAAATTCACTTAAGGCAATATTAAGATATTGCTTCCTCGCCATATTGAAGGCTTGGGGACGGTTCTTTTTTCAAAATCATGTGTAAGAGGGAGAGGAGGTTTCCCAAAATATTTATTTTTCAAGAAACGACACGTGTTACGTGAAAATTATGTAGTATTTTTTTGTAGAGCATTCAATTTCCTACAATGTTTGTTGTAAAATATTCTTAAAAATATTTATCTCAATTTGTTTTAAAAAATCGTCATTTGTTGTTTTTAATTTTTATTTACTTTAACATATTAAATGTCATTTTGATGTTTGCATAGCAGAAAAATTTAAATTTAGATTGAAATTGTCAAAAATAAACTAACGGCGTTTATTAAAATTTTTCAGTAATTAATTAACTACCTTTGGTGAATTTACTTGGCAGATGTTTTTTTTTGTATCAACTGCTTTTATCTAGGGGTAGATAAAGAAAGAAGATTATATATTTAATTTTCTCTTGTCTACTTATTAATGGTATGAATATCAGAGCCGGCCTTTCCAATCCCGGCGCCATGGGTGAAATTTTTTTGCCGCCTTCCCAAATCTTTTTTTTCATTGTTACCTCTTTCTTTTCTCATTATTTTTATATTTTTTAATCTGATTCTCTTATGTGGCCTTCTCTTATTTTGCCCTGCCCCCCCCCCCCCCCTGAAACCGGTACTGATGACTATTATAATTATTATTAATAATAATTTTTACTTATTCATAAATCAAAACTATTAGACATTGACGAATATTCTCAAAGACATAAAAAAACTGTATCTTATGATGAAATATTACAATACATACATACGTGATATATCTGTGCGTGTGTGTGTGGGTGTAGCAATCATAGGAAAGTGAATTTCTTTGTCCATTTGGTATGAAAAAAAATATATACTGATATAAATCATTGCTGGATGCGATAACAGAACAAAGAAAGGGGAAGAAAGAGGAGGATAGGGATTTGAAACAATTTAAACTTGTTTCAGGAAGCAGTGTTATATATATAACAAGTCATACGAGCACCTACGTGTACATAAGGGTTGACCAAAATATGTAATATTCTTTATAATTGAAATATAATAATCCGAGAGCTGATTTTTTAGGTTTTTTAGATATCCGAACCTAAAAGTCCCAAAAATGACGATTTTGGCAATGTTGGGGAATTTATTACTAAGTAGATAAATTTTTTCTGAAGTTTTCTTTCATGATTTCGAATAGTACTATCTTTTCTCTTTAAAATGATTTTTTACATTTTACTATGCGATTTTTCTTTACCGAAATATACTACTTTGAAGATATATGTAGTAAAGTTCATTGTATCTACTATTTACTAAACTCGATTAACAAAAATATCATATCTTCAAACTAGTACATCTCGGCTAAAAAAAACGTACAGTAAAAAGTTTAAACTCATTTTAAAGAGGAAAGATAATACTATTTGTTACCTTGACCGAAAACTTTAGAAAAAAATTATCTACTTGATAATAAATTCTTTAACATTGCCAATATAGTCATTTTTGGGACTTTTAGGTTAGAATATCTCAAAACCCTGACATGATGAAACCAATTGGGCAACAAATTCGGTTTCGGCATGCCAAAAGCCTCTTAAATTTTCTATTCAGATCTCTGTTATATTACAAAAGTATTTTTTTGTTGAATAGTGTTATTTATACTTATTTTCGATATTACTATGCTAAATCTCTTCTATACATACCTACTGTACAACACCGTGATTTGATCACGTGACATGATTGCTCGGAATGATGTAGATATGTCATTGTTACGACACACTAGGATCAGGAAGTAAAAAGGGATCGTTTAATTCTCTGCGAAATTGAATTCAAAGTGTTTTTATTCAAACGGTATTTTCTTGCATATATATTTCAAATTAATAAATTTCGTGTTACGGACAGACGGATAGATTATACTTATAGGATCTCGTAAACAGAAATGCCCGTGTCATCATAATGTATATATAATCCAGTTCGTTCCGGACGATTTGTAAAGAGAAAAATGTGCCTACATCAGCGCCTCGGACGGTTCATTCGACAACTACTCGGTTTCGGCGCGCTCAATTTGGTCAGGACAATACACGCTGCCAGCATTGACTGATGTCCGGCCCGTAGGTTTGTTTTTGTTTTGAGCGTGATCGATGGGGGCTATGCAAGATTGGGTGATATCAATAAAATATTTTCTGTTATTTATTTTTATGTGATTGAGGTGACTTTGAATCACAAAAGACAAAAGGCAGATGCAAATTGTTTAAATAAATCGTGTCTACTATTCACTGGGTGCAAAGTAGGTAGTGGGGGAAACGAAATCGATCACAGCGCACGACGTGGCGAAAAATAACACTTTGGCTGGACTGTCATTTTTAATAGGCTCGTTTTTAACTGAAAATAGAAAGATCAACATGGTTAACCCCACTATAGACTATGTGCAAGGGGGTGGAGTTAGAAATAATGTCGATGCGAGTGTTCGTGGTGAGCAACATTGTAAAATCATCGGCGCGATAGTTTGAGGTTATGCTGTCAATGTAAACGAATTAATTATTTCTCTATTATACGTACGTCATAATTAAAGAGAAAAAAATACCCAAAATAAATAATTTTCACTTACCTTGTATGCTATACTATTTATATTATATGCAAACTGCTAAATTAAATAATATTTGTTTAATAAAAAATTGCACGGTATTAAACATATTAAACAATGATAAAAAGAGAGTTCAATCCATTCAATCCTTCTCTATTACCCGCTAGCGGCGCTAATAGACTTTGTGCATATAGCGAATAGTCATAAATAATCGTCTTAAATGTATACATTATGATATTTTATTTAAATTATTTGATTGTTAATATGTCAAAGTCCACCTTAGTTGTAACCGCTGGTTGGCGCTGTCATCGCGCACGCTGCGAATATGATTTTTTTGTTTGTTTAATATACAAAAAGTAATTAAGATTTAAGATTTTAACCCTTAGCTGCCACTCTGGGGTACCAGGCGCCCCACATTTTTTCAACAAATGTAAGCTGTTTAAATTTTAAAAGCTGTTTAAATTTTTTAAATATATTAAACTAGCTGACTCGGCCACGCGTTGCTGTGGTTAACCTATACTTTAATTGTAGGTTATATAAAACGTTTGAAAGTTTGACATAGCGCCATCTATTGAATACTTACTCAATCCAGTCAACATATGTCACCATCTGTTAGAATCGTTTGGAACTAACAGATAAAGACAAATAATTTGCAATAAAATAATATTGCGATCATAAATTGAGATGTAAGCTATCCTATATTTCAAGTTGGATCAAACTGCACACGGTGTACAAATTTGATTAAAATCGGTTAAGTAGTTTAGGAGTCCATCGCGGAGGAACATGTGACACGTAATTTATATATATTAAGATATTAAATATTCTTTTAAATAACCGATTGGAGTGCATTCCTTATCGTTCGAAGATGATAGTGGAATTTTATTAAATTAAAATACTCAATAGCTTACGAGTAGTTAGCATTTTAGTGTCTGGGGTACGAGGTGACCCCAGTGTGGCAGGTATGTTATTCTGGAGAAGTGGAGCAGTTAAGGGTTAAATACTAGAGATTTGGACCTATTGGGGATCTATGGAAGTTTAAAAAGTCTTTATAGTATTCAAGGGGTCTATTATAAATTTTTCTGTATTAAAAATTTGAATTGCAATGGCCCTTTTTTGCTTTTCATTTATATTTATCGTTATATAATTGCTTGTATTTGCTATGTATTGCTTGTACTTTTTCAATAAGATTGTAGTATATTTATGTTATTATTATTAGAATCTAAAAATTTACGGGGTCCATAAAGAAAATCGTTATTTTAAAAGGAATCTATGTAGGAAAAAGTTTAGGAATTCCTGAATTATGATTTTACGTTTTATTTTCTTATCTTAAAGTCGATATTTCTATGAAAAATTGAAATTAGGTGCATGAAAATAACTAGAAAAGTTAGAATTTTAGATTTCATTTAAATTATGTTTATTTTATAGAAAATGACGTGAAAAGTTTAAATTTTCAAACCGCAGTTCTGTATCTCAAACCGTTCTCGAGATATGACCTTTAAAAGTTTTTGATTTTTGAAAATTTTGGAGAAAAATGACCATAACTTTTGAATGTGTGGTCGGATTGGATTTTTGTCGACGGATTTGAAATCAGCGTGTTAAAATCTATATAATTACATGTATAATACTTTAAAATTCGACAAAAAATTTTTTGTCAAAAATCGCCATTTTTTTAAGGTATACCCCTTTGAATTCTTCGCAAAAAATTTTTTGTCGAATTTTTAAGTATTATACATGTAAATATATAGATTTTAACACGCTGATTTCAAATCTGTCGAGAAAAATCAAATCCGACCACACGTTCAAAAGTTATGGCTATTTTTCTCCAAAATTTTCAAAAATCGAAAACTTTGAACTGCCATATCTCGAGAACGGTTTGAGATACAGAAGTGCGGTTTGAAAATTTCAACTTTTCACGTCATTTTCTATAAAATAAACATAATTTAATCGAAATATAAAATTCAAAATGTTCTAGTTATTTTCATGCACCAATTATCAATTTGTTATGAGTCAAGTTTTCTGAAGTGGGCACACAAAAAATCAACTTGTTCAGATTAAACTTTTTATTGTAGAACTTTGAAGATTTATTGATCAAAATTAATGCTCTAAAATATTTTTTGAAAATTTTCAAAATTTAAAAAGTTATGAACAAATGAATTTTTATATACGTTTTTTTTTAAATTGCGATTTCTCAGTAATTACTGAATAAAATTTAATGAAATTTTTATGGTAGGACTAAAAATAATTCACAATTTAGATGAAATAAAATTTTTATAAAATTTTTTTTTTTAATATATAAATAATAAATATTTTAATAAACAAATAGAAATTTAACCAACTTCTGCACTAGATAGAAACAAAATTTTTATACAGTATTGTTCTGTAAAATCTACACAACTATATCCCGAAAAAAAATTTTAGTACATTTCATAAAAAAAAAAGTTACGAGTGTTTAAGTGCCGTCAGATAGACGCGCGGCGCGCTGCCGCGCGAGGCACACGGGCGCGTTCACGCGCTTAGCTACCTCAAACTGCTTGTTTAATCATTCCCATTAAAGTAGTAAGCTAATTTACATATATGTTATGGTTGATTATTATAGATTTTGGTTCAGAGAATTCGATAAAAATAAACCGGACTGGCGAAAAGTGGTGCAACACCCTTAAAAATGGGGTTGAAGTGTGAAACCCCCGTTTTCAAGTGTATTTTCAATTTATCTCAAAATCTAAAGCGACAATGGGGTATTTTTATGAATGATATTTGTTAAGGGCACTGAGACGAATCGATTGAGATCACATATACTGAATTTGACCAAAAATTACCCCTTCCAAAAGGTTTAATTTAGGTAAAAATGCTTCTTTTTGATGAAAATAGTTTAAAAATTAATAACTTTGGTTATAATCATCCAAATGACTTGAAATTGGTCTCAAATTGTTTCTGAAGTTCCAAAGAATAATTAACAACTATAATTTAAAAAATTATTATTTGTTTAACCAATGAAAAATAAGCAAAGTGACGTAAATTTTTGGAAAACTACCTTTTTACTAAATTTTCAATAAAAACATAAGGGTTGAATATTTTTAAGTAAAACCAACGAGGATATCTTTGATTTGTACATATAAACAAAATGAGCTCCTCCCAAAAAATATTTAGTCACTAGAACGGACGCAATTGCACATTAAAATGCACCAAATTTTTGTTGCTTACAATTTTAAAAAAATTACATTTTTTCAAATAAAATTGTAAATTATGATTTTAACATATTTATATGCAATTTTTAACGTAAATTTTAAGTTTATGCATCAATATAAGCTCATATGAGTTCAAAATAATGCATGCGAAAGTGCATTTTTTCAATAAAATATTGAATATTCATTTTTATAAAATAAAAATTATATGCAACAAAAATACGGTGTATTTTAGTGTAATTGCATCCGTTCTAGTGACTGAATATTTTTTGGGAGAGGCTCATTTTGTTTATATGTACAAAATAAAGATATCCTCGTTGGTTTTACTAAAAAATATTCAATCCTTATGTTTTTATTGAAAATTTAGTAAAAAGGCAGTTTTCCAAAAATTTACGTCGCTTGCTCATAAAAATGAGCAATTTTCATTGGTTAAACAAATAATATTTTTTTAAATTATAGTTGTTCATTATTCTTTGGAACTTCAGAAACAATTTGAGACCAATTTCAAGTCATTTGGATGATTATAACCAAAGTTATTAATTTTTAAACTATTTTCATCAAAAAGAAGCATTTTTACCTAAATTAAACCTTTTGGAAGGGGTAATTTTTGGTCAAATTCAGTATATGTGATCTCAATCGATTCGTCTCAGTGCCCTTAACAAATATCATTCATAAAAATACCCCATTGTCGCTTTAGATTTTGAGATAAATTGAAAATACACTTGAAAACGGGGGTTTCACACTTCAACCCCATTTTTAAGGGTGTTGCACCACTTTTCGCCAGTCCGGTTTATTTTTATCGAATTCTCTGAACCAAAATCTATAATAATCAACCATAACATATATGTAAATTAGCTTACTACTTTAATGGGAATGATTAAACAAGCAGTTTGAGGTAGCTAAGCGCGTGAACGCGCCCGTGTGCCTCGCGCGGCAGCGCGCCGCGCGTCTATCTGACGGCACTTAAACACTCGTAACTTTTTTTTTTATGAAATGTACTAAAATTTTTTTTCGGGATATAGTTGTGTAGATTTTACAGAACAATACTGTATAAAAATTTTGTTTCTATCTAGTGCAGAAGTTGGTTAAATTTCTATTTGTTTATTAAAATATTTATTATTTATATATTAAAAAAAAAAATTTTATAAAAATTTTATTTCATCTAAATTGTGAATTATTTTTAGTCCTACCATAAAAATTTCATTAAATTTTATTCAGTAATTACTGAGAAATCGCAATTTAAAAAAAACGTATATAAAAATTCATTTGTTCATAACTTTTTAAATTTTGAAAATTTTCAAAAAATATTTTAGAGCATTAATTTTGATCAATAAATCTTCAAAGTTCTACAATAAAAAGTTTAATCTGAACAAGTTGATTTTTTGTGTGCCCACTTCAGAAAACTTGACTCTATACAAATATCGACTTTAAGATAAGAAAAAAAAGGAAAATCATAAATTATTTAAAAATGTCAGGGGGTTTATAAAAAAAAATTCTTTTAAAAGAGATCTATGTAGAAAAATTATTGGGAAATATTTTACCTGCCTTAATGGCCACATACACACATTATTTTTTGTGTTTGTACATCTATGGTACAGCATCTTTAAAATAATATACCTATAGATACATATCAAAGTAATTTTGTCGCTTTGGCTTTTATATCTCAAAAATAATTCAACGAAATTTTATCAAAAATTGTATAAAGTAAATACTTATTTTATTAACATACATTCAAAACTTATAACTACTTTAAATTAAATACAAATAAAATAAATGCATTGGCCTTGACCTGATTCAATATGCTATGATATTTTTACGAGTATTAAGTAATCCACAGATGCACACAAATCATTACAAGTTTCGACAAAGTAATAAGTGGTTCATTATATTAGTGTTGTGTGGTTTTTTTGCATTAATTAATACTTTTAAGGTAAGAATTATATTAATTAGTATTTTTATTTGTGCATATATGTCCACTGAACATTGTTTTAGAAATAATTATTTATTTAAAAAAATATATATTAATATTAATCGATATTTACAAATATGTGGTAGAGGGTTATATAATTTTGTTATGAGGAATGACACAGTACTTCATTTTATATTGACTATTATAAATGTATTATTATATATATTGTTATATTTATATTCTAATTATGTACATAATTAATACTGATCATTTAAAAAATACATCTTAAAAATTACAATAAAAGCAGACTTCTAGAAGGGCTTTTAAAAAATGTGTGAAAAATATAAATTATTTCTAACTAATATTAATTGTATAAATAAACATTTAAAATTCATTACGGTTATAAAAATATAAAATATGTACAATCAGTGGTGTCCACATAGGGTGGTAAAGAGACCCCCCCAATTTTATAATCTACATGTAAAAAATGATGTACTCATAATTACTTCTATACAAGCTTTCCCCCTTGCAGAAAATTTTATGGACGCTTATGTTACATAAATCAATAAAAATATTTATATACATAGAAAATTTTGCATTCGTATTTGAATATTTTTGTAATGGACGGATATTGATAAGATTTTTTTTAATTAATACAATTTTAATTTATTTATAAACTATTAAAATTTTAAATTTATGTCCATCTTATTACAAATAATGTTACAAAGAATATTACTGAAAATAGTTCATTATTTGATGCACTGTTTGGAAGGGCAATATTTTGATTAGATGTTGGTGTAGTGTGGGTAATTTTTTTCTCACATGCTTGGATGTTTCTGCCGTAATTCCAAAGTCGATTGCATAGAGCTGATTTGAAGAAGAATTTTGCATTTTCGTTTTGGTACCAGTCATATTTCTGTAAAAAATATATAATAATATAAAAAACTGTATTTATAAAAATAGTCTGAAAAAAACACCGTGGAAAATATAAAAGAATTAAATTTAACAGTTTTTGAAGTCAGATATATTTTTTCTCTAATCAATTTTTTTTGGTTTATTACTTTTTAATTATTTTTATATACTTTTTATGGTCAGATTCTGATAAAATTTATATGGAACTAACTCGGGAGTATACTCTTTCAAACAAACAAAAATTCGTCCTTATCGGTGCATATTTGTCGGAGTTATGCCCGAACATACATAAAAAAATATATTCAACCGAATAAAAAATCTCTAACGATTCAAAATAAAAGTTCGACTAAATCTCATATAATTGTGTTTTTACCGATTTTTACGACCTAATATGACTGGTTCTTTCGATGTCGTTAAAATCGATTTCGAATGTATTATAAATGTAACTAGAATGAATTTAAAATTTGTCAAAATAATAAAATGTTAAAATTCTTTTTTAGTATTTCAAACTAAATAAAGAGTCGAATTTTTTCAACTATATTTTGATATAAATGATTGGTTTTTTGAATTATTAAAAAAATTATATTATTATACTTACATCATCCATTACAATCAGTGGAACATCTTGCAATTTTGGTTTCATCGCTTTTGTTTTTAACCCCATTTGGAAAAATAACTCATTACCGTTGTTGGCAATACATTGATTAATTTCTTCAGTTTTCTTCCATCCAATTTTCGTATAATTTGAACACTAAAAATATTTTTAAAGTATTAATTGAATCGGTGAGTGAAAGAACAATACAAGTGCCAAAAATGGCAATTTTAACTGAGATAGGCAAAATGTTTAAAATTCATAGCTCCATCACATAGCAAAATAATAATACATCGACCAACATCGTACGTGCGACGGGGGGTAATTCAATTTTTTTTACAATTACTTTTACCTTACTTTTCTGACGAAATCCTCGAATTTTAATACCATATTATTTCTTGGCAAGTCAAAAATGAAGATTCTGAGTAAAAATTACAAATATTTTTTTTTGTAAAATAATAAAAAATAAAATAGTAAAGCCGAAAATAAAGCAATAAAAAAAAATTTTTTTTTAATTGAGTGAAAGAACAGTATAACTGCCGGTCATTTTTTTTCAAATATCTTTTTTTGCAATTTTTTTTAAATTTATTTATGTACGTATTATTATCGGTTAATATAAGTTCTATAATGTCACAATACATAATTAGACCAAATAACCCATAGTTCTCCTTTAAAACAGTTTTTTTCGTTTTTCTCAAAATGGTCATTTTGGAGATATATCGTTCTTTCACTCACCGATTCAATTATTTTAACTACATAACCTTTCAAGAATGGGAATAAGGGGGGGGGGGGTATATTAATTATTTAGTAAATTTAAATTTAATTAATATATTTTTTCGTATAATTAGTATAAACACTAAAAATTATTTATTATTTTTACTTCATAACATTTCAGTGATAGAGAAGGTGGGGGGGGGGGCATAATATTCATTATTTAGTAAATTTAAATAATTTTTTTTTTTGTAAAATAAGATACATACCTTTTCCATTGGATATTGGCGATGTTTTGCAGGCAATTCGAAATTATTCATCAGACAGTATATGAATGACATCCCCATATAGCTTTCAGATTTTTCATCCTTATTTTGTAGATGTTTTAAGACACAAGCATGCATTTTTATTATATCACATTCGTAATCGCCATTTGGGCATATGCATAAATTCGGGTCCTCTAAATTGAACTGTAAAATTAAATATATTATTTTATTTTTTTTTATTTTGACTTATTATATAAATATATCCATCCAAATTCAACACATAACACATGTTATAATCTGTGGCATACCTATGCTAAATTTTATATAGTAGGTTGAAAAACAATATTTTTTCAGTTTTTGTCAGCATTTTTTAAAATTAGTCGAATTTGATATTTTAATGAATTTTACATAATAACAGGACATAACAGATAAATTTTGAAAATCAAGTAAAAAAGTGCGGATAAGGGGGAGTTGGAGAGTTTTTTTTTTAATTTAAGTAGGGTTTTTAGGGTATTAAAAATTACCAATGAATGCAGTTATACAAATGAAAATTCAAATTGACTTTTTATTTATTAAATCTGACGCAATTGTTTCGAAATACATTAATTAATTCTTGAATAAGACCAATTTCTGGTGGGTTGTAATTCGACACACGTAAATTTTTTGAGTGCCTAGTACAACATACTGAAGACAATGCCGGCCCTGCTTAATAAAATAATGCCCATTCTGATATGTAAAATCGCTTATTGCAATTTTTTCTTTGAATTTAGCACGGCTTGAATTAATAATTTAAATCGTTAATTATAATGTATCAATTCAAAATTCACACGTGTCATATGTTGTGTTAATTATTTTTATTGGGATAAATTTTTGTATTAGTTTTGTTGTAATATACTTACTGTAGAATTTCCAAAAGGTATCAAATTGAATTCAAATTCGTTTAGGAATCCATCACCGATAACTGGGTAAAACTGTTCTGTTATAAAACGTTGGCTCTCTGGCTGTAATGGTTCGTAGAAAATGTCAACATGGATCTGAAAATAAATTTACGAAAATTAATATTTTTGATTAATTAATAAAAATATAAGAAAATAATATTTTGCGTATTTGTTAACAGAAAAACTTTTTAAATAAAAGTTACCCAGTTTTTTGGGGGCAATATCATATTTTTTTATCATTTATAATAAATTAATTAAGAGAAAAAGTGCCACAGAAAGAAAATTGTGAATAGCATTTTTTGTAATTTATTTTTCAACGTAATAAAAAAACGTTTTGAAAAAATTTTATTATATTTTTACGAAAAATAACATTTAAAAATGGTTCTCGTTAACCATTAAACCATTTTTAGGTTCAATTAAAATTATCATTTTTAGTATAGGATTAATTTTTAACTACCTAATTAAAATAAATATATTTATTAATTTAATATATTTATAATATTTAATAATTAATAAAAATATTAATAATTTTTAAAAAATTTTGATAAAAAAATCATATTTAAAAATAACTAAATCAGGATAAAGGTAACTGAAAATACCCCTCTACTACCGCAAAAAGATATTAATTTTTCAAAAATATAAATAACTTATTGAAATATATAAAAAATATGTATCCACACATTAATGATTTAAAAACATAAAACAATTAAATTATATCTTACCTTAGATCCATTTGCACAAAAAACATACAAAACTAAAAAAACACATATGAATAACGACATTTTATTAAAAACGGCGTTAATAAAACTCTTATAAAATATTATGATTTAAAATGAACGAACCTACACTTTTATATAGTATTAGTAATCATTAAAAAAGTCATAATAATGTTACACTATTTTATCATCTTGTGGTTAGAGTTGCTCAAAAACCATATTGCATGCATTATTTAGCTCGAAAGTATGTAAAATTGAGTAAATAAATAAATTGTTACACATTTTTAACGATATATTTATAATTTTTCTATGAAACTTTGTCATCACATAGTATTTATGATTAATGTAGTGGTGCCAACCTTAGAAAAGGGAAGGAAAATTATGAAATTGTTCTATTTTTGTTCTGATTAATATAAAAAAACTGGAAATTCTTCTTACTGTAATTTGTAACACATCGTATGTTTAAGGTCTTTTCTTCTGAGAAAAATGTGTTGTATACAGAATGATTTATAACGAATGTAGTAAAAATTAACAGTGGACAGTTTTCTTGATTAGTTTTTATTTAATATCTCGGAAACGAATGTTTTGAAATTTGATAATCGTTTTTTTTTTTTTTTAATTATTTTGGTCAGAAGTGTATGGGGTAACCGGGTTCTTAAATTCTAATCTTGTAATTTTTTATTTTGTGAGAAAAATGTGTTATATACAGGATGATTTTAAACGAATGTAATAAAAAAAATTAAGAGTGGAAATTTTTCTTGATTTGTTTTTATTTAATATCTGGGGAACGTATTTGTTTTGAAATTTTATAATAGGTTTAGTATTAGTAAGTGTTATAGATTTTCAGTATTAATCAATAATTAACTTATCAATAACTAGCGGAATCCCGCGGCTTCGCTCGCGTAAACTTCGAAACTAATTAGAACCCTCTATAAGTAATAGGAGATGACATATTGCATTTTTTTATATTGATTTTTATTCATTACTTATAAAAAAACGTAAATATCCCGGATCTTAGTTTAAAAAAAATTTAAAAACTAACCCCCCCCGTCTACTCTCGTCATTAGGGGTTGAATATCAAATTTTTTTATTGCAGATTAAATCCATCCTAGTCCTCGTCGAACTTTCATTTTTAATTGAATATTAATTTGTCCGAATTTACTTTAATATCATGAACAGTTATTATTATTATTCTCATAGGGGTTGAATTTTCGTAACTGATATTTCTCTTGTAGAGTACCTACTTATGGTATGTTTCATTCGGTGAATACAAAAAAAAAATTATTTTACAAATTTTTCCACCCCTCTAGCACCTTAGGGGTTAAATTTTGGGAAATGCTGAAATAATCGTTTCACTATTTATATTTTAGAGTATGTTCGATAAGTTTCAATTAAATGCGAACAAAAAAAAAATTTTTTTTTATATAAACTTTGACACCCTGTTTTAACCCCGTAGGGGTTGAATTTCGAAAAATCCTTTCTTAGTGGGTGCTTACATCATAAAAGGAAGGCACCTACGAAATTTCACGTTTCTAGGTCCAGGGGTTTGGGCTGTACGTTGATATATGAGTGAGTGAGTGAGTGAGTGAGTGGTTAAGGACAAACTCTTTTATAGATATAGATTTATTTAACCGGGCCCTTTAATTCTTATCTTGTGTTTTTTTGTTTTGTGAGAAAAATGGGTTATATACAGAGTGATTTACAACGAATGCAGTAAAAAAATTAACAGTGGATTGAGGATTGTTTATTTTAAACAAAACATTTATTGATTTATTTTTATTTAAAATCTGGGGAACTTATTATGGTACAGTTATGAAATTTGATTATTAATAAATAAATATTATCGATTTTCAGTATTAATCAATTATTATTTAGGCAAGGATTGTATGGAGTAATTGAGCCCATCAATTTGAATTTTGTGTTTTTTTTTTTGTTATTTATTTACGAGTATACCCCATATACTCCTGAGTTAAATAATTATTGGATGATACTGAAAATCGATAACATTTATTAATACTTAACAAATTTCATATCTTTATCACAATGTGTTCTCCAGATATTAAATGGTATTTGGGGGGTTGCAGCTCCTTCAAGAAGAATTTACGAACATATGTTTACATAAATTTTTTTGCTTAAAACAACAATTTCGATCTGTCGTTAATTTATTTTACATTAGTTGTAAATCATCCTGTATACTGTATATATTATATTTTTATTATTTGAATAATATTTTTAGTATTCTGTTGTAATTTCTCGGTATAGAGAAAGTTATAACATTTTTTAAATAATTATTTATGAGGTAGTAGTAAGGATTGGATGTCCTGTATCATAAAGGATATAGCAAATTTGCTAGCTAGCAAGCACTCGCAAATGAGGTATCAAACTTATATGACAGTTCTCTTGGAGTTTCATGAAGACTTTGACAAGTTTCGCGCACGTGTTGTATGTACATAGCACCGACGGTATTAAAACAGTGGTGATATTATGAAAATTATTTTATATTTATACGGTCAGAGTTGCCAACTGTGTTATACAATACATTGATGTATCATTGCTCTAAATTCCATAACAAATCTATCGATACTATCACAAAATTAATACCTCATTTGAGAGTGCTTGCTAGCTAGCAACTTTTTAAGGGTCTATGCGTTTTTTTCTATATTTTTATATATTTGCAATAATATTTTACCAATTAAGTTTTGTATTTGTGGTCGTTCGAGAAATTCTTAAAAATAAATGGCAATTTAAAGATATCTGAACAAAGTGTAGTACCTACACTTCAACCTTCTATAGAACGTTCATCTGAAAAATCACATTTTATGTTATGATCTACGACCATCAAATTATTCTTTTTAAGAATCGCGCAGATGCCATGTCAAAATGGCAGTTCTTTTAATAAAAAATAAGCATTCATACATGTGATGTAAATAAAATTCTCAACTGCAGAACACATCACTGCAAAGTAACAAATGTATTCATACGACCTTTTACTTCAAAGAAATACTTATTCAATGCTGTATGAACTGTACTTCGTACCGATTTCCATACATAGATGGTGCTAGAGGGTGGTTTACGATTGTAGTGCCATCTTGCAGTATTTGATCGTACTATAAATGAAAATGTTTATTTTTTTAGCGTTTTAGATTGTCTTAAACATCGATAAGACAATATAAAATTATAATACTTATATCTCGATTTTAAGAATTGTTAATTGTTTGCCTCTAAAGAAAGTCTCTAAATAATTATTTCTGTTATTGTAAAAATTGCTAAAAAATATGTCACCACTGTTTTAAGACTGTTGGTGTTTTTCATAGACTTATAGAATGGACTGAGCAATAGCCAATAAAATTGACCACTCTCTTTAAAGAGACAAAGCGAATATGTAGCATATACCTGTCTCTTTTTTGTAGGTCTGTAATGACTGCAAACCTGTGACGTGACCAATTAGAATTCTAGAAAGAGACAGGTATTGGCTACATATTCGCTTTGTCTCTGTCACATTTTTTCACCAGTAATTACTTCATAGTTGGATTAGGAATGCTTAGTCTATTCTATAAGTCTATGGTGTTTATTTACTTTATGAAACTTTTAGGGAACTCTGATATATGTCTAATAAATTTAGTTATTTTTTATTATAATACCGCGGGCATTAGTTGTTTTAAATCAAAATATTTATAGGTACCTACCTCATTAATTGTATAAAATTTATAAATTATTTTCAAACATGAACAGCTAGTATTATTTCTTAAGAATCTTGAATTAATTTAAAAAAAAATTAGGATATGCATGTTAATATGTTAAAATTTATAGGTATAGAATTAATAATATATTTATTTAAAAAAATCTATAATTTTTAGATAAGTACAGAAGCTTTACAGTGTTAATAATAATTTTACATATAAATTTAAAAAAAATCTTTAATACAAATATGATCATAGAACTTTTATGCATGCGAAAAATTGTTGAACTTATAGGTATATAGGTATACTTACAGTAGAACTTACATACAGAACTCGTACATTTTGATTTTAACTAATAATAACTAATAAATATCAAAAAATAATTAAATTAATTTTTGGTAAAAACAATAAATATTTTTGCTAAATCACAATTTTCTTTTCGAAATTTTCCTATAAAATAATAAAATGGACATGAAATTATTTATTTGTTAATAAGTAATATAAAATTTATGTATGCATTATCATATTATATATAAATAAATGCTAATAAAAAAATCCACATTTCTTTACATGTTTATTCTTTACGTAGATTACGCATAATGTAAACTATGAAGACAATTAATATATAATTAATTTTTTTTTATTCTATGAATACCAATATTAATATCATATTTTTAAATTTTTTATATTATCTACATAGTTTCAATATCAAGTGTCCAACCGAATTAAATCGAATTCGGCAAAAATCAGCTATTGCCGAACCCGAAAATTCAACTACACTCATCGCTTGATTAACCGACCTTTGATTTACCGGCAGCTTGTATGACCGACGGGCCAAACGCGCGATTTGCCGACCTTCTCTAATCCCTCCATAATACTATCGTGATTGCTATCTCTGCGCGTAATTTAAATTCACCAATCAACGTTGAGGTTGGCACAGTGGTGGGGGCCCCTCTCGACGTCGGCAATTCAAGCGGTTCAATTAATTACGTCAGTTAATCGAGCGGTGAGTGTATATGAAATATTTTTCCGTTAAAAAAAGTGAAGAAAAAAAAAGTAATTCGATTACACATTGAAATTATTTTGAAAATTTTTAATAAATAAAAAAAAATTCTGTCGGACATTAATGATATCTTAATATAGTACCCAAATTCCCCCCCCCCCCCCTTTACGCGAAAATCTTAAGACTAATTGCGAGTAACAGTGATGTAAATATTGATGAACATAATTTAACTGAGGAAGCAAAAACTGGTATTTCGTTTTTTGGAACGTATTTTTCCAATTCTTTGAAGAAATTTGTATAAGCGGTGAAATCGTATTTCTGAAAAAATTAATCAATATAATACAATATTGTCAGTATTTAAAAAAGTAAGTTTACATACCTTTTCGAATATAATATGTGGTACTCCGCTAAATTTCGAAACTGGAGTCAACTTTCCAAACTTTGAGAAAAATTTGTAGCCGTCAGTTTTAGCGCAGTTTTCTATATCGGCTTTTATGACGTCACCATTATTACACTATAAAATATTGAGAATTTTTAAAAATAGTTAATTTTTTTTCGAATAAAGAACGAGCAATATTTTTCCTTAACTTGTTTTAAGTGTCACAGGAAATCTTTATATTGGTCGACTTCCGGAAGCCATTTTTACTTTCTTATACACATGTATATGAAATATACATATAGTGTAAGTAAGTATTGTAAAGCCGATTTTTTTTAAATTAAAATTTAGAGAAGAAACATTTTTTTTACTAATAATTAATTACACTATGCAACAAAAAATACTTTTGTAATATAACAAAGATCTGAATAGAAAATTTAAGAGGCTTTTGACATGCCGAAACCGGATTTGTTGCCCAATTGGTTTCATCACGTCAGAGTTTAGAGATATTCTAACCTAAAAGTCCCAAAAATGACTATATTGGCAATGTTAAAGAATTTATTATCAAGTAGGTAAATTTTTTCTTAAGTTTTCGGTCACGTTAGCAAATAGTATTATCTTTCCTTTTTAAAATGAGTTTTAACTTTTTACTGTAGGTACGATTTTTTTTTAGTCGAGATGTACTAGTTTGAAGATATGATATTTTTGTTAATAGAGTAGTTACAATGAACTTTACTACATATATGTATATCTTCAAAGTAGTATATTTCGGTAAAGAAAAATCGCATAGTAGAATGTAAAAAATCATTTTAAAGAGAAAAGATAGAACTATTCTAAATCATGAAAGAAAACTTCAGAAAAAAATTACCTACTTAGTAATAAATTCCCCAACATTGCCAAAATCGTCATTTTTGGGACTTTTAGTTCGGATATCTAAAAAAACCTGACGTGATGGAATCATTTGGGCAACGAATTCGGTTTCGGCATGATAAATACCTTCTAAATCACCTATTCAAATTTCTGTAAATTTTTTTTTGCATAATGTTATTTATGTATACGAATAAAATTAAGGTATTTTAAAATTATATAGATACATACCTTTTTGAAATCTGTTTTCTTCCCGGATCTCATAAGGCAGGTGATGTACTCAAGACTTTGATCTATGTGTAACTTTTCAATAGCACATGAATGATATTTTGCTGCTTCACATTCTACCTGCCCGTGTCTACATTTGAAGTCGAGTTTACTATCAGTAGATTTGTTCTTTAAAAATATACAGAATAACAATTATGGATTAGTCAGAAATAAAAATGATTTTTGGTCAGTTATCTTATTTTGATAAAATTAATTTTTAGTCTTTTGATATAAAATTTTAGGTTTTCATAAAATATGAATAGCTGAGAGTATGCACTGGAAAGTTATCTAACTGTTGGTGCAAACCGCATTAAAATCGGTTCAGTAGTTTTCGAGTATTTTCTCCTTTTATTAAAGTACACAGAAAAAAACTGTATTGGACCAAGAAAACCTTGTTTTGTATATAACGAAAACAATATTTATATTATATATAAGAAACATACTCTTAATCCAACTACGTTATTCCTTCGTTTAAGAATACTATAGTTGGTTTAAGAGATTATAGCTTATCTTAAGAAAATATTGTTTTCGTTATATACAAAACAAGGTTTACTTGGTTTGAGAAATCTTTTCTACCAGTGTACCCAACAACGGCTCAACCAATATGCCCGACACCCATAGCTCACCCAATATGCCCACCACACATGGTTTACTGCGACAGAAAATAGCTTATGTGCGCTAGCTCTTATGATTTTATATTTGTTATGAAAACAAAATTTTGGCGACTCCATATTTTGAGGTTACATTAGTAAAATAATTTTTAAAATGATTTAAATGTTAATTTTACTTTTTATACACATATTATGTATGAAATACATATACAGTATAAGTAAGTACATTTGGGACACCTATATATAAAAGCACACTTTTTTTTAATATTGATTTATTTTTGTCGAAGGTGAAAAATATTATTTACCGTAGCTAATCCATATGGGTTTAATTTCAAATTAAACTTCCTCAGAATGTTACTTTTGATCATTGCTGGGTAGAGGTAATATATGACAAATTTTTGACTGTCAGGACAATGGGCTTCGTAATAAACATCTAAATCTGTTCTACATTTTGGTGGTGGATCATCAAAACTTGCGCATAACTCATTCTTGAAATTCGTCCAATCTACCTTTTTCGGTTTCTGAGAAACATTGTTTAATTGATTAAAAATTCGAACTGTTTATGAAAAGTTTATAAATATAACACTTACTATATTGAATTCATAGTAAGGTATACCAGTTGTAGATGGGTTTGATACTACAGGTAATTTTTTTACAACTTTACCAAATTCTGCAAAATATTCTGTGCCATTTGAACTTTTTCCGCATTGTAGAATTTCTTCACTGCACTGATATTTTTGATTGTTTATGAAAAAAATGTAAGCATGTTAAAAAAATATTAAAAAAACTTTTGATTTATGAGAACAGTGGCGTATTCAAATTTTTTTTTGGGAGGGGGGAGGTTAGAACATCCCTTCGAATTTGTCAATATAAATTATTTAATTTAACAATTCGTTGGGTGCAAAGTAGATATTGGGGGAAACGAAATCGATCACAGCGCACAATGTGGCAAAAAATAACACTTTGGATGGACTAACTGTCATTTTTAATAGGCTCGTTTTTAACTGAAAATAGAAAGGTCAACATGGTTAATCCCACTATAGCCTATGTGCAAGGGGGTGGAGTTAGAAATAATGTCGATGCGAGTGTTCGTGGTGAGCAATATTGTAAAATTATCGGCGCCATTTGAGGTTATGCTGTCAATGTAAACGAATTAATTATTTCTCTATTATACGTCATAATTAAAGAGAAAAAGATACCCAAAATAAATAATTTTCACGTACCTTGTATGCTATACTATTTATATTATATGCAAACAGCTAAATTAAATGATATTTGTTTTATAAAAAATTTCACGGTATTAAACATATTAAACAATGATAAAAAGAGAGTTGAATCCATTCAATCCTTCTCTATTACCCGCTAGCGGCGCTAATAGACTTCGAGCACATAGCCAATAGTCATAAATAATCGTCTAAAATGTATATATGACGATATTTTATTGAAATTATTTGTTTTTTAGTACGCCAAAGTCCACCCAAGTTGCTACTGAAGTCCACCCGTTAGTTGGCGCTGTCATCGCGCACGCTGCGAATAGTGATACATAAAAAATAAATATAATTAAAAAAAAATCACCCCCTTCGGATTTTTTTTCTGGTTACACCACTGTATGAACATATTATACATACAGCCTTTTCAAGATATTATTACAAACCTTTTTGATTCCTTCTTCTTTTTGTTCATCTGTAACTACTTTTTTTGCTATTTTATTTTCTGCGTTTATTTTGTCTTCTTCTGAAATAAAACAATTAACATACTCAAGACTTTCACTGGTTGCTAACCAATTTAATGCGCATGCGTGATATTTGGCAGCAATGCATTCTTCATTTCCGTGTAAACAAATATAATTTCCAGGCGTTTTGGGATCATCCTGTAGATAAAAAATAAATATTTTTATTTTTTTGTAAATTTTTTTTGTTTTTTCAAAATTAAAATAAATTTGTCCGGTATTATAAAGAAACTAACAAAAATTAGTTAGTTAACAAGTATTTTCAAAAGGGTATTAATTTTGTGATATTACAGGGATGATAACGCTCCTCTTTTCCTCTATTTTTGGGAAGTTGGCCCTAAAGTACCCTTTTTTTCAAAAAAACTCCTCTTTTTCCTCTTTTTTGACTGATTTCAAGTTGAGTTTGTTATTTGTTAGCTTATAATTTTATTTAAAAAATAAAATTGTTCAATTTAAGAGAGGCGAAGACAGAAAAGTAAAAAACGAGTTAAATTTTGATATTATGTATTTCTTATAGTAAAATATAGTTTGTAGTTTTATTAAATGATATCTATTTTTTTTCTTATAAAATATCCATAACTTGTCTTTTAGGTCCTTAATATTTTCTTGAATGTTTTTTGTCCTTAATAGTAAGAAATAATAGCGCAAAAACGTAAAAAAAAAATTCTAGATTAAACGTTCAAAAATATAACTATAGATAACCTATTCAAGAGCTAGAAAATTCCTCTTTTTGGTCTCTTTTTTCAAGAAAAAAATTCCTCTTTTTTGAAAAAGAAAGAGACTTTCATTCCTGATATTATCTATGGATTTGTTTTGGAATTTAGATCAGTATATTTCTCAACTTATTATAATTATAACACAGTTGGTGATTTTGACAGTATAAAATAATTTTTATGCATAGGTACATATTATCACTGTTTTAATACCACTTGTGTTTACCACAGTGACAATTTTTTTAACTTTTCATCTGAGAGACAAAATTTACGAAAAGTAACATTTTTTATTACAGGAAACCGCTTTGGTACGTTTTTATTTTTAGGTCCCGGTATTCAAGACCCCTTAGTAAATTATTTTGTTAGAACGTTTTTCTCATTAGTACGTATTTTCCCCTGAGCGCCTTAAAAAACGTACTAACAAGGTTCCATCTGTATAATGAATCAAATAATGAAATGTTCTTCATGTGCACATCGCACTCCGGCAAAAAAAGTGTCACAACTCAAAAAATGTAGTTTTGAAGAAATAGGAATAAATGAAATTATAACAATTTAGGTAAATCAAAATTGTAAAGGTAGTATAGGAAAAGGACTGATACACAGTATTTAATTTAAATGTTTCAGTATTCCTGTGATGTTTGTAAAATAGTAACTATTAAAACGCTTAAGATTACTTAAGTATTTAAAAAAATAAATAAATAAATGACATTTTTTAGAACATGCTAGTTTTGACGGTAGGTACACGAAGTACGTTAATGACATTTTTTAGTAGAAATATATAGTAATTTGGAATCATTCTACATATTTATCTTAAATATGACATTTTTTAGTTGACACTTTTTTGCAGAGGTGCGATATGTATTAGTTATGACCTAAAGAGTTAGTAAAATAACTTACTGTTGCTCGTCCATAAGGGTTCATTTTTAAGTCAACATATTCTATTAATCCGTCAGTAATAAGTGTTGGGTATAGGTGCTTGATTATGAAAGCTTTGCTATGTGGACAATGAGCTTCATAGTACACATCTAAATTCACCTAGAAAATGGATATTATATTTAGTATAAAAAAAATTAATTTGGAAAATAGGTGTGCTCAGTATAAGATGACCACAATTATTGCTTGCTGATAAAATTGAGTGTTTTAACCAAATAAATATAAAAAAAAATGAAATTATTATTTTATATGTCATTTCCGATTTAAACGGAAGTGATGTAAACTTTTATTTTTCAATATTTTTATTATGATATATTATTTACAAAAAAAACACGTAACTTTTGTCGTAAATAATTTTTTATTCGACTTAAATTTTCCAAGATATTTAATAAAAAAAATTGTCGAAAAAAGAAAGTGTATTTTGATCTTATAAAACTATTCAATTCATTTAATAAAATAATATGATTTTAATAATATATGTATTATTACCTTTTTTTGCCCTTGTACAAAATAAATAAAAAACAAAAAACTAAGACACCGTAATAGATCCATTGTTTTTAGTGTACTAACTGATGAAACACAATGGGGAATAATATTCTTTTAACTGTTTTGTATGAATCAGTTCAGGAAACGTCGCGTCGCCCAAATCCGGAAACCATAAATATAATTATCTATAGATAGAAACATTAGTTAAGAAAGATAATTAAATTATTTTTTATTTAATTAAAAAATTAATTACATGCGGAAAAAAATAAACCTAAAAAATTACAGTTTTTCCCCAGTACATCCCAGATAGTAAGCGACAACCTGTTAGGTTTTTTAGATATCCGAACCTAAAATTGACGATTTTGTCAATTATGGGGAATTTATTACAAAGTCGATAATTTTTTTCTGAAGTTTTCTTTCATGATTCCAAATAGTACTATCTTTTCTTTTTAAAATGATTTTTTACATTTCATTGTGCGACTTTTCTTTACCGAAATATACTACTTTGAAGATATACATATATGTAGTAAAGTTCATTGTAACTACTCTATTAACAAAAATATCATATCTTCAAACTAGTACATCTCGACTAAAAAAAAATCGTACAGTAAAAAGTTAAAACTCATTTTAAAAAGGAAAGATAATACTATTTGTTACCGTGATCGAAAACTTAAGAATAAAATTACATAGTTGGTAATAAATTCTTAAACATTTTCAATATCGTCATTTTTGGAACTTTTAAGTTAGAAATATCTCAAAACCCTAGCGTGATGAAACCAATTCGACAACCTATTATTATAAAATATGTTTTACTCTCTGAAACTATAATAATTTTAAACTGTAATGTTTGAAAATTATCCATCAATTTATATTGAGTATCTGTTAACATTTTTACAGTTTCAGATTGTAAAAAATATGATAATATATGGAAAAACTGTAATTCTTTAGATGTAATATAATAAATATATTTGTCTATTATCATTGATAACAGTCAGTGGCGTCGCTAAACGGGGTGACACCCGGGGACGAATTTTTAAAGTACACCCACCCCATAAAAAAGACTAGTGTATTTTATTACATAATTACCCCCGTCTCCCTTAGGGTTTAAATTTTAGAAAATCATTTTACATCATACAACCTGTACAGTTTTTAAGTTCAAGAGTTTGAGCTGTACGTTGATGAGTCAGGCACTCAGGACCCCTCTTTGCAGATATAGATAAATTAGGAAAATTTGGATTTTTGAATGTAAATATATATATTTTTTTGTAAAGTAATAAAGAAGAGTAAATAAAATATACGAACAAGAAACAGATCGATGAAACGTTTTCTCTTTGGAGTGATTTGTCTACAAAGCCTTTCTGTTTGCTTCTATATTATATGTAAACATAAACAGTAGCTTAAAAAACCTCCACAAATCGTTGTTCTCGACAAAGATATTTATCTAGTATAAGAATTTACAAAAGATTATACATTTTTCTTGAAATAGCCATATGAAATATATTTATCAATATTTGTTTTGATGTCCAAACTTTTTAATACTTATTTACATTTATTATTTTTGAAAGGTAGTTCGAATGCTAAAATAGAGTACTTTTTAAAGAAGGCTGAAAAAACTTGACCTAGTTGTTGCAACACTTATTATGCGAGAAAGTTAAATTCAACATAATAAAAATTAATAGTCCTGATTTATTTTTTATTTAACATTTGGAGGGCCGGGATTTCAGGGGGCATTTTGCCCCCAGAAAACTGATATTAAAGGTGTCTTTTACCATTGATTGATCATAGAGATGTGAGTCAATATATTGCCTTTCCGGCCCGGAAGGGAACAGCGGCTCCATGTCTCTGGCATCCCCTTTTTGAAATTCGAATTTTATTATATGCAGTTCGTTTGTGCTTCGTTTGTGCACGTTTGTGCAGGAAATCCTTTCGTTTGTGCTTTAACCCTTTAGGAGATATTAAAAAAAAATCAAATGGGGGGCCGTAGACATGCAACCCCCTCCTTTTTCGAAATTCGAAATTTATTATATGTAGTTCGTTTGTGCTTCGTTTGTGCTTCGTTTGTGCACGTTTGTGCAGGAAATCCCGTCGTTTGTGCTTTAAATTGTCAAAGACTTGCCACAAGCGTCACTTGTTGTCAAGCAAGTTATTGTGATTTCACATTATTTGTTGTCTTTTTCGAAAAAAAAAATAAATTTTTTGTAATATTTTGAAAATTAATTAAAATTTTTTTAATTTTCTTTTGGTTTATGAAAATTGATGTTAAATAGTCTGTTAATTTTATATTTTAGTATTCATTTTCGTAAAATATTTTTTTGACTATGTGGTATCGATTACCGCGGACTGACCCCTTTGTTATATTCTCAAATTAAATTAAATGTTCTGTTTTAACGTATAGTATATGTAGTTAATATGTTCGCTCCAATAGCTATATTTATTGATGTGACTGCAACAGGCTTGCCTTTTTCCATCTTTCTTTTAGCTCGTTCAAGCTGCCCCATTCGTCTTTTTAACTCACAGGGGTGTGAAGTGTTGTAAGTTTATACTCTTTGACATAAAATAGAAATATCTTAAGAGTAATGTTATTAAGTTACATAAAGAGAAAAGGGACATGAAAACCCTTGTGTTTTATATGCTAATGGGTGCTCAATAATGTTGAATGGGTGTCGAGTTTTCTTTTATTATCTTAGAGTTATCTAGTAGGCTTTATTTTATTCTATATTTTTGTAGGGATGTCAAGTCTTTTAAGGTACTTGGCCACCTTATAAATGTCAAAAAATCGTTTTTTTGCATTTTTTCAATCCTTATACTTTTAAAAAGCACCCCCATTTTTTTTTTAAATTCGAATTCTAACATAGTCAAATTAGTGAAAGTGTTCGCGCGCTTCCATTACTCCATACTTTCTGACTCTATTTCAGGCAGCTGTTTCTCGAAACTACTTTTTCTCAAATGGTGGACAGTTAATCTCCGAAACTACTCGGCCGATTTCAATGATTTTGGTCTTGTTTTGTTCGTTGAGATGTTTTGTATGCCAATTTACCACATTTTGCAAAAAAAAAATTATAACATTTCTTTTAGCAGAGAATAGTGAAAAATAGAGGTGTTTTTTCAACTTTTTTTTTCAAACATCCGCCATTTTTTATTTATTTTTTTATTTTTGGCAAATTGTGGTAAATTGTAACGTAAGGGATCTTTCTTTAGAAGATGACGTTTTTTTTTTCAAATTCACCAATCCTGAGATTAACTGTCCGCCGTGGGACACTATTTTTTTGAGGCCTCGACTTTGGCACCTCCTGGATAGTTGTTAAAAAATGAAATTTAAAAAAGTATTTTTGTATTCTATAAGCTTCAAATAAAAGTTTAAAAAAATCATTGTAATATCTTAGGCGGCTATTACACTATCAAAGAAATGTGATCAATTTTTTTTGATCAAAGAAATATGACAGTGTAATACGTCAACTTTTATAATATTTATCTTCATAATATTTCTTTTATCATAGATAATCACAGTTTCTTATATTTAAACAAAGTTTTTTTTCGGATTAATCAAAATGGCGAATGAAAAGTGTTCGTGGACGGTTTCGGCTACGAAATTACTTATAATTTAATATATGATCAAATCTTTGTCAAAGATCTTTGACATATTTATTTGATAGTGTAATAGCCGCCTTATACAGAGTCTGAAAAAGAATTGAAAATGTATTTTTTAGCTGGCCAAGTACCTTAAAACAATTCTAAATATGAATTCAAAAATTGACAAGAGTAAAGATTAAATATCCGTTTCCGGTTGTAAAATCATCGACATCTGGGTCAGTCCGCGGTAATCGATACCAGATAGTTAAAAAAATATTTTACGAAAATGAGTACTAAAATATAAAATTAACAGGCTATTTAACATCAATTTTCATAAACCAAAAGAAAATTAAAAAAAAATTAAATTAATTTTCAAAATATTACAAAAAATTTAAATTTTTTTTCGAAAAAGACAACAAATAATGTGAAATCGCAATAACTTACTTGACAATAAGTGACGCTCGTGGCAAACTATTAAAAGTCTTTGACAATTACATATCAAACGTGACGTTTGACCGAATTAAAAAAAATTACCCTCACCAACAATAATGACTAAGGGTAACTGCATTTATTATAAATTTAATGAGTCTATTGATGTATTTGATAAATAATTGTAATAAGTATTAGTTCATAATATCAATAAGCAATTAAACACACAAATAGTACTCTTATTGTATCCTTTTATTCAACGTGTCACGACTGTCACAATTTCGTGTCACAACCGTCACAATGTTTATTGGGTAAAAACCAGTTAAATAGATTACGTATTTACCTGATGCTCTTGTGTAACTAAAAAATAATTTATTCGTAACATATTAAAGTATGATTATTATAAAGTAACTTCAATATTTTCGCTAAACTTTCGGGTTGAAATAGTTGGCGTCACAACCGTCACAGAGTTTTGAACGCTGACAATTTTTTGTAAAATAACTGTAGACTTTTTATTCTTTCAATATACATGTATTGCATTAAGATCTACAGAAAAAAGGTAAAACCATGTTATTTACTAGTATTATTTAGAAATTATGAACTCCAATCCGAGTTGAAATGTCACGACCGTCACCGCGGACTGACCCATCTATCAGATTGCATGTGTACAAAATCGCGTTTATAGTTTTGTACAGCCTTTAGCCCGTTGTCTATGGCGTGGATTCGACCACGGGTCTTCGCACAGAAGAGTGTTTAAGTGGGAAATAGGTGATTTATGTATTTTTGATGTTATTGATTTCACCCCAAACTTCCTTCATCCCTTCTTCAGTCAGCTGGGGTTTCTCTGAATCTCTCACGTTCTTCTTGTGGAAAAAACGTTATTTATCTTTTTCCAAAGTTTTTCTTTGCATAGTAATATGTACGCGAAGTAATTTGTATTTTTATTTATAGCCAGTAATATACTTTTTCAGAGGGAGTTTAGCAAATGTCGATTTTTTATCTCATAATATGTTTTTGGGAATTGGGATAAGCAAATAGATAAATCTATTAGATTTTTTTGTTATAGATTTTTAAACATACATCTATTAATTACTTAATACAGTAATGGGGAGGGGGGGTTGTAATGAAAATGGGGGATGATCCAAAACGTTACTTAAGAGTTTTTTTTTTATTTATGCCCGGAGATTACAAAATTTGTTTGGTAAGAAGTAAACATTCTTTCGTATAGTTAGCTTATTATTAAAGACTGTTTTAAAAATAATTTTTATTATTTCACAGTTTTTTCATATTAATTTCTTATCAATTTTAGTTATTGTTTCACGATATATTTGTTACGAAATATTGTCTGAAAAGTACTTTACTTTAGATCTTAGGCTACGAACATAATAAGTATTTTTTTGTCAGATTAATTGAACTTTGACAATATCTCATTCGAGTTAATAACTTTTATTATTCGATGAGTATTGGGGATGTTAAAGTGAAAATGGTCTCTCAATGCTTCAAGGAAATCTGTTCTAATGCGATAACAGAGCCCTTTGTGTCGAATATAAACGGGGTCTTCAATTCGACAGATTTGAAAACGCGCTGCATGATTTCTGTAATGTCAATGTTAGCATAAAGAAAAATAAATGTTATTGTTAATATTATTGTATTGCCAATTTACAGTTAGATATACCTACATGAAAATATATACAGTGAAACCTGGATAACTGGAATCTCAAGGGTTCGGTTATTTTATCCCACTTAAAGAGGTGCAAATGTAGAAGTGACGGGACCTCATTGTCAGTATGAATTCTAGTTATAGAAATTTCCCACTTATCCAAGTCCCATTTATTCAAGTTACACTGTATTTCCATCAAGTATATAATACTTACATTAGGTACTTCATGTTATACAGTTCTGCAGTTACTTTTCTCTACAATACAAGCAATGACATTTGTTAGACTTGAGAATTGTCATCGTGACATTCGGCATGAAGGTATTTAATTCGATTAATGTGTAAATAGACGCACGTATGTACCTCCCCTCTTTCCCCTACAAATATACACACCCGTACATACGACTTTCACCAGTAGATTTAATTTAATTTGCTTCTCGATTTGTGATTATTTTGCCCTTTCTTGTCATCGTTTCCTTCGTATAGATGTTTGTCAAAATTTTATAAAATTTACAAAAACCATTAATTTGTGTTTATATATCGCATTTATGGGGGGTTAGTGGTCAACCCCCACGCCTGAATTTTAACAATCAAAATAGATTAATGAATGAAAATTATTGTTAATTATAAAAACAAAATTAAAATATATTTAAAAAAAGAACATTCTAATCTAAAATATTGAATCGTTTGAATTTGAAATTGTTTTCAGAATGTGACAATTTACGTTGGCAATTAAATTAAACTATATTCGAATGCGTGTGAAATAAATAAAAATTTAAAAGGATTCATATTTTTCATGTACATATAAAGGACCTTGTTAATCAATAATAAATCACGAGGGGGTGTAACTCAGTGGTAGAGTGTCTGCTTCGCATGCTGAAAGTCCTGGGTTCAAATCCCAGCTCCTCCAAACCGACTTTTTATTTTTTATATTTATTTTTTCACGTTTATTAACTATTTTACTCTATTAATATCAACATTTAACAATAATTATAACATTTGAAAACATAACCTAAAAATATTTTACATAAACTTGAAAAATTCTTATTTTCATTAAGAATAATAATTTTACTTTCTTATATGTGCAGTCATGCCCCCCCTTCCATAAAAGGGGACTGATAGGGCCCCAACCTGGGATCCTTGGGCTTAGAGGGGCCGGTACGGCGTTTTTTGTATGTGTCGCAGAAAAAAACATGTTTCTTAGCAGAAGGGGCCCTGTCGTAAATCTTGACCCTTTGGCCCGCGATAGGAGGTGGGGGCCATATTAATTATATATAACATATTTAATATAAAATTTAAACGAATACATATCGCACTCCCGTAAAAAAAATGTCGAAACTCAAAAAATTGTAGTTTTGAGGAAATAGGAATAAATGAAATTATAACAATTTAGGTAAATCAAAATTGTATATATATAGTATATGTATATGTATAGGAAAAGGACTGATACACAGTATTTAATTTAAATATTTCAGTATTCCTGTGATGTTTGAAAAATAGTAACTATTAAAACGCTTATTGTTTAGTGATTAAGTATTTAAAAAAAAATTAAATGTGTGACATTTTTTTAGAATATGCTAGTTTTGACGGTAGGTACACGAAGTACATTAATGACAATTTTTTAGTAGAAATATATAGTAATTTGGAATCGTTCTACATATTTACCTCAAATATGACATTTTTTGAGATGTGACACTTTTTTTGCAGGGTACGATATGTGCAGAAATACTAAAAATATCGATATTTTAATGCAAATATTATTTTTATTTTCATCATTATTTAAAAAAAAAATTATAACATATAAAATTTATTAAACTATCTCTTTATGCTTGTATAGTAATATAACTAAAAGCATGCGCGTCCTCAGTGGGGGGTTAGCTGTTGATCGAACTGAATTGTTTTCTAAAATTATCACAATGTATTTTCCGTGTTGTATATTAAATAATATAACTTTCACATAATCACAATAATGTTTGACAGTTTGTTAACTACTGTTCTAAAGCACTCCACTCCAAGCCATTAGTGACTACCTTATTTGCATCAAAATAGAAATTGGGTTTTGAGAGAGCAGAAACACGGGACGTACTCTTCGAACGTGTATGTATGCGTGCGCCTGTGTGTGCGTGCGTGTGTGTGTGTGTGTGTGTGTGTGTGTGTGTGTGTGTGTGTGTGTGTGTGTGTGTGTATGCGTGTATGTTGTATTAATGTGTGCTCCAATATATGTTAAATGACTATGAAATTGTTCGGTTCGCATGGTTTGCATTTATGGAAGACACGATGTGAAATTGTTATGCATGGAATTATTATTTCTTGTCTCTAAATGTAATCCCAGTGGCGCAACAGAACGATAAATATGTGTCACATATGTAATGCCTTTGTATATTATTATATATATATATATATATGTATTACATCCGCTAGACATTTTTATTAAAAAATATTTTAATAGGAATCTGACCTTATTCGATTATTTATCATATAGCTTTATGTTATCTTAGGGCAGGGGTCGGCAATCTTTTAAGTTAGAAGAGCCAAGTTGTTAAGGAAACAGGATTGCAAAGGTATCAGAGAGCCATAGGTTTAACAAAAAATTAAAAAAACGTGATAACTCAAGATTTTTATTTAAAATTTAGTTATATAATAAATTTTTTTTTCTGAGTATATAAAAAAATATTCCAAGTTTGTAGTGATATGCGTTTGAACTAGCTGATAAGTTTACTTAGTTAGTAAATGCGGCGCGCATTTGTTTTTATAATAAAAGTGCCTCAAAAATGTGTTTCGCGGTCTTCTTACTTTAAGATTTTTTTGTGAATAAAAAAGAAATTAGAATTGAATAAATAGTTAAAGTTACGGAAGAGCCGCAAACGCTTGTGCAAAGATTCGCATGCGGCTCACGTACGAGCCGCTGTCCTGGGGTCATTAGGCTTTCGGACCGGATAGTGAAGGTTACCCATGAAAATCAGTTCAGTAGTTTTTGTGTGAAACTTAAGAGTCAGATAGATGAGAAATTATATAAGTTAACTCTCCACCCGGGAAAAAATTGTAGATCTGCAGATATCTACTCAGATCTTGGAGTTTTTGGATTGTGGAGACTTGAAAAGATCTACAATGACTAACAAATATCTAAAACGATCTACAAAGATATCTGAAGATCGTTGTAGATCGTGATAGAGATTAAAACTTTGAAAATTTATGAATTTTTAACGTTGAAAAATCAATAATTTTCAACGTCACAATGATCTTCAGAGATCTTTATATATCGTTGTATATCTTTGTAGATTACTTTATATCATTGTAGACCGTGTAGATCTTTGCAAGCCTCCACAGCAGTGGCGCGCCAACCCGAGGGTGCACCGCACATGGGCGGCAAATTTCTGGGGCGGCAAAAAGCCACCTCATTAGTCGTTGTTTAATAATAATAATAATCGTAAAAAACGTTTATCATTTTAATTAAATAATTGTGGAATGTAAAAAAATATTTTTGTTATTATGACGAAGTAGGTAATGTTAGATAATTATGGAAAATGCAGGTGGTATTTTAGAACGAGTACCTACAATTAATTAATCATTTCTAAGGTCCAATTTTGCGCGTAAATTTTAAAAACAAATGGATTGTTAAAACACGTGTCTTTCCCGATTATGCCATGAAATTGGATTCTTTCAATTTTTGAATTTGAAAGTTTTGGACTTCCTAAAAATTAGCGATTTCCTATTGGGGAATCACGAATTTTTCACCATAGTTTTTTTTTATTGTGTTTTATTGTCGACATACATATGGGCGGCAAATAAAGTATTGCACCCGGGCGGCAAATTGCGTTGGCGCGCCACTGCTCCACAGATCAAAGACCAGTGCAGATCTAGATTTTTTTCCCGGGCAGTTATATAGTTACATTATTTCTCTATGGTATTGTCAAAGTAATAATTTAATAAATATTTTTAATTTATTATGGTGAATATATTCATATCATGGTTCACTTGTAAACGCAGCGAGTAGAACATTCAAATAATGCTAGTGATATAGACGCGTCAGCTGTTTACCGCTCCGTTTGTTGCACAAACAAGTGAAGCCTATCGTTTGCAAATGTGACAATGAAATGATCAGGAACCAATTTACTGAATATTAGAAATCATAAATTAATGAATTAAAATCATAAAATTATCTTTTAGTTAGTTACAGTCATTTTGGCGGCGATGCAAGCTTTAAAAATAGACACAATAACATTGTTATCTCTGACAATATGAAACGTAAAAATGTATTTTTGATTAAAAATATGTTTCTTTACCATAGAGATAATATTACATAGAGACAGTAAACCAGTCGAAAATCACAACTGTCAGTAGAAAGAGAAAAAAAATGTGAACCGCTATCTATCTTTGTCAAACAAAGACTTACTAAAGCGTCAAAAGACAAAGACACAAGTAGGTATACAATTTTTCTTTCTTTTATTATTTACGATTAACGTCCACTTACAGAAAGTGCTATGGCTCACTGACTCTATGTAATATTATCTCTATGATCTTTACTTTTCGGAAATACACCACGCCATAAAATATTAGGCAATTTTGTATTATGATGGTTGAAACGATAGAAAAATAACATAGATTTCGATGAAACTTTGAAAATAACAAAACATTTATATTTAAAAAAAATCATTGCCAAAGTTTCAATGCCATTAGGAGAATAATTTAAAAGATATTAAATAGAAAAATTAACATGCATTCTTATGAGAACTGCATAATTTCATGACAGGACTTTTCGAAATAATGTGACAGAGAGAACTTGATGAAAATTTGAGCATACATTCTTTTTTAATTTACAAAGATATCTGTAAATTTTCAGAATGATTAGGAACCGCGTTTTTTAATTAAAAAAATATAAGTTTGTGAACAAAAAGAAAGAAATATGTGATTTTGCATGCTTCAGAGAGAGACACATTTTGGCTTCACTCTATGCTTATCCACAGGCGTTTTCCCCGCATCAACCTATAGTATCAACCACTTTAAAAAACAGTTGAATACATATAATAATACATTAAAATGTTTTTCTTATTTGTATGAATATTTAATAATTATACTTGTGGTTTTCCCATTTTTTATCACACATCCGTTATGATTTAATTATGTGAATACCATAATTATGAAATTTTTTTTTATCGATGAGGTATCAAATTTTTAGCGGTCAAAATGATATCATACTTTGTTATAAAGTTACAATAATAATAAACTTGTATTCGAATATAAAAAAAATATTTTTTTAGATCTACGTATTAGCCATTATATCTCACAATAGTATGATTACTTTATAATCACCCCATTTATATTTGTATTTTTATAGAAATAATACAAAAATACGGTTTATCTATATATTGTATCTTCTTAAAAAGTACAATACTTAATTAATATTTTTACTTATCTATCTAAATTTATTTTTAACGGTTCGTGGAGGTAGTATAGGTGTACACTTATTTTATGATCATCCGGTACCCATTAATCGCAATGCGCGAATCCGGAAGGGTGACATGTGTCGGTAGTGCAGTTTTCTTTGTCTGAATCTTCCGTTCGGAAATTGAAAAGTTTAAGCGAACAACTTGTTAGCGTTTGCAGGGTTTTTGAATTTATAGTGCTTTGTTACAATCTGCAGTTGGTTATCTATGTGTGAAAACATTTTTTAAATGTATCAGTGATTATTGTTCGTAACTGTGGTTCTAAAACAATGGTCGATAAATATTATTTTTTTTATATTCGGTTTTAAAAATATAAATTTTTCCATTACGACCAAACAATTTAAACTTTAAATAGCAATCAGTAACTAACCTAGTAATAATGGCCTTTACACTGCCCCCCCCCCCCCCCCACAGGTTATAATTTTCTGCGGGCCCCTCGTCACTAAGAATTTTTTTGACGACAGAATAAAAATCCTGTTGACTCGCCGTATCGGGCCCACTTTATCCTCGGGCCTCAGACTAGAGCCCTTTCAGCCTCTCCTTTATGGGGACCATGCTAGTAACTATAGTTGCGTAAATATTTTTTTTAGGAATCATTGATTTGTACTTTATAAAGTATTTATACGATTAGAGATGCTCATAGTAAAAGTTCTGACATCCTAATTGTTTTATGCTTGTTAAAAATATTACATAAATGAATTTTTGAATAAATCGGTTTGGCTAAAAATGGCGACGTTGTCATAACTCTTACTGGAGTGACTCTATAAAGGACTATATAGGTGTCGGTTATATAAAAATATAAAATAAATAGAAGCATGAGAAACGACCATATGTGGGCACTGTTAATCGAAATGTTAACTTCGTTAATCGTTAACTCGTTAATAAAAAAATTAACTTCGTTAATCGTTAAAGCGTTAAAATTCCGAAAATTTAACGAAAGTTAAAGTTAACCGAAAATTTAACGAAAGTAAAGTTAACTGTTGAAAGTTAACCATCAAAAATGTTTGAAGACCTTTTTTTTGCTTTATCGACAACTTTCTTATGTAGGTTATGTAGGTTAACGGAAGTTAACAAGAGCGATAACATTTTGTTAACTTCGTTAAGTAACGATTAACGAATTAACGAGTTAATGCCCACCTATGGAAACGACCTCACACATAATTGTTTTGGCTTTTTAATAATTTATACACTCGACAAATTAATTAAGGGGACACCTAAAAAATAGCATGTTTTCAAATGCTTGTAACTTGGTCAAAAATTAACTTTTTTTAAAACTTTTTTATTATTAAATTGAGCAAATTTACTCTACTTTATGATGGTCTAATTCGTTCCTCAACATCTTTTCATTTTTTAACTATTTTATGTAATTATATAAATTAAAAAAAAACTGCATATTTTGATACTTGATGTAGAGTTCATTTATGTAGAAAATAAAATTTTGAAATAACCTTTTTGTAGAGAATTTTAATACCTTCAAATTTATATTCGTGCGGGAAAAATGTGACGAACATTCGCAAAGGTATTACAGTTTTAGTGAAAATCAGGAAAAAATAATTCAAATGAATATAGCCGGAGTAATTTTGGTGGTACAGAAAATAAATAAAAACAAAAATGAAGCTCAAAGTATCACCTTTCAGATTATGCAATGTAATGAAAGATTTTTTTATGAATTACAAAAAATATTTAAACTTTAAACAGAATAGAAAATATGAGTAATTAGACAGTCAAATTAAAACAAAGAATACATACCCTAAACATTACATTTTAGGTGGCCCGAGCTAGAGGTCTCATTAACAATACATGTTCTTTATAATTCATTTTTATTTTTTTAAATAGGACCATATTACGCGAAGATATTCAACTTTGATGTCTCAACATCAGAAAACCCAAAAAAATTACATATATATATATATATATATATATATATATATATACAGTCAAAACTGGTTATAGCGATGCATGTGGTTATACTACATATAGGTTTTTAACGCCTCAAAATAAAAGTCCGACTGAATCCCATGTAAGTAATTGCCTTTTTACCGGCAATTATCGGCCCCTTCGATGTCGTTATAACCGATTTCGACTGTAATTTCAAACAACGATTTTTTTTCTGTATGCTATTTAAATACGAGTAGAAATCCAACGAAAATTTAAATTTATAAATGTATATAAAAATATTTATATAATATACAACAATAAACGATAAACATTTTCATAAAAAAGGCAGCATGGAAAGTGAAAATATAAAGAAGAAAAATTCAAAAAAACCAAGCCGTTTTGAATAGCGTTTCCGTATTATAATCAAATATGAATATTAATTATTAAATTTAATTTTTTTCACGGTACTTTCAGTGAAAATAAAGCGAGTACAAAAGCTTTAATAAAAAACCCTAGCTATATATACGGTAAATTAAATAAAAACAATGGGTTTGAAAAGAGCCTCAGAATGTATGTAAAGTGTAAAGATACACTGTCTAGCTAACAATTGTTATTTTACACAAGCTATTGTCAGAATGTTACATATATGCAAGTATAGAAAACAGGCATGGACTTATTTAACAAATGTATAATGACATTTACCTGTGGAGATAAGATTTTTTGTATTTTTTATTTTTTCAATTAGTAATAATATATTTGTTTGAATGAAATAACAATTTTGACTTATTTTTTAGGGGCATGTTATAAAAGAGGCATTTTAGGGTCCCGAACTAAGGAAATAAGTAAAAAATTGTATGCATAATTGAAAAATTTTTTGCTCTGAAATAATTTAGGTGAGGATCTTTTTTTATGTTCTCACAAAGGCTTCAGAAATTGTAAGATTATTTTTTAAGGGGGTCTTGAATTTCTACTGAAGCTCTCAACTGTACATGAAAGAACATGTTATATTTGAGGCTTCCGCGGTGATCTTGGCTTCTAGGTGAAAGCTAAGATTCTACATATTATACAGGGTCCTCCAATAGTGTGTCCGGCATTGTTTTACGCCCAAACTATTGAAGATAGAGTTTTAGGATAAAAAAATTATTATATATATTGACCCCAAAGAATTTCAGGAAAATATTTTCAACCCCCTAAAACCGCTCCTTGGGGGGTAGTTTGGGGGTACATACCCGTTTCTCAGTTAAATCAAATGGAATGGTATAACAAAAAGTACATATTTGTAAAGATCATAAAAAAATAAGAAACTTTTATAAAACAAAAATTTTCATACTTTCAATTGTTTAAAAAATATGGCGACTTGTTCTCAAATTTTAGGGTTTCACTAAAAGTGCTATAATTTCGTTAAAAATTAATGGAATTTTATTATTTTTTCAAATTAAGAAAGCAGAAATAATGAACTTTGTAAAGATGTATGACAATTTGTGATTTTGATAGTTTAAAGTGTCATACGCGATATATCAAAAATTTAAAAGTTCAACAAGGGATAGTTCGAAATTTTCAAATACAACGGTATCAATTAGTACTTTTCCTTAAAAAGGATATGTAAATAAACAACTTTTGTTAAGAAAATTTAAAATTTAAAATTATAATTTTAAAATTGAAAACTGAAAATTAAAAATTTTAATTTTATTTTTTTTTATCAAAAACTGTTTATTTACATATCTTCTTTAAGAAAAAGTACTAATTGATATACCATTGTATTTAAAAATTTTGAATTATCCCTAATTGAACTTTTCAATTTTTGGTATGTCGAGTATGACACTTTAAACTATTAAAATCTCAAATAATCATATATCATTACAAAGTTAATTATTTCTACTTTCTAAATTTAAAATAATAATAAAATTCCATAAATATTTAACGAAATTGGAGCACTTTGAGTAAAACTCTAAAATTTGATAACAAGTCGCCATATTTTTTAAACAATTGAAAGTATGAAAATTTTTGTTTTACGAAAGTTTCTTATTTTTTCATTATCTTTACAAATATGTACTTTTTGATATACTATTCCATTTGATTTTACTGAGAAACGGGCATGTACCCCTCAAACTACCCCCCAAGGAGCGGTTTTGGGGGGTTGAAAATATTTTCCTGAAATTCTTTAGGGTCGATATATATAGTAAAATTTTTATCCTAACTCTCTATCTTCAATAGTTTGGGCGTAAAACAATACCGGACGCACTATTGGAGGACCCTGTATAGAATCAAAATTGTCATGTCCATTTTTGCAAAAATATATAATTTTATTATATTAAATTTTGTAGCCATCTCTAACCTTACTGTATTTAAGACTAGGCTGAAAATGGAGAAAATATAGATTAAAAATTAAAGTTAATATCGAAAACCGCCATGTTTAGTCTCGGTTCTAAAATTCCTCTGTATGAATGAAAATAGCTATATCCGAGTATTTTTCTGCCTTTTATCAAAACTGGCCATGTCCAAGGGTTCATTATATCAAATATTAAATCATGTATTTTTATTTTGTATAAAAAATGATGTGTTCAAATTTTCACGACAAAAGTGTAACTCATTTTTACACTAATAAACATCAATTTCACAAAAAAAAAATATAATGATTATTAATCTCTGAACATATATGAATTTAATATTTCTAATGACGTGTTTCTGCTTTCACAGTTATTCTGGGTTAGTGACCGACCAGGAGACTATGTTTTACGATTTCAAAATAATATTAAATAAGTGACAGTATTTTTATTGTAAAGTTTTATATTAGGTACACACAAGCAGAATTCATTATTTTCATTTTTTATAATAATTACAGCAAAATGAAAATAAATTAATAAAATTAACGTGTGACAGCAAATTATCGTATTTCACTAAATGCCGATATTTGTAAATAAACTTGATATGATATGAAAGTAATTCTAAACCAATATTGTTTTGATGTATTTTTTGTTAGCATCAATTTTTATAAGAGATTTGAATTTGACATAAAAATCTAATAATCAACATTTTTCCAGGAGTACAACTCTGGAATCATGATGGGAGAATAAATCTGTGAGAGTTGAGCTACAGCAGTGCAGCATCTACACTACAAGCTTTCAAATGTTTAAGTAGTGAAAAGTAGCTGTAAGTATGTAGTATGTACTATCTAAATATATACGTTTGTTTTATAATACATGAAGGATGCATTGTCTACACACATGTGTAGACTTCTATATATATGATTGAACAGAATCCGTTGCCCAAATTACTCTATTTTTGAGATAACCTAACCTAAAAGTACCAAAATAATTTCGCAATGTTTAAGAATTTATTGCAAAGTAAGTAATTTTTGTATAAAATTTTCGTTCACAGTAAGAGATAGTACTATATTTCCTCTTTGAAATGAATTTTTACTTTTTACTGTGCGATTTTTTTTCGTCGAGATATGCTAGTTTGAATATATACAGAACAAAAAAGTTTTTCTGTCGTTCTGTGTTATTTTTATTAGATGGGAATTGATTATACAAATAATGAATCAACCCACAAAAAATAGGTAATCGACCCCATTACTTTCTTCCAGAGTTAGTGTTTATGGACATAATAATTAATTCAGACTAGACTTTATAGTGGCCGGTTCATTACTTTTTTCCGGACCGATGTTGGATCAGACACTGGCTACATAATCAAAGTTATATTTATTTGGTACGTGATAATGTGCTATTTTGATCGAGTGAGCTTAGAAATAATCTATGTATAGTCTGTTTTATTTATGAAAGTCTGCAATGGTTGTTTGGTGATTTGACGGTATGAATCGTGAATCGTACCGTCAAATTCCCTGGCAACAACTGCAATCTTAAATGAAACATACTATAGTTGTATGGATATGCATAAACTATTGTTAAGATTAGTTTTGTTTCCAAACTATTCGATATACTGCGTGTATTTATTATATAACTTGAATAGGTCACGTTCGGCTTATATTGAGACAATTATAGCATACATATAATCAGAACAGATGTCAAAAACCGAACGCGTCTTTAGTTACAATAAAACTAAAATATTCATGAGCCTTCTTGACTAGTTTCAACTTACAGTATATATAGATTCCAAATAATAGCTATTGTTTGATCTTTAAAATAATATATTATTGAGACATATCTTCGCGTTAATTTGCAACAAAATATGTACTTTTTAAGAAATAAATTTTACCGACTTAAAAATAAACTTAAATTTAACAGTTTTTGAAGTTTTTTTTTGTTTATCAAAAAGGTTTTTTAGCGCAAACCACGTGTTAGCGCTTATATGCTCAATTTTCCGTCCGTTCGTCTGTCTTCCACCGCGAAATCTCGGCCCCCTTACTACCTAAAGACCTCGGGATTTCGCTAAATAGTAGGTCTGTGGTTCTAGTTTAGCCCATTCTAGGAATTTTTCCGTTCATGACCCTCCATCTGGCCACGGACAAGCATAATGTCCATTTTTCATACAAAACCTTTATACAGGGTGTTCGCGGGAACCGAGTGATCATTGCTAACTTTGTTATTATTGGAGCTAGAAAATCGGTTAAATGGACAAAGTATCAGTATTTTTTCTGGCATGAATAATGGCGGTGTCAAAAAAACAATTGAATGTCAAATTTCAGAGATATATTGAAATATAACATTTTTTTAAATGGAACAGCCTGTATATTATTATTGAATTTTGTAGCTAATGATGTTCTCTTTATAAAAGTATAATACATGTATGATGGTAAAATTGATAGAAAACAAGTTATAACAAGTATAAAATTAATAGAAAATATCGAAAAACAGTGTGCTATGAAGATTTAATAAAATACAAACAAATGATAAAAAATTTTAAAACAATAATTTCATATATTTGTGCTTTATTTCGCAGATTTTCAACATTTTTGAGCATTATTCATAAAAAAATATAATTAATTATAATAAATAATTTTTTTCGTTACTAGTTAAAATCAAAAACATTTAAAATTTGCGAACAAATGACATAAAAACCTTAAACGATTGTTTTAAATGCTTAAATCATTTGTTCTCAATTTATTAAAACTTCATAGCACACTGATTTTCGATATTTTCTATTAATTTTATACTTGTTATAACTTGTTTTCTATCAATTTTACCATCATACATGTATTACACTTTTATAAAGAGAACATCATTAGCTACAAAATTCAATAATAATATACAGGCTGTTCCATTTAAAAAAATGTTATATTTCAATATATCTCTGAAATTTGACATTCAATTGTTTTTTTGACACCGCCATTATTATTAATCCCGGAAAAAATACTGATACTTTGTCCATTTAACCGATCTTCTAGCTCCAATAATAATAAAGTTAGCAATGATCACTCGGTTCCCGCGAACACCCTGTATATGGCATCATGTACCTCGTTGGACTCGGGATTGATTCACGAATCGATTGGCAAGGGTATTTTTAAAGTTGTGTACATCAAGTGGGTTGCACGGGAACACCCACGTGTAGGTTTTGATAAATTTTTAATTATTATATAATTTTCAATATTTTTATTTTTTTTCCTTTTAAGTGACGTAACTTTGAACTATATTGTCAGATTCTAATAAAATTTATATGTGACCATCTCAGTATTATACTCTTTCAAACAAACAAAAAATTATCCAAATCAGTGCATATTTGACGGAGTTATACCCGAATATACAAAAAATATCTACAGCCGAGTTGAGAAACTCTTCCTTTTTTGAATTCGGTTAAAAATCATAAGCGCCTAGAAGTGGCGTTTAATTTTTAAATATAGTCTAATGAGTTAATAGAGAATACTCATTTATATATTTTTAATTTTTACTTTTTGACCCATTAGGTCAATAATTAAAATTTATTAAAAATAATTAACGTTGAATAATACATAAATGATACGACTTAGGTGGCTATTACATTATAAAATAAATATGTCAATGATCTTTGACAAAGATTTGATCAAATATAAGAGACTTTCATTATCTATGATCAGAGAAATATTATGAATATTATAAAAGATAACATATTACACTGTCATATTTCTTTGATCAAAGAAATTTAAACCACTTTTAACTTAGGCGGATATTAAACTATCAAATAAATGTGATATTTCTTTGATCAATGAAATATGATATTTATAATAACTTAATAACCAATAAGTATGATATTATTAAAGCCTTATTTATATTTAACTACACCTATACAATTCATCCAAGTTTATGTTGTGCTAAGCTCATTACCATTATTCAGTTGTAGACACGCCAGTTTACTAATTGTATTTCCCTCACATGCGGTGTCTGTGTGTCTGTCTGTGTGTGTGTGCAGATATTTATGAAAGACCTATAATAAAATCAACAACACAACAATAATAATTAATTATTGATCACCCTGGCGTAAACAATGGCAATAGATGTCAGAATATAGCCCGCTCTTCTGTGTAATAAAATTATAATCAGTGGCGTCCTGTCAAGGGAGAGATTTCAGGGCTGAATTATTATTTATGCAGTTATTTTTCTTTGTTTTGGAATCTTCATGAATAGTTTTTATATTGATATAGTATATTAATATTATAAATGTATCTGTTTGTTACCTTTTTACGGCTAAACCACTGAACTGATTTTGATGAAATTTGGCAGGGAGATAGCTTGCATCCTGAAAAATTTATTAGATGAAAAATGTGTGTGATATTTGTAATACGCGCGAAGGTTATATTTTTTTGGTGTAGACATCTAGCGTGCAAATGCGAAACTAATAACCAGTTTTATCGACTATCATAACATAAATCTGTATTGTCACCCGGATGAAATCGCGGATAACAGTATACGTACAGTGCCGTACTTTGGTAAAAGACAATTTTTTTTTCAAAATTTTTTGTTTTTATTTTCTAAACGTTTCTGAGGGAAAAGGCAAAAATATGGTTTATTAACGTGTACAAGCCTTTTAAGTTTACTGTCTTTGGTAATTTGGTTGCTTATTCAAAATGATAAGGTAGTAAAAATAGTCTTATCAAAATTCATAAAGGTTATAAGTTTGACATTTAATAAGACACTAGCATCAAAAACCTGTAAGCTATTTATGTGGGATCTGAAAGTATTAAATCATTGGAATCATAATAATAGTCCAGTAAACGAAGCAGTAAAATATGTCAAAATCCGAACTTCAGGAAAAATTTGAGACCAATTTAGTCATTTGAATGATTATAACCAAAGTTATTAATTTTAAAACTATTTTTTATCAAAAAAAAGCATTTTTACCTATATTAAACCTTTTAGGAGATTTTTTTTTCAAATTCAGTATATGTGGTCCCAATCGATTCGTCTCAGTGTCCTCAACAAATATCAATCATAAAAATACCTCACCGCTTTAGATTTTGAGATAAATTGAAAATACACTTGGAAAATGAGGTTTCACACTTCAACCCCATTTTTAAGGGTGTTGCACCACTTTTCGCCAGTCCGGGTTAGTTTTTTGGAATTCTCCGTACCCAATAATCATCTATAATAATCAACCAAAACATTGTTTGCCCCTAAAATTTGGTGTCAAATTGCTTCCTTTACTGGACTATAATGAACAACTATGAACTTATTATAAATTTTGGTTGGGGAAAAAATTAACTTAAAAATTTTTTTATTTGATTTTCTCTTCAAAAACGCATGCATATAAGAAATGCTTTTTTTTAATATTTTATATTCATACATCGACAGCCACTGTAAGTAAACCCTATATATGTATGAAATAGGGAGGTTATAGTGACAGAGAACACACTGTGCGTTTGTCTGACCTCTTCCTATTTCATCCCTATACAACCACAATTATCTCGTAGGTTCTTTGTTTCGTTTACATACAAACAATATATGAAGACATTTATGGGGGTGAAATTTGGACCGATAAAATATGGCGGGTTTAGTAATTTGTATTGAAATTTGTTTAATATTGTTACTGCAATTTATACAGAGTGATTCAAAATATACTTAATTCTTAGAACTACTGAACTGATTTTGATTAAATTTTTATCGTTAAAAAATTTAAAACTATGGATGCTTAGGTAAATATAGAAAAAAAAAATCCTAGGGTCTGAAATAAAAGGGGTGTCGAACTGATAAACTGATTTTAGTGGGATTTTTAATGTTACATAGTGTGAAAACAAATAAAGATAGAAAATAGGGAGGGGGGGTATTAATGTATTATATAATAAATTAGATTTGATTGTAATTCGTATAATTTTTCCTCATATAGCCCCATAAAAGCACCATCCCCTCGCTCAGACTTTTGAATTATTAAATATAATAGCCATTTTTACAGTAAACGGAAGCCATTACAGAAATAGAAATTTGTATGTGATAAAAGATTTAATCCCCTTATACCCCAGTGCAATATATACTCATGACAAACATTTTTCTTTTAAGTAAAATAAATAGATAAACAAATGATGCTGGGTATTTTTTCAAACCCAACATATAAATAAAAGACTTATTTATTTAAAGTAGGAAAAGTAGAGAACGGAAAAGATGTAAAGAAAAAAGGAAGATAAGATTAAAAAAAAAAAAAAAAAACACTTTGCTTGTTGCAGTTTGGATTGATTTAATCCTAAAAAGGTTCGCATAAATCTGGGGTGGAAATGAAATTGATTTTTTAATGCAATGTATTTCAACTTTTCTATTTTATGTATGACTCGCTATAACTTGAGCCTTAATTTTATTCATTTTGATATAATTTATGTTTATTACAACTTTTTTAACAGAAAAAATTGAATACTCATAGTGGAACCTCGTTAGTACGTTTTTGATGGAACTTGGTGGGGCGGGGGGGGGGGGGGGCAGGGGGACGTATTAACGAGTAACACGTAATTTACGAAATATTTTAATATTTTATTGTATACATACTGGTTTTAACAGTGTCGTTATAACTGGTTTCGATGAGATATATTTTATTATTTTTATAAAATTATACACACTTATACAGTCAAGCTTCTTATAACGCGAAGTGAAAATTGCGAACAACCCTCCTATAACACGTTTATCTAAAAATCTTGTAATTTGTCAAGTTAATAAATAATTTATTACACCAAATAACGAAACTTCTAAAATAGATTAAACATAACGATTGTATTAATAAATATTTATCAGTGTGAATATTTTTTACACCACCCATATAGTGAAAGTGCAATTTTCGATATGGTAAATTCAGTGATGTCATTTATTAAGTATTTTTTTGTATTTAAAATTTTTACCGTGATTAGAACATTGTTAGTAATAATATACATTATACATTATACATATCAATAAGATAAACGTGAATATTTTCTTATTGGTAAAAAATTATTATATTAACAAAACAACTTCTATCGGAGCTAAATCGATCAAGGATTTTTTACATTGATTACATTTTTTAACACATAGACAAATTATTTTTTTCTGTGTATGATTAAAATAAAGTAATATTTTTAAATAGATTTTAACAAAACAAAAAAAAATAATGAAAAACGCTCATAATAATTATTTCCCTCCTATTAATATATCTTTCACCACGCAACTGGGTTGCCTTGCCACAGTCGACTATTGTTACAATTTGCAGTGCGTGCGTTGCTATTTTGTTTCCCCCGACCGCGCACTACCTTTGATCATCAATTCGGTGAGAATCTCTCCCGCAGGTGCTATCGTAACGAAAACAGCATCCAAAGACGCCCCCTGTACCACCCACACCGTTCCCGCGCGGCTGTTTTTCCGTGGCGCATTGCATTTATGAATTGTGGTGGTGTAGTTTGCTCCATCGTGTAATCTGGTTTCTCTTCCCCCCATTCTACCTCACCTATTTCACGCCCTTGTGTTTGAGAAATAATCGTTGGAGTCGAATTATTGATCTTGCTAATTGGGTGGTTCAAAAGATAAATGTGATTAATTAAGTCAATTTTTAACGATTTTCTTATTTTGTTCTTCTTTACTTGTACCTTACTTATAATGCAATATAATATACAGTGCGTTCATGATGAAAGGAACAAATTCGTTTAAAATTCAGGAAATGATTTTGTGGAAAAACGGTCGGACCCGTCGATTAGTATTTTTAGTTGCGGATTTTTGACATAAGTAAATTGTACGAAAAATTCTGAATACTTTTTGTACACATACCATATCTCTAAAATCAGCGGTTTATGGAATAATGACGTTTGAAATGTGTCTCAAAATGAATATATTATACAGTCATCATTGATTTTTTTTAAAACGCACTGTATATATGTAAGTAATAATTATCTAAGTATTGTTAAGTCGATTTTTTTCGAATTCCGAATTATTCATTCTGACTATTTTCGCCATGATGTCTGTGTGTCGGTCTGTCTATAGACGCTGTAACTATGAGAAATTGTAGAAGGGTGAATTTTTATATTTAAGATTAATTTTTTCTGGAAAGAAAACTTTCTATTTTTGAAAACGATCTTTCAATCGGAAGAGTTAAATTAATTTGGTCAATTTTTTAATTTTTTGAATTATTTTTGAAATGGTGTTAATTAGAAAGAAATGATCAATGAACTATTGACCTCTCTCTTTTTCTCTCATATAGAATTAATTAATTATCAATGTAATAATACGTAAATTCGTAGTTTTCAAAAACTAAACGAATTTCGGTACCACCCTGGTTTAAATTGGGCTTGTGTGTAATTTTTGCCCACGAATTGTATTTTTTTACTCACGCTCGTTGCAAAATTGAATATATTAATTTTCAAAATGTATTTGAGTTGTTATTTCTATGTAATTTCTATCAAAAGAGAAATTAGTCTCGAAATTTGACAAAATTTTTTGAGTTTTAAATTTCGTTAAAAGTATGTTTATTGTATAGAAAATGACGTAAAAAGTTGAAATTTTCAAACCGCAGGTCTGTATCTCAAACCGTTCTCGTGATATCGCCTCTCAAAGTTTCAATTTTTTGAAAATTTTGGAGAAAAATGGCCATAACTTTTGAACGTGTGATCGGATTTGATTTTTCTCGACGGATTTGAAATCAGCGTGTTAAAATCTATATAATGACATGTATAATACATTAAAACGCGACAAAAAAATTTTCGCGAAAAATCGCAATTTTTCCAAGGGGTATACCTTAAAAAAATGTCGATTTTTGGCAAATTTTTTTTTTTCGAATTTCAAAGTATTATACATGTCATTATATAGATTTTGATACGCTGATTTCAAATTTCTCAACAAAAATCAAATCCGACTTCATGTTCAAAAGTTATGGCCATTTTTCTCCTAAATTTTGAAAAACTTAAAACTTTGAGAGGACATTTCTCGAGAACGGTTTGAGATACAGAACTGCGGTTTGAAAATTTCAACTTTACACATCATTTTCTATAAAATAAACATACTTTTAACGAAATCTAAAATTCAAAATTTTTCATGTTTCAATTTTCATTTTTCCATAGAATTAATTTAAAAATAAAGAAAAAATATCAGAATATACTTTATAATTATTATTATAAGGTGACAAAAGATAAATTTATTATAAAAAAAAAGAAAAAAAATATATTAATTCAACTATAATTTATAATAACATCGCAAAACATCGACATTAGAATTTCTGAGAAATTCTGAACCCTCCATTCTGTGTAGATTTGTATTCAATACAAACATAATTAAAATGTAAAATCTGTTTCGAGACACAATTTGCAAACCATTCATTAAAATCGTCAAAGAGAAAAATCTCCAACAAAGTATTCCATGTTTTAATGGGACTTGGCTGATTATTGTAGGATTAAAAATGTAATTCAATTCTTTGTGATCAAACGTTCTTATTCGTATCTAAAGCACAGCCTACCTTGTCCCATACCGTCCCGTTTCACCCCCTTTCACCCCGTATCCACGCTTCATAGATATTAATTAAAAACGACAAAGTGTACTCCATTTAGTAAAGGATCTAATGCACCGATACACAATGTTAATATTCTCTTGTTTTCAATTATTTACTATACTGTTTAAATTTACAGATCATTGTTTTCTTTGAAGGAAGTATAGTTTTTTTGGTATAGTTTATGCATATTTAAAAGGTCTTTAAATGCCTAATAGAGTACAAGACAATCTTAAATTAATTATTAAACAAAATTATAAATAGTACACAGGAAAAAATTATCTTGGGACCAGAAATTCTTGTATTATTTCTTTTTCTAACAAAAATTTTTTATATGTACATATTATATATTAAAAAGTGTATTCTTATATACAGTGAAACTTGGTTAAGTGGAACTTGGATAAGTGGGAAACTTCTAAAACTAGAATTCATATTGACATCTCTAGATGTAATGAATGATCAAAATCAAATTATGAATTATTCACTTTAAATGGTTGTAAAGGAATGTCAAATTGGTTTATGAACTACAGTCCCTGGCCATATTATTAGACCAAAGCTAAGAAATAAGTGTTTCATATTATGTTTGTTGTTTTATTGTAAACACTGTTACCATTCCTTAACAGAACTCATAGTTTTATACTTATGGTAACATTTAATCTAATTTTTGAAAGACTTACCACTTTCAAACTTAGATGGCAGCAGTGTTTACACGAAAACGTCAAATAATCAAATAACCGTCAAACAGAGTGTATCGTTTCAATTGTTGTACAATACATAGAGTTCATCTTAATTAAACAAGTGATAGTGCTTCAAAAACGTGTAAAGTAAGTTCTTTGTTGATGCTTTAACATTTTTTGATAAAAATTTTATACAATTTTTGAGATTTGTAACAACAATAATAATAAAACTCATTATATTATATATGCTATTTCATAATTTAACGAAAACTGTCAAAAATTAAGGTGTATTGTATTTAAAATGGCGAAAATGTGATTTTTCAGCTTTGGTCTAATAATATGGCCAGGGACTGTACTTAAACTATATTAATACTTTTGTTTAATTTTTTATTAACTGTTATTTTCGAATTTTACATTAGCTAAAAAAAATAATTTTTGTGTTGATAATATGAAAAAAAATATTATGAAATTAATCATTTAAATTCAACTGTCAGAAACAAAAATTATTATAAATGACAGAAATTAATATATGTATTATTAAATAAAACTATTTAGAATATACAAATAATATTATAATATAATTTTATAATTTTTGCAGCAATAATTATTAATTATGCATAAAATTTCTTATTATGCAACTTGTTGCTAAATATGTAAGTAACGAGTTGTGAAAATTTCAGTTTTTTTTCGATGTTTGAACCATGTTTTTTATTGAAATTTAACCGTCAATAAGAGCCCTTGTTAATACAAAAAAATACTTTCAAATTATGTTGTAAAAATTAAAACCATCTGAAATTTTGGGTAGTTACTTAAGATTTATTAAGCAATAACTTATCAAAATTTCAATTATTTCTCGTGGAAATTAGATACCTTAAGGCTGAACATGCTATTTGAATTGCCATAAGAATTACTATAGAGAAATTACGGTTTTGTATTTTAAGTTCAGCTCGGACCAGTATTAATAAATCATTTAGGAAAAAATACAGTGATAAACTAAATTAATTTTTCTAAGTTATCATATACTTAATTTTTCAATTAAATTTTTTGATATATTAATAACAAAAATTCTTGAAAAATACGGAGAAAAAAATATACCACGGCATAGATATTTGTTTAAGCTTTCTAATTTTATAATAATTCTGCAATTTTCATTTGAAAATATTGAATGTAAGCCTAAAAACATAAAAACTAGTTCTATCCTTTGTAGCTTCATCTCTGTTTAATTTCGAGAATATCCAATTTTTTATTTGATCGTCAATTGTCACTGAATTACTTGTATCTGTCTTTTCCCCTCAGGGCTAGACTTGTGCAAATAATTTTTGTTTTCTACGGTGGCGACATCTCGTAGAATGTAGTTTCGGAAAAATCGGCATGAACAGCCTTACGGATTATGACCCTATACTTAAGAAAGTAGAGTATCTAAATTGAAATAACAAATACAGAAAATAAACCTTCACTGGCGTAAACAAATTCAGTAACATTGGCTCTATCGTCGTGTACCAGGTTTGCGGTGTTTTGTGCGGTGCTGTGAGATAAAAAACAGATCTGCCAAGAATCATTTTACACCAATTCCAGGACACGAATATTCAATTTAAACGAAATCTCTTTCGAACCACTGTAGAGCTGATGTGAATTCTAACTAGAGAAGGATGAGGAAAGAATGAAAAAGAGAAGGATGGAAAAAAAAACCACCTAGAGCTTTCTCGATGATTGTTCGATTAATAATTAAAGGGAGTGTTTGGCGCTTTTATTTTTTGTTTTAGCTGTTTACTAAATTCTTTATTCGGGGTAAGATTAGAAGAGATGTTTTTAAAAATATATACGCAATGATTTAATACATTTTTCATACAAGGGTTTTTTATTTTTGGAAAGTTTTTCTTTATTTTATTTATATTTTACAAGAGGTGTTTTACTATTTTTGTGTACAAGGACTTTGAAATAAGGTATAATGATAAATAAAATGTTATTTATGTTTTATTAATTATTTTGTTGCAAAAAACAAAAAAAATTAATTTGATCTTGATGTCTGTGTGTCTGTCTGTCTGCAGAGATGCTCTAACTGTAAATAGGATTTTTGAATTCATCGAATTATTTTTGAAACATTGCGAAACATATTTCAGTATCAATAATAATTTATGTCCCCCTTATTTTTTTTCTATATCTTATCATTTGACCACAAAGATTTTTTAAATACAATTATAAACATGTACACTCAGTATGGCGTGTAAGAAAGTCATACGTCACTAACGAAATTTGTCTTAACCCATTACTTCTCGACTTTTTATTTCTTCGATTTTTTTGATCTTGTTGAAAATATGATCAAAAAGATAAATTCAATACAAGACATAATTATTATCAGTCACAGACAGGCCCAGATAGAGGGGGGCTAGGAGGGCCATATGGCCTGGGGCCCCTGTATTTCAGGGGCCCCGCCGCCCTGAAAATTATTTATATTTTATATTTTTACATATTGTTTTAATACTTATGTATAGTATTTTTAACAGGGGTTATTTAAAAAACATAAATATACTATAAAAAGATACATCTTGTGGAAAAAGTACAAATAGAAAGCAAAAAAAGGAAAATTTTCTTAAAAAAACCCCTGAATTTTAATACTAAAATAATATCAGAAAGTTGTAAAAATTTTACTAGTATGAAATTTGTTTGGAATGTCCTTACGTTGGGGGGGGGGTCGAGGCCCCCAAAATATGGGTTGACCCGGGTCCCGTTGAAGCTCTCTCAGGACCTGGTCACAGATTAGATTATTATTATGAGAACCCAATATCATATTTATAGGACAGCACTTTTTTTAATGATGATAATGGATTTATTTTTGAAATTATTTATATTGTTATGCTTTATTTACACTCTCATATTATATATAGTTTCATGGATTTAAAAATGTTTTACTAAGTGAAAAAAATGTAACTATTAATGTCGGCTAGCTGGAATAATTACACTGTTACTTTAAAAGAATTATAATTTGTCACTGAATGAACTCTAGAGTTCGTTTTAAAAATTATTGTAAGTAGCGAGACTGAAAAAACACATAAGTAATGTAAATCAAATTAACAACGTTATTATGCTAGAGAATTGTTTTAGAAAATATGGTGTCCTATAAATAGGACACTGGGAAGTAAATCTTAATATAAAAAAATATTATTTATACCATGCCAATTTTCAAATTTTATTTTATCCAACTAAACTATATACACATATGTATATTTGTATGCATATTTATATCCTGTTTCTATTTCCCTCTCTCTCTTACACATTTATATTATTCACATTACCTATTTCACTCTGTAATATCTTCCAATCGTGTATTTCCCCCGACCGCCGCTAGATAGCACCAGTGTTGTTTGGTTAAGTCAATATTTAAGTTTTATTACTTTTCTCTGATAGAATATTTTTGAAAAATGATTTATTTACAAAGAGATCAAGTAAGTGGGGGAGGTTGTTGCAAAATTAAATTGTACCTTTTTAGCTTTAGCTTATATTACTGTGATGTTAATATCATTTTTTGTTGGGTAGATACAAATTATATTATAATATGGTTTTTGAATTGGAGAGTTAAAATATATTTGGTAATTAAAAAATATAAAAAGTTTTTTTTTTTAATATTTATTTGTAGGTAAATTTGAAACATGAAATATTGATGTGTCTGTCAATTTTTTTTTTCGAGTTTTATAAAACTTATAACTGAACTAAAATAACTTTCTTGTTATCTGATATAGACACAAATATGTATTATGTTGAAATGTATTTTAAATTGAAGGTATAAAAAAACTTGTTAGTTATTAATGTATGAAATATGACTGAAATATAATTATTTTTATAACCCAATATAAACGAAATAGAAACATACATCCCCTGAGATTATTGTTTTCATTAAAAGTCGGTCCCACTTCTCTCGGAATTTTTGTATTTCTTTCTGAAAAACTATCGAAATTGATTACCTACATTTTCATTAAAAAAAACGTATTGATAATTTTTTTATACATCATGGGCGTAAAAGTTGGTTCACAGAAGTGAAGATAGAGATATAATCCAAACAATACTTTATCTTTATTACACTCATGTTTAAATAAAGACGAGCATAGACCCACAATACGCTCTATCTCTTTTTTTGGGAAGACTCGATTTTCTCTGTCTATGTGTTTTATATTTTCATTTTTATTACATTACTAGCGGAACCCCGCGGCTTCGCTCGCGTACACTTCGAAACGAATTAGAACCCTCCATACATGATAGGGGATGACATATTACATTTTTTATTATTAATTTTTATTCATTACCTATAAAAAATCGTAACTGATATTTGTCTTGTAGAGTACCTACTTGTGCCATGTTTCATTCAGTGAATACAAAAAAAAATATTTTATAAATTTTTCCTCCCCTTGACACCTTAGGGGCTAATTTTGGGAAATGCTGAAATAATTGTTTCATTATTTATATTGTAGAGTATGTTCGATAAGTTTCAATTAAATGCGAACAAAAAAATATTTTTTTATAAAAAAATTGAAACCCTGTTTTAACCCCGTAGGGGTTGAATTTCGAAAAATTCTTTCTTAGTGGGTGCTTACATCATAAAAGGAAGGCACTTACGAAATTTCACTTTTCTAGGACCAGGTGTTTGGGCTGTACGTTCATATATGAGTGAGTGGTTAATGAAGAACCTCTTCGGTTATATATTTCTGTTATGATAGTCGGTTAACCAGGTTTTTTAGTTTTATATTTGCTCGCTAGATATCACTGCGTTAAACAAGTATAATGCGTGTACAAAAGTACAATCTATCTACAAATATTTTTTTATTTAAAATAATTTATTTCTTGGCAACCATCGGGATGTAGGTAATATTTAATGAACAATAACATTAAAATACAAATTATACAGTTAATAAATTTGTATGGAATTATTATAATGAAATGGAATAAAGGGAATATGATTTTTCCATTGTTCGCAATGAATTTCGTTATAATTTTAACGGTATTTCTGAAGTGAGGCGTTCGTCGCCCAGGGATGTTATTTTAATTATAAGACGGACGGGGGAGGATTTTCTTTAGAAAATGCCGGAACACAAAGAAATGTAATAAGTATTGTTTTATTTCTCTTCGAGAGATTTTCTTTGATGCACTTTTTTACGATCTGTCTGTGAATAATTATGTAACTCTTTTAAATATTGATATTTTGTACGTATTTTCTCTAGACCAGTCGGTCTCAAACGTTTTTTGTTACTCGGAAAAAAGATATATACTGTAAGAATTACAATTTTTCGAAACAATTAAGCGAAAACTTATAATATTTTACTCTCTGAAACTGTAAAAATATAATTTTAGAATATAAGTTTGCAGTTTATCCATCAATTTATATTGAGTATTTCATGAAAATTTTAAATTACTTTTTAAAACTGATTATTTTGCCTTTTTCAAATCACGCGTTATTTTTCGCAAATTATTTTTTTGCGTGTAGAAATAGTACAAATAGTAGAAATTGTGTAACTAGAGGGGAAGTGCCCCCCCCCACTTCCCCTCTAGTTACACAATTAGTTACCCCCGAACATTAAAATTTTGAAATTAATGAAATAGAATAATTATGATAAATAAATTAATACCTTATTTTTTGCTCTTCAGTGTTTTAATTTTTACATTTTAGGCTGTAACAAATTTTCTTGTGTTTTTTTTCGCGATTCAAATACTCCTATATATAAAATCGCCTGGGAAGGGGGGGGGGGGGGGTGATACCAAATGAAATCATATACACATATATATTTTATATGAATATCCATATTAATATATATAAATGTGAAAGTGCGTCTGTCTGTTTGTTACCCTTTCATGGCTAAACTGCTGAACCGATCTTGATGAAATTTGGTAGATATATCGTGAGGAAGAACAGGCTCCCTTATATATTTGATAAAAATTTGGGTGTGTGACATTTGTACGCGCGAAGATTATACTTTTTTGGCGTAGACATCTACCGTGCAAAAGCAAAACTAATAACCTATTTTATCGACCTAACATAATGATGTTTTTTTCACTAATTTAAATTCAACTCGAACGAACTCGCGGGTAACGGTTAGTTCAATATAAAAACTAATGATTGAAATAAATAAACAGTCCGCGCTATTTCGTATAGACAAAGATATACAGTATATCGAATAAAAGTGGTAAGAAAGATTAACAGAGAGTTTGTGAGCGCAAGTTCATTAATAATTACATCGAGTTATTTATGGGGCTTGGGTTCGATAGAGACGGGGTCAATCTAAACAAGTCACTTTGTCTCTCAATGCAATTTGTGAACAAATTGACACTATAGATAGATGTAAAGTGGACACTGAAAAATACCCGTCGACGTAAATAAGGTTTTATTTATTGCTCTTTGTTACCGAATCACTATTATGGTTTCGGACGATAAATATATATTGGTATACGTACGTCTTTTCTCTGGGGAAAATTACTCAAGGGTTAATAAAGTTATTTGTTTTAGGTGACTTTTTATTAACATTCAATTGTATTTAAAGTCTAAAATTTTAATATGTTATTTATAGATAACTCATATATTTTACTAATTTTTATTTAAAATATTGGACGTATGGTTTTTGAGTAATTGGATATTAAAAATAGAGTTTTTCACACACGATAAATGAGAGAACTTGCCGAAAGTTCACTATTTATTGAAATTCTACACAATTAAGTTAATTATTCAAAACTTCAACCCTTTTAAATACTAAAAAAATCATAAAACATATATTCATAAAAACTAATTTTAGGTAAAATCTTCGAAAGGTACAGTCCTCTTTCACGAAAAATTTCTGGACACATGTTTTTTGCTGAAAATATTCCTCTAAAATTACTGGACTCACTTGCCCTAATACACCCCTGATTTAATTTATAACATATATTAATGCTTAACCAGTTATCAAATTTCATAACTGTATCACAATGGGTTCTCAAAATGTCAAAATATTAAATAAAAACTAATTTTGAGCAAAATCTTTAAAAGGTTGTAGCTCCCTTTCCTGACACAAGTTTTATGCTTAAGGTTATTCAATCATTAGAGCAATGTATAGATAAAAGTCTAAAATTTTAATATGTTATTTATGGATAACTCATATATTTTACTAATTTTTATATAAAATATTAGACGTATGGTTTTTGAGTAATTGGATATTAAAAATAGAGTTTTTAACATACGCTAAATGAGAGAACTTGCCGAAATTGCTCTATTTATTGAAATTCTACACAATTGACTATATATAGACGTTTTAAAAACTAATTTCAACCATTTTATTTACTATAAAAATTATAAAACAAATATATTCACGTGTAATTTATTCAAAATAATGAAAAAATAGCTCTGCCATTACAGTAAATTAGTACATGTTACTATTATACACCGTTCTGTCTATTTCATATTTCAAAATAAATTAATTAAACTTTTTTTACTTTTAAAAATTAACAAAGTAAAATATTCCATTAAATGTAGAGGTACATGTGTTCTGAATATAAATTAAATACAACATTTTTCGAAACCAAATCTTTTTAATTTGTTTTACCAATAAACAAATATACCTATACAATTAATATAATTAATTTTACACAATAGTAGTATTTATTGTATTGTCTTTTAATTGTAATGAAATAATTTGTATAGTACTTTATTAACAAATATAATTCAACTTAAGAATAAATAATGTAAATGATATTTACATATATAGTAAAAATTGCATATTATAAAAATTACAATGGAGATTGTAGAAGTTACTCAGTTGACAGTTGTAGGTACATACATTTTAATTCTAATGCAACTGTAATTTTTATTTAAAAATCGACTCAATTTTTCTTCCTGCAGTTTAACGAAATAGTACAGGATGGCCCAAAAGTCAACACCATTTAAAATTAAAATAACTTTCTACCATTAATTATTTTTTAAATTTGATTTCAAATTATTAAAGCGTTATCCTTGGAAATTAATTATGGAGACATTAACGACTGAGCAATTGTGCTAACGCAAAGAACTTATGTACACTCGTAATTTTGGGGTCAGAAAACCACCACATAAACAAACTATACTTCGTTTATTCCGGCGGTTTAAAATTAACTACTCCAGACTTCTTTCTGTGGGGGTATTTGAAAGATAAAGTACACTGTAACAATCCTGAAACCTTTCACTAATTGAAGGCCACCATCCGTGAAGAAATTGAAGGAATAAGCTAAGAAACATTATGACAGGTGATGATTCACGCCCAGGCCCGGATTTACCATGCAGGCAGTGTAGGCACGTGCCTAGAGCGGCAAAAATTAATGGGCGGCAAATTTTGGCGGAAACTAAAAAAAAGGTTAGGTTAGGGTTTTTTATTTTCAATAAACTACATAAAAAACCTAAAAAATGGTCACCGATATCTAAAATCTAATCCGACATATACTTTTTTTATTTTTGGTCAAATAAAATATTTTGAAAAAGGGGGCGGCAATTTTCGCAACTGCCTAGGGGCAGCAAATTTCTAAATCCGGGCCTGTTCACGCCTTAGAAAGATCGCGTCCGTGTGAAGTGCACAATGGTGGTCATTTAAAGGATGTAATTTTCAGAACTAAATAAAAATTTATTTCCAAGAAGTGTTTTTTCTGTTTATGAAAGAATAAAAGTGAATCATTACGAAATTAAAAAGTTATTCCATTTTAAAATGGTGTTGTAACATCTCAGTCTTACACAAATGCATCAACTGGCAACTGAATCCCGGTAACTCACGTGGCAGTAGAGTATCCTACCACTGATCCAATGCATCGGTTTACCACAAAAATAAATACTATAATTTGCATTCATAGAGACGTATACATCACAGATGCAAATATATAATTCAAGTCATATACTATGCAGTACTTACGTAATCTTGTAGCATACGATCCAATAGCAGCACCACATACATACATAGATAAAGCAGCGATGTATATAATTACATTATAGATTCCTAGAGAAACATATGAACAATAGAAAAACATAACATCGAATTTGCACTGTATTGTATTGTACACGTGTATACGGTACGATCGAACACAGCTAAAGTACAGTGTAGTATAAATCCTTGCAGTAATTTGCTAATGAGAAATTGTCCCTAGTAAGGATTATACGTACCGTGGGCCTGTCGGCACGGATTTGAACAGCGGGAGCTTGTGAGATATAGCAGTTATTAAATACTGCGTTTGTTGGTGTATTTATACCCACTGGAATTTACCGGTCTAGCAGTGGTACTCAAAATGTCACATGTAATGTATTACGTATTCTGTAGATCAGAGTTTACCAAAATTAAATACACCATGTTACTGGGGGGATGCATTACAAATCGCAATTGAAAAAATTATCAAATACGCTTAACGAAATTAAAAAGAAATAGTAAACAATCTTAATTATGTAGAATTTATTGTTTGAAATACAAAATTATTTAAGGTTATTCGATCATTAGAGCAATGTATAGATAAAAGTCTAAAATTTTAATATGTTTTTCATGGATAACTCATATATTTTATTAATTTTTATTTAAAATATTGGATGAATGTTTTTTGAGTAATTAGATATTAAAAATAGAGTTTTTAACACACGATAAATGAGAGCTTACCAAAAGTACTCTATTTATTGAAATTCTACACAATTGGCTATATATAGAAACGTTTTAAAAACTAATTATTCGAAACTTCAACCCTTATAAATACTATAAAAATTATAAAACAAAATATATTCACGTGTAATTTATTCAAAATAATGAAAAACTAGCTCTGCCATTACAGTAAATTAATACATGTTACTATTAGATATGTATCGTTCTGTCTATTTAAATTTTCAAATTAAATTAAACTTTTTATACTTTTAATAATTAACAAAGTAAAATACTTATTCCATTAAATGTAGTTACATGTGTTCTGAATATAAATTAAAAACAAAATTTTTCGAAACCAAATCTTTTTTTACAGTGTGCTAGGCGTGTAACCTTAATAATTTTTTTAAGAAGCATGCTTTCTACCTTATAACACCTTTGCATACTCGACCAAGTTGTCCTCATAGAAGGTTGATTTTGGTACATTTCGGTCGCGTTTTTAGCTGATTTTAAAAAAGGAAGATTCTCTGTTATTAAAAAATCGAGTCTTCACAAAAAAGATAGAGCGTATTGTGGGTCTATGTTTATCTTTATTCAAATATGTGTAAAAGAGATAGAGTATCGGTTGAGTTATATTTCTATCTTCATCAAATTTTACACATAACTGTAATGCAGAATGCGATGGTTAAAATTTTAATTGGTGAAAATAGACTTCATGCGAAAATTATCTTTAGGTGCAATTTTATTCAGTTTTTTTTGTCTAAAGATTGGTATATTTAAAAATGCGATATCTCTTAAAATGTGAGTTATATGTGATCTTTTTCCGATTAATGTTTTATTTTTGAAAATTATATTTTAAAAACATTTTTAAAAACGTTTTTTTTCCACCTCACCTGTACCTGTACCTATATAAACTACTTTAAAAATGCAAATTTCCCACCGATACCGAAAAAGAGAATAAACAATACGATTAAACTGACTAAAAACTTTCTTTGAATTAATTAACCCCCTCCCTCCCCACCTCAAAACAAATGAAGAAAGCGCGTGCAAATATAAATTTCTTCGAGAACAATTGAATTCACCGTGCGGCAGATATAATTCCATCTAATAAATATCTCGAGCGCCGCCACACGTCAACGAGCGGACACACAAAGACTTGGTGGGGGGGGGGACAGGCAGGGGGGCGGACTGAAATATCTAATTACTACACGGGATTGCGTGATAATCCCGTAGGATCAACGGGAACAGCGACGCTCGCCTTGCTTCCTTTACTTTGCACGTGTGTGTGTGTATGTGTGTGTGTGTATGTGTGTGTGGGTATGTGACAGTAGCGTATGTATGTTTTCAATAAAGAGGGGGGGGGGAGATATTGTAAAAAATTAATATGAATTTTTATAAAAATAGTTATAGATGCGACGGATTTTTCTTATAAGCTATGTGTCTAAAAATGTAAAACAAATCTTTCTAAAAAAATGATAAAATATAGAAATAAAACTGGCAAGTGCGTGTTAGGCACGCACATGATAGGGTTCCGTAGTCATTCTCACTACGATTTATAGAAGAGAGATTTCAAAATTTTTTATGAACTATGAAAAGCAAATATATCGCGACTGAAGGGTTAAAATCAAAAAGTCATTTAGGAGACCTATCAAGTGATACTATTTTTTGAATTGATAGTTCAGAAAATAGAGGGGGGGACGCTTTCATAACGACTTGGAAGAGCAAATAAATAGTGATTGAAGGGTTAAAATCAAAAGGTTCTGATACATTATTTGTTGCATTTTTCTAACGACACCTCGCTCAATGGGGTAAGTGAATTTTTTTGTTTGATAACCATTTTATGGACCTCTTCCTAATTTTTTTTTAAATCTTATCATTTCTGTTTTTGAGGCATCAATATACGACTGTATACCAAATTTCATCTTATTATGTCGAAATTTTTACAAGACGGACGGACATGGATAAACTATAAGGGTTCCTAGTTTTCTACGGAACCCTAAAAAAGAATGAGATATAAATATAAAAAAATAACGTTCTCTACAGCTTTTATCTAAAATATTATTTCTTATTTGCACCGTTTCAAAAGTAATTTGAAAAAAACGTTTGTTTCCGGTTGTATGTTCGTTTAAAACAAAAGATGAAAATTGAACCTAAATATAAAATTTCACCCTTCTGTTTTTTCGTTTTTGAGTTAAAGTGAGTACAGACACACAGACGTCATGCAAAAATCTCGAATTCGAAAAAAAATCGGTATAAATTAAATAGTATAATAATTTTTGTATTATTTAAGTGTAATTTAACTTTTTTACCCCCTCTCCCCCAAATTGAATACGCTATTGATCTTTATGTTTGTAAACGCGTTACGGTTGGTATTAGTCCTAGAAATGGAGATGTGGGATTGGGAACAATGGTTGCTTGGGTGGTTTTCTTGATGCTTACAAGAAAATTATAGTTTCTATAAATAATATCTTTTATGAATTACATAAACAAATATTTAACATGAAAAAATAAACGGCGATTAGAATGAATTACAAGGAAAAAAAGAAACAGTTTTTCTCTGTACATCCCGGATAGTAGGTGACAACCTATTGTTGTAAAATATATTTTTACTCTCTGAAACTGTAATAATACAATTTTAGACAGTTTATCCATAAATTTATATTGAGTATCTGCAAACATTATTACAGTTTCAGACTGTACAAAATATTTTATAATGATAGGTTGTCGATTACTATCCGAGATGTACAAGAAAAAAACTGTACACTGCAGTGAAAAAGTATTTGGACACCTGTGATTTTGAATGGAAATATACAGATTTCAGTATAAAATAGCGAAAAGAATATGTTTACTCGCAGTCAAAATAGTAAAAGAAAAAACAATTTCTCGTTAGCTTGAAAGACACTGTGCGTCAATACTTTTAACTTGAGTAAACCTGACCTTTCAGGCATATAATTCAATAATTTTCCTTAACATGGAAAATTGTAAATGCTGTATTTTAGATATGCTAGGATTATTACAAAAGTAACAAAAGTCATAATTAAGTACTCTTATCAACATTTGAGATTTTCTATCAACAATTTTTGTAGTCTTACGCAAAAACTAAGTGTCCAAAGACTTTTGCACGGTAGTATAATTCTTCAGGTATTTTTTCGTGTAAAATTAATATTAATATTATTGAATTTATTCTTTGAACTTTGTATACTTAAATTATATAAGTACAAGTTTAAATCGATTTTTGGCATAATTTTCGGATGCCCATATAAAATAATGGATACCATTTATTTCTTTTAGAAAAAAAATGATGTACAATATTTTTGAATATAAAAAAATACAATTTAAAATACGTCACCTTAGAATAAAATCTCATCATCATTTTAAATCCGAAATCGTAGACAGAAAAAAAGTAAATGCTTTATAAAATAGCAATCTGGAGATGGAATGACGTTGTCGGAATTCCCGCGGGACCAAGTTGAGACGGGCCGCCGCGTGTTCTTTGTTGTAACGAAGATCATATCTTATCGGATGTTTTTGCTTTTGATTTATGCTTCAATAGACATCTAATAAGATCAAGGTCCCTGTGGATTAGCTATGATGATCTTAAGACTCTGATATTAGTTGTTTAGTCAATGGATAGATATACATTTCGTTTGTTATATTATATGGGATTTTGTTTTCTTTCTTTTTTAATGTTGATAGGCATTATTAAATTGAACGTGTCAATATTTTTGTGTTATTGGTATAAGGGTTAGTTATGAATAGTTTTGTTTGAAAATGAGTGTCATGGGATTTTCTTATACGTATTACAGAAATTGAATGGGCCTTTCTTATAAGGTGGGTGGACCATGAAAGGCTACCTTAAGGAATAAACAGCTATTATTCTTTTATTTACTGGATAAATGAAACAAACAAAATATTAAGTAGGTAACACTTTGTTTTGTTATGTAACTTATAAAACATTTTTTGTTAATACAGAGTTAATGATCATTTATAAATTCTAAGTTTTATTAAACTCTTCCAAATGGCCTTGCAAGGAACACGGTTCCTTACAAGGCCAATATAAAGTTTTAACTTAAAATTAACGTTGTGACAATCAAAATATCTGCTTAATATCTAACTACATAAAAAGGTCTTTCATTAAAAAAATTAAAGAAAATAATAGTTTATTTACTTGAAAAGTTACGTTTTGCTGTGAGCGCGTGTTATAATTTTAACCTCGACGACCGAAGTCAATAAAGGATAGGACAGCACAGACAAAATAGCGGGCTTAGTGACTCGCCGCCGCATCTGTGTTCTTGAGTTCGATGGATGTTAGTGTGAGTAGAAGGAATTTGTCATCGTATGGCAATAACTACGACTTTTTAATAATTGGCTTTAGAAGGAGCATGGTCTTCCATGGTCCACCCACCTTACGTAATACTGAAAGTGAACAGGAATGGTTGATTATAAACAATTAACTTAAAAAAAATCTGGCTAAATCATAAATTTTGGAAAAAAATGTATAGGAAATAAATTAAAGATAATAACATACTCGACATTTTTTTATCTAAAACATTTTTTCAATTCAAAAATAGACAAGAGTAAACATCCGTTTCCGGTTTAGTAATTACGTTCAACAAAATTAATTTGATACATAATACTATCTATAGTTTATGTCCCTTTCATTTTATTCTGTCAGGAATATATTTCAATAAAATAAGAATCACGTACACTGTTCACTGTCAGTATTACGTATAAGAAAGTCCCGTGGCGCATTTAGCAGATATTTTTAATATAAAATGAGCGCGTGCCTTAACTTTATTTTTTAACTTGCATTATCCTAGTAACGGTATACTAAAGATTACTTAAATATGTTTTCAGATTTAATTATATTTATCATAGATTATTTTATTGTGTGAAACAAATGCGAATCAGATATTTACACATGACAGCGCGAATGCCCGGAAATTGTCTACAATTTATTACTCAATAAATAAGAGTGTTTTCTCTTATTATAAAATTAGTCAGATTTTTTTGTGCAATACCATATTATGGTGTAAACGCTTCAAAAACATTTGTCGAAAGCCGTGTTTGTGTTTTTTTTTTTTTAAGAACACAACACAAACTGTGTCCAGAGAAACAAGTTGCGATTTTTATGTTGCTGTTTTGTCTTTTGCCAACTGTTTTTTCGTTGTAATATGTCTAAATTTAGATGCTGAAGCCTATGATTTTAAATAATTGATCTCCATTATTATTTTTAGTATTATAAATATGTCTAAATTTAGAAACTGAAGTCTACGATTTTAAATAATAGATTTCCATTATTATTTTTGGTATTATAAATATGTCTAAATTTAGAAGCTGAAGTCTACGATTTTAAATAATTGATCTCCATTATTATTATCTTTCCTTTGTACGAGTAACAATGTACAGATGAACAAATAATCACAATTAATTTAAAATCTATTATAAGTTTTACTTGAATTTGATCGTGAACTCTGTACCTCGTGGATCACAAACATTTCACGATAAGTTTCTTGTTCCATTTAAGTTTTGTAACTTTGGCTGGTAAAGTTGAGAGCTTTAATATTTAATAAGTGAATTTATGATTTAGCTGAAAATGTTACGTCTCTCTACTTCATTCTATATAGATACACACGCACGTACACGCACACATATGTATACTCCATATATGTATGTATAGTATATACTCATGTGTGCAAATGTTGCTTACGAAGTAGTTAAATTCGAGTTGTGTTAAGCCGAAAGGTTTCTCGCTTACGTTCAACTGTTCGTTAGAGATTATCTGTCATTATTTTATCTAGAATTGAATATACATCGTTATAATAAATTGAAGGAGTTCTGTATATAGAAATGGAAAACTTTACATAATGATTAAGGAGATAGTACCTAAAAAATATAGTTTGTTTTTCAAATGCTTGTAAGTTGGTCAAATATTTTTTTGATGAAGGAAATTTACTTTACTTTATGATGCTGCCATTTGTTTCTCAACATCTTTTAATTTTTTCATGTAAATAAAAAAAAATTAGGTGTATCACCAAAATTATTGAGTTGTTTTTTCCTGATTTTTACTAAAACTGTGATACTTTTGCGAATTTTTGTCGTAAGCAAATTTCCAAAATACTTATTTCAAGGTATTGAAATTATCTACAAAATGAATATTTTAAAGTTTCATTTCTAGTTTTTTTCTATTTTTAAAAAAATACATAAAAAAGTTAAAAATTTCCTTGAAGGAAAAAAGATGTTTTCTGACCAAGTAACAAGTATTTGAAAACAGACTATTTTTTAGGTGTCCCTTTAATTAATGTTGAGAATGTATATCTAATGGGAGAGGTATAGAGTGACTGACTCATCAACATCCAGTCAAATCTAGAAACGTGAAATTTTCACGTTTCTAGAAGGGTGTCTTTCTTTTATGACGTAAGAATGTGTTTTCTGAATTTCAACCTCCAATGGGAGGAAAATAGTGTTAAACTTAAAAAATCGCTTAGGAATCTGTATAATATCTACTCCCGGGGAAAAAATGTAGATCTGCAGAAATCTACTTAGATCTCGACAGATCTGCATTTTGAGACAACATATTTTTAACTGGTTTTTGATCTGTGGAGACTTGCAAAGATCTACAATGATCTACAAAGATCTCTAATGATCGTTGGAGATTGTGATAGATATTAATGAATTTTCAACGTTGAAAACTGATCTCAAGAGATCTTTGTAAATCGTTGTAGATCGTTTTGGATCTTTGTAGGCCGTTGTAGATCTTTGCAAGTCTCTACAGATCAAAAACCAGCGATAAATATGATTTTGTCTCAAAATACATATCTATAATTTTTTCTCGGGTTGTTAAAATAATAAAAAATATCGATTTCAAAATATACGCGGCCGAAGCCGCGAGTTAAAGCTAGTTTTTTGTAAACATGTTTATCTTACATTAGATATATAAAGTTGATTTAATATTTTTAATTGGACATGATAAACTATGTACCTGCAATTTCTTGTGTATATTAATATTTCTTAACACATTAAATATGGGTTTGTACAAAAAAGAAGAAATGAGTCTAAAAAGTGTACATCTAATCTGTCTATTAATCAAGTAAAATCTCTGCGAGTAACAACCTAAGACCGGGCATCCTTTATGTCATGTAATATTAATTAAACAATATCATAAAGATGTCTAAAAAGTTTCCAGTAAAGTTTGTTAACCAGTTCACGACGGTTTGTTAAATATTACATTGTTGCCTTGCTTTAAAACGTTTAATAATATAACATATTTACAGAAGGGGGAGTTTAGATACCTATAAAGTTAGTATAGATGATTTTCTATTTGAAAACTTCTAGGCTACTGAGTTATTGCTTTTTTTTAATCGATAATATCACGATTAAAAAAATATGACTCACGCAATAATTAAATTTAGGTTTTGTTGATCGATTGCCTTATTTTAATAAAATGTTTCCCAACTATGTAATTGTTTTTAAATATATACATATGTTTTAATTTATATTAATTAATTATGGATTATAGGGTAATGTAGGGTAATTGAAGCTTCATTTCTACCTTTATTATATTTTTCTACATGTTTCGAAAACTACTGAACCGATTTTAATGCAGTTTTCCCAACGATCTAATTTTTAGAATATGGTTTAATTTATATTAATTAATTATAGATTATGAGTGATATAGGGTAATGTAGGGTAAATGAAGCATCATTTCTACCTCTATTATATTTTTCTACATGTTTCGAAAATTATTGAACCGATTTTAATGCGGTTTTCCCAACTATCTAATCGTTTTAGAATATGGATTAATTTGTATTAATTTATTATAGCCTATGACTGATATAGGGTAATGTAGGGTAAATGTAGCATAATTTCTACCTCTATTATATTTTTTACATATATTTTCTACATGTTTCGAAAACTACTTAACCGATTTTAATATGGTTTTCCCAACTATCTAATCGTTTTAGAATATGGTTTAATTTATATAAATTAATTATAGATTATGACTGATATAGGGAAATGTAGGGTAAATATAACATCATTTCTACCTTTATTATATTTTTCTTCATGTTTCGAAAACTACTGAACCGAGTTTAATGGGGTTTTCACCAATATATTTTTTTAGTGAATGATCTTAGCTATTATTATTTTATGAAAACCTAAGATTTAACATCAAAAAGTGTGGATTGAATTTTTATTTAACTATATCGGAAAAAAATATACATTTTTAGTGCAACTCGGTAAACTTAAATAAAATAGTACGAAATATTAAAAATAAAATTTAAGAAATTAGAACTTGTGAGATGTCGCGAATGTCGCTACACATTTATTTTTAAATTCATGTATCTAAATATTTTAACCATAGAAGTGACAGAATTATATTTAAGAGTTTTTAGGGGTAAAATAAATAAAAATTATAACTTTGTGTAAAATTTGAGTTTTTATACTATCAATTGAGAACAAATAGGGACTCTGAGTTAAGAATTGGTTAATAGTTTTATAGTATAATAAATAATAAATTGAAGTTGTCCCATTTGACCCTACATTAAAAAAAATGATTGACATTTTAAATCGGTATTTTGTAAATTATTAAATTAGTATTAAAACATGTTCGTTTCGGTTTTGTAAAGTATAACATTGTCGGCAAAAACGTGTTAATCTTTGTACACTAAAACTGTGAATTAATTAAACGAAATTTTCATTGTTTACGAGTTTTGATTAAATTTTGTTGAAATTTCCATAGCGCAATTTGAATTTTACAATAATATTTCATAGCCAACTAATTTCAAACAATTTCCGTAAATGCTACTTCGGGTATAACTCATGCGCTCTCTTTCTCTTTCGTGTTGATAATTGTGTTCTTTCTCTCTCTTTCTCTATTTGTATACTTCTTAATCATGGTTTACTAAATTGCTAACATTCTCATTGATGCACGTTATGTTTTTTTTAGGGGAGGTTATATCCTGGAAGCAATCTAACTTTATGTTAGTTTTCATATACCGTAAAATCACCTAAATATGGTCCAAAATCTCGAGTCTCGTACTTTATTGGCCGATGTAAAAAAATCTATAAGCTGTATTTTAAAGGAATATTTTTTTATAGATAGTCAATGAACCGATGCAATTAATGGCGATGTACCACACTATAAAAATAGAGTTTTATATATATTTTTTATTTTTTTATTTTGGATTATAGTTTCCTAAAGTGTTTTCAACTATAGTCCATGAAATAAAATACACATAAATGGATACTTTTCTGAGATTAGGTCCATAGCTGATAGTCCTGACAGTTAGAATAAACCATACAAGATAAAATGAAGAAAGAAAAACAGCGGTTTTGTGAGAAATTGGAACTTTTATTAGTTTTTCAAATTACAAAGAGATTAGGTTTAAAAACTCTGAAAACATAGGTACCAACAAAAATGTAACTTTTTAAGCTAATAAGGTAATTTAAAATGAACTTAAAAATCAACAAGATGCCAAAAAGAAAATGTTAAAAAAAAATGTTTGTTTTACCCCATCTGCTCTCAAGCTCATGATCTTGAAACAGAACTCGTTTGGTGCGGAGGCGTTTTGGTGGTTGTATTTTGAATTTGGTGTCCTGTACGGGATAAAATATGATGTCTTCTATTTCGGGCCACTTCCACGATAAGCCACAGCGGGACATGCATTTTACGTAAGCTCCTTCCTCGTCTGTGCTTTTTATTTGATCAGGCCACAACTTTTTCATATTCGACGACGACAAAATCTTCTACAGCAAATACGTTTTGAGAAGGAGGATCAGCCTGTTCATTTTCCACCTTTTCGTCACTTAAATATTCATCAAAATCTAAAGGCCCATCCGAATCGTCAATTTAAACATGGACTATTGTTGAAATCAAAATACGACAAAATTATTTATCCTTCATAATTCTATAACTAACAAATGTTTTGAAATTATTGATGTTGTATAATGATAACTGATAACTTACCTTTCAACACTAGCCAACACCAAATTCCAACGAAAACATTTTCTATATTTGCTAAACAAAAGTTTGATGATAACAAACAACAAGTAAAATCATGCTTGAATTGCCGACCGTTTGATTCGAGGAGCGGTTGCACAATCTACCAGATACTCGAAAAATCATTAGTACACATCATAAACTTACATATTAGTGCAAAAAAGTGTCGGTACATGGCAAAATTGTATCACGCCTAGATAAAGTGTTACTAGTATCAGTTGGACCATAGTTGTATGACAGGACTATAGTTGTATGATTTTACGGTATCTTATTATTCTTTGTTTTTTGATATAAGTTATGTCTTTTTGACCCTTTTAGTCAGAGAAATAATAAAAAGCATTATTTATTAATAATTATGATGTTTCTTCTTATTTTTTTTATCTTTAAGTCGATATTTCTATGAAAAACTAAAATTTGAACCATGAAATTTGACAATTTTTTTTGTGTTTTCGATTTCGTTAAATGTATGTTAATTATATAGAAAATGATGTGAAAAGTTGAAATTTTCAAACCGCAGGTCTATACGTCAAAACGTTCTCGAGATATGGCCTCTCAAAGTTTCAATTTTTTGAATATTTTGGATGAAAATGGCCGTAACTTTTGAACGTGTGTTCGGATTTGATTTTTCTCGACGGATTTGAAATCAGCGTGTTAAAATCTATATAATGACATGTATGACACCTTAAAACTCGACAAAAATTTTTTTGCGAAAAATCGAAAAAATTCAAAGGGGTATACCTTAAAAAAATGTCGATTTTCGACAATTTTTTTTGTCGAATTTTTAAGTACTATACATGTCATTATATAGATTTTGACGTGCTAATTTCAAATCCGTCGAGAAAAATCAAATCCGACTACACGTTCAAAAGTTACGGCCATTTTTATCATTTTTTTTTTAACAATATGAAATTTTAAGCGGCCATATCTCGAGAACGGTTTGAGATACAGACATGCAGTTTGAAAATTTCAATTTTTCACGTCATTTTCTATTCAATAAACATAGTTTTAACGAAATCTAAAATTCAAAAAAAATCAGTCATATTTCATTATTCAAATTAAAATTTTAAAAGAAATATCAACTCAAATACATTTAAAAATTTAATTTATACCATAAAATATTTAATATTATCACGAGCGTGAGTAAAAAAATACAATTCGTGAGTTATCGTGAGCAAAAATTACTCCCACACCCAACTTAATCCAGGGTGCGATCGAAATTTTATTAATTTGTAGAATTTCATGAAGCTTATATCTGAAAACATCAATAAATCGTAGAAAAAAAATCCTCCCCAAAAAAACAAACAAGAAGCCAGTGTTATTTTTCGTTATACCGGGTGTCCCAGATAACTTTTCCAGCATGGGGATCTCAGTATCTATAAGAGATACAGGTTTGGTTAAATGAGATGAATTATTTGTATGAAAGGGGTGAGTATTATTACACACAAAAATATTCATAATTATATGTGGTTTAGACGGTATACCCAAAAAACTGAAAATTCGGAATTTCTTTAAATGGCTATAACTTTTTTGTTAAAGTAGATAGGTACTTTTTGTTTGCGGTTTCTTAAAGCACTTTTTTTTGTAGAATTGATTTGTGTATTTAGATTTTTAAGATCACTTCTAGTTTCCGAGATACAAGCCCTAACTTCTGTTTTTCTTACAGGCCGCTAAGTTGGCAATGGCATATTTGAACGTGTTTTTTACTCTACTTTACAACGATATGTCACTTGCCATATTTATTATTGAAAAAAAGTCGAAATACTAAATATCAGTGATATTTATGAAGTATTTTATTACAAACTTTTAAGTGACCCATGAAAAACAAAAATTGTAAACAAAAATCACAATAACAACAATCAAAATAACAAATGAATATTTGAAACAATGAACTATTTGAAAAAATATATTATAATTTTTTTTTCGATAATAAATATGGCAAGTGACACATCGTTGTAAAGTAGAGTAAAAAACACGTTCAAATATGCCATAGCCAACTTAGCGGCCCATAAGAAAAACTGAAGTTAGGGCTTGCATCTCGGAAACTAGAAGTGATCTTAAAAATCTAAATACACCAATCAATTCTACACAAAAAAGTGCTTTAAGAAACCGCAAACAAAAAGTACCTATCTACTTTAACAAAAAAGTTATAGCCATTTAAAGAAAACCCGAATTTTCAGTTTTTTGGGTATACCGCCTAAACCACATAGAATTATGAATATTTTTTTGTGTAATAATACTCACCTTTCATACAAATAATAGGCTATTTGACTAATTTTAGAAAATATTTTTAAATTATTCTTTATTACATAATAAGCACACTACATTGATATTTCGGGGAGATCTACTGTATTATCAATAAAAATCAATGTTAAAGTTTAAATTTTCAAAACTGCGTCAGAAACGCTGTTTCTATCATGGCGCTGGTCATATGGTGCGTGTGACGTCACACGCAAGTAAATAAGTCATTGCCTTAATAAAACAGTGCATCTGAAGTGAATTTCATCTTCAAATTTAGTGGATAGAATGGTGTATAATGGTGTGTAGTGCCACAATGTATAAATACGTCTATAAAAAGTCCACACAAACTGTTTGTTTCTGTTCCAAAGAATCCCAAAAGACAAAAAATGTGGTTACAATAATTAAAAAGATCCAACGAGTATTTTATTGAATACAAATGTTTTTATGTGTGAAGATCACTTTGATATAAGTAATATTTAACTAGATAGTAGCTAAAAATATCGGTTCTTATAAAACGAAATAACATCTTTTCTGAATAACTATACTACTATACACGTGATTTTTGACAATTCTGACAGCGGCCACCCGTACACTCCGTATTAACCAACATCTTTAATAGGTACCTAACCTCTTAATATAGCTTAATCTTACGGCATATAGGATTTCAAATGTTTTATGTGGTACTTACACTGCTGTTTTCACATTTTTAAGTTCCGCAGCACAGTAATCAGCGTTATTCTTAAAAAAAGTGCAACCATAAAAGCGTCTACCATAGATAGGTTGCTATAATCAGCTCGCACAAAATTTAATTCCATTTTGAAATTCGAAACGAATATTTATGCCACTAGTAATAAAATTTATCTAAAAACTGCTTCAAAAATAGCTGAAAAATCGAATATAATACATTGATATAATACACAGAAAGCATAAAACGCGAACTCAACTTGCGTGTGACGTCACTAGAGCTGCAACCAATCACATAGCGTTCCCGTCATAGATAAAATTTCAAAAATTATTATATTTTTTTTTCGTGTAATTTGCAAAAAATATACATAATTTATTTTAAAATAAAGTGAAATATGTTCTTTTATGCTATTATCTGATAGGATGACCACAATTTGTAGTATATTTTCAATGTTGTCAAATAGCCTATTCATCTCATTTAACCAAACCTGTATCTCTTATAGATACTGAGATCCCCATGCTGGAAAAGTTATCTGGGACACCCGGTATGTATACCTACCTATATTTGTAAATTTACAAAAAAAAAATAGATCTCACAACCTAAGGGTCTTGAGTTCATACATATACATTCAATATTTTTTTATTTTTTCACTATCAAAGAAAGTTCGCTTACCACGCTAGTTACTTATCGAACATTATATTTATTTATCGAACTAATTATGTTAGTTAACCAACAAACAAAACTAAATTAATTCTAATCTACGATGGACATCAAACAATTAAATTAGACCATTCAGTTTTGATAAAAGCGATAAGCTTTAAGAATAATATTTTCAATGTTGTCTGACGAGTTACAGTCACAATTAAAAGCTCCACCTACACACGTTGGAATAATTAAGTCGACTCACGTAATACTGGCTAGTAAATCTACCGGCACCAACAACATTAGGAACATTGATACAAACAACATATTTATAATCTTAACGTAGCGGTGTTGTAATAAAGAACACATCATTGAATCACATGTGCAGTACAAGTGAGGGGAATAAAGGGAGAAAAATGAATGTGTAATAATAATAATAAAATTGAAACCGGTTATAACGATATTAGTGAATAAAACATAAGTGGGCTCTCACACCGGAGCAATATAGCAATATAGCAACACAGCAATAAAGTAACTACCAATTAGAAACTAGAAATATAGCGATATCATATTGCTTTGGTGTGAGACAATATGTCTGATTCAATGTATATTGACAGATAGCAATAATATCGCTAGTTATAAGTTGCTATTTTCTATATTGCTATATTGCTCTGGTGTGAGAGTCCACTAAAAGTCCGACTGAGTTCCATATAATAGGCATGATGCAGTAACAAAGTATCATTGACATTATGATTTTAAATAATGAAATATGTTAAAAAGATTCTAAAAAATGTATTTATTTTTATATTAAAAGCGAGATTATTATAATTTTTGTTGAATTAAAAATGCAAAATACAGCAATCCGCCATGTTAAATGGAACACCAATCAGAGTGAATGACGTCACGCATCAGTAAACGTCAAAGGTGATTGACTTTTATTTTAGACAAATATCAATTTCTCTTACAAGATTATTAGGTACATACCTTATTTTAGAATTTATATCCTACTTTGGAATTTATTTTTAACACATAAAATAATTAAATTATTGTCGCGGTTATTACACTATCATATAAATATGTCAAAGATCTTTGACAAAGATTTGATCATATATTAAATTATAAGTAATTTCGTAGCCGAAACCATCCACGAACACTTTTCAGTCGCCATTTTGATTTATCCGTCAAGAAACTTTGATTAAATATAAGAAACTGTCATTATCTATGATAAAAGAATTATTATGAAGGTAAATATTACCTAAATATTATAAAAGTTGACATATTACATTGTCATATTTCTTTGATCAAAGAAATTGTTATCACATTTCTTTGATAGTGTAATAGCCGCCTAACTCTGAATGCTTGATTATTGTTGACAAGGAGTGTGACGTCACAACTTTGAAATGTCACCTGCGAGCGTTTTGGCGTTAAATTCAAAATTAGTTTTAAAAGAGTCAATTTTTGCGATTAAACCTTTGTTTTCTGCAGAAATAATTTTTTTTTGGAAATGGGAGACACATAAGATCATCATAGAATAGTTTTATGTCATCATGTCTATTGTCTTTTTACCAATTTTTAAGACAATTGGTTTTTACGACCTAATAACTATATCTGTTCTCCTCGATGTCGTTTTAACTGATTTCGACTGTATATTTATTCATTAAAAAAAATTACAATAGTTCTTTATATGGGTAATGGCGACGAAAAATTACAGAAGAAATTTAGTATGGATATTTTGTAACGTTTAACAGGACCTATATATTTTTAAAGGCAATATATTTTAGTAAAATTAGCAGTCTATAGTCTGTTTCATTTAAGTTTGCAGTGATTTCCGGGGTTTTCGACGGTACTAATCGTGAATTATACCGTCAAGTCTCCCTTGGAAACCACTGAAAACTTAAATGAAATAGACTATAGAGTTTTTGTATTAGATACGTTGATAGATTTAAATTGACAAATTACGTAGGTTCCATAAAGTAGAGTAAAATATAAATCCCAAAAATAATTTCGCAATCTGCCACTGTGCAATAAACTAGATTTAATGTAAAACGGTGCACGCCACTGGACAATTCGCAAACCAAGCGCGTAGAGAAGGACAGACAGACGCCGTCGTCCCGGATAAATCCACCCCGCGCCACGTGTTGAATAATAATCAACAACAGTGTCAGAGCTGGGCTCGATCCAAGAATTATTATGGTAATATTAGAACAAAGACCATGAGCTGTCAATCCTGCTGTATTGACTCATTTAGAATTACATTATCTTACACATTTTTTTGTTTGGATATTTTGTGATAGATAGAAGGGTTATGGGTTTGTCTAGCACAATATATAGGGCTTTCGCGGTCGCTTTATGGAGTTTACATTTTTTATTTTCAGTTTGTAGTTCGGGTTTGATTCTATTTACCGTTTATGTACAGTGTATAAGAAAAATATCAAAATGAATATTATCTAGCTTTTTTTTATAAAATATCAGTCGCATTGTCAGTCTACAGCAGTGGTTCCCAACCGGTGATCCACAAGGGGTAAAATATGGTCCTTGTAAAAGATTTCAAACTTTGAATGAACTTAGAACTATCGGTGACTTTTTTTTAGGTTTTTTATTTAAAATTTATAAAAAATATAAAAATGAAATTTTATTTTTAACCTTGTGGTCCCTGCTAATAATAATGAAATCAAAGTGGTCCCTGGTCAAAAAAAGGTTGGGAACCACTGGTCTACAGGATAGAGAGGGGGGGGGTGACTGCCTTTTTTTAACAAATAAATGTTTATAATAAATATTACGACACAATAAATATCTTAGGATTATTAGCAGGAGAGAGCCTATTGAAAATTCTGGCTTGAGGCTTTGTGATAAAATGGGGGGGGGGGTCTCAAAGGTAGCCGTAACTGTATCATTATCTAATAGAAAGTAGAAAATTATTTGATGAAAACAACCCTATTGCTTCTTTGTGTTTAAGGTCTATTTCACACATATACGGTTTCATTCGGTTCGGTTCGTTTTCGGTCGCTGCCGACAAGTGTGAAACGATGATTCAGTTTGTATTCGGTACCTAATAGAAACCGTACAGAACTGAATACTCCCTCCACACGGACAGATTTCATCAGGTTTCAATTCGTGTCCAGGGAACACAAAGCAATGAACGCGTTCACACATACTCGGTTTAGTTTCGGTTTTAACCTGATAGCGAGTGTTATTTTTTTAAAGTTTTGTCGCGGATTTTTTAATAAAATGAGCGGTTTTCTAGATGTTGATGTGGATCGTCTTCATGCTCTTAAGCTTCGAGAAAAGAGGGTAGAATGCTCCAAATTCCTGCTGTAAAGTGATGAGACGGTGCTCGCAATGAATTCTAGTATTCCTCCTTCATTTTTTAATTTTTTTATAGAGAATCAACATGGCAACAACTTGCTTTCTTTCCATGATAACTATTGAGTTTACCGAAAAAAATAAAACCTAATATGAACCGTATGAGTACCGTGTATGTGTGAAAGGGTTTGATTCGTTTTCGGCTGAAATCGAAAACGAACCGAACCGAATGGAACCGCGTATGTGTGAAACAAGGTTAATTCGTCACATGTAGCCTAATATTAATTATTCAGATGAATAGCCATTTAATTTTCATACAATTTTATTAGAAAATGATTTTTTTATTAGTCAGACCCAATTTACAAACTGAATTCCATAAAAATCGATTCAGTAGTTCATAAGTTATGAATATGAGAAAGATTCTGAGAACAGACACACATACACACATTGACAGACAGTTACAGAAAAAGATCAAATGGAAATTTTGAAACCAGAAAACATAATTTAAGAAAAGATCATATAGCTTCCCCTATACTTCCTGGATCAGACAAGGAATACAAGACAGTTAAAATAAAATAATTATAAATAAAAAAATACACAAAAAACAACCCTACCTACCTTGAAATAATTTATAATCCTGTTAAAACAAGCCGTTTGCAAAAAAATCGCAGCTGCTAACGAGTAAAAAACGCATAAAATTTAATAGCAAATATACAAAAATATATTTATTTAAAAACATTGCAAAAACAAGTCCAACCCTGTTTACATAATAATGATGATAGGGACTGTTATATTAATGCGGGGTCTTCTATATACACACACACACATACACCCTTGTCAAAGAGGGTTGGGGGTTGTTTCATTGAGGGGGGTAGTTGCCAAATGACCTATTGTTAGAACGCAGATGGCCCACGAGTTTTATATAAGTTGATTCTGTAGGATTTTATAAAGCTGGTACGTTTTTTGCGTAAATATACATTGTCACTCTTTTTACCCCCTCCCACTTTCCCCGTCATGCTCGCCACCCCTTGGTATGGTCTTAATTTTGTTGTTTTGTGCTCGATTTTATATTTGGAATTTATTTTATGATGTTGTAAGGGATTATGTTGTGATTTTGGATATTGCTGGATTATTTTTTTTTATAGATTTTTCATTTCTCGATTTGTTCGGGTTTTTTTTTTTTGGGAGATTTAGTTTTAATTGTTATTGTTATTGGATGTGTTGGTTAATTAAAAAAAATGACAAGTGCTAGTGGAACCTGCGCCGTAATGGTTTCGTATTGTTATATTATATACCTAAAACTTATTTGCAATTCCATTTTTGTATTATCAACAAAATTCAAAAATTATAAAAATATTTAATTTGGAAAATAAATAAATCAATTAGATATGTAACAAAAGAACAATATATTTAAATAATGCCACTGTTTGCAATTAAAAATTCAGTGGCGTGTGCTTTTTTCATGGTAAACACTATTAAAAAATTATTAAACTGTAAATTGGGAAAATATATACCTAAATCAATAAGATATTTAACAGAAGAACAATACATTTAAATAATGCCTGTTTGCAATTGAAAATAAAATTAACAATTCAGTGGCGTGTGCTTCTTTTATGGTAAACTCTATATGTTGTTTATTGTGTATAATTCCACACAGAGTTAGAAAGTAATGTTTTTCGATTTTTTTCTTTACTTGTTCCCTTAATTGAGACCTTCCTTCATATCAAATTTCAAAATTCTCGGTCATCGGGAAGTTCCCTATAGGTTTTGATGAGTTTTGACCGAGTGTCTGTTAAAATACGCTTTTAATAAATCCGTATCATTTTTTGTATTGAGTTAGAAACTTAATTTTCTTACAGAAGTATGAGGCTACAGGCCTAAGTATTTAATAAGAAATTTCATCTTGATACCTGTAGCCGTTCCTGTGAAAAATGATTTTTACAATCTGACAGACAGACGGAATCTTACAAATGATTTAGTAGGTAAACATTAATTTTATAAATAAAAATAGATAATGGAAAAATCTTCAATTTTCAGATTTAGCCATTAAAAATATTAGTAGTTCAGGAAACTTGTGCAAAAATACTAAATATTTCCAATGGTTATGAAATTTTTCAGAGTTTTAGAGATAGTTGTAAAGAATATTTTCTGAAAAGTCCCCAGTTCTAAGTGTTGAGCAACCCCTGCAATCAGGGTTGTAAGAAACAATATATATTTCTTCTACAGGGTGTCCTATTTTAATCTATCACCCCGGTAATTTTTTTTATCTATAAATTAAATCAAAAAATGTTTCAAATAAAAGTTGTTTGATTTTTAGGGGGACCCATAATGGCGTTTTTAATTTTTGATTTTTTGGACGTCTTCATGGTCAAATAGGACATTTTTTTCAAATGGAAACCTATATTTTTTATTATGGTATCTTATTGTTTGGAAAAAACAAGCAGCTTTTGTTTTAGATAATTTTTTGTATGACTTAATTTTTTTTTAATTATGAACAAAATAATTTTAGATTTTAGATTTTCACAAATTTTTTACTCGAAACCCATCAACTTTAGAGAAAATGTGTAAAAAAACATAAAATGTTTATTTTAATCTGATCATTTAAATCTAAAATCATTTTGTTCAATATAAAAAAAAAATTGAAGTCATACAACAAATTATTTAAAACAAAAGCTGTTTGTTTTTTCACAAACAATAAGATACCATAATAAAAAATATAGGTTTCCATTTGAAAAAAAAATGTTGGTTCTATTTGACCATGAAGACGTCCAAAAAATCAAAAATTAATAACGCCATTTTGGGTCCCCCTCAAAACCAAACAACTTTTATTTGAAACATTTTTTGATTTAATTGATAGATAAAAAAAATTAGGGGGGTGATAGATTAAAATGGGACACCATGTACCTATAGTCGTTTTTTATAGATTTTTAATAGATTTTTTCTCTATCCCTGAGCGTCAATTTGTACTTTATTCCCTCGCTACTTCACTGGCTCAAGACTCAATTACCTCTAAACAGAAACTAAATATCTATAGATACAATATTTAGCAATTTACAAAACGGTAACACATACACACAGTTTCATTTAGAAACATCCATTTACTGACTAAAACATTTCATAAAGCAAATCTTCACATTAATTACATTTCAACATCAATCACATCACATCACCCACCCACCCACACCTCCACCTCCACACCCACCCGTTCACACATACATACAGAGAGGCATGCACGTGCGGACACATATCATGGAACGCAGTTGGCACTTCGTCACTGTAATCGGTTGCAGTACATCTGTGTTGTTGTTGCACAAAAGGAGAGCATGTTCCCGCGGGAGCAGCTGTCAATGTGGATCTAGAAATCTGCTGCAATGCGTCCACCACCCGCATGTATGAGATCGAGTGTCGTATGATTGTTATTGAACTAGTGGTTTTAGGTCTTGTGTTTATGTTGGTAGTATTGGCGTTTCGTATCAGTTATGAGTATAGGATTAAATAATGGGTTTTTGTGTGTAAGGGATTATTAATATTTGATGTAGCAGAAAATGTAACCCCCCCCCCCCTCCGTAAAATATAAATTAAGTTTGTTTATTAAAACCAACATAACGTTAAACGAAAAATTTCAAGATAGTTTTTTTTTGTATACATTTTTATTTATAGTCTTCTCTAATTCAGTGAAATCTGGATAATGTCGAAAGATCAGTTATCTTTTCCCACTTAAAGAGGTGTCAAATTTACCCAGTTATAGAGGTGCAAATATAAATGTTTGTTTATTAAATCCAATTTACCATTAAACGAAAAATTATAAGTTTGTTTTTTTGTATACATTTTTATGTATAGTCTTCTATAATTCAGTGAAATCTGGATAACTGGAATCTCAAAGGATCAGTTATTTTATCCCATTTAAAGAGCTGTCTAATTTATCCAGTTATAGAGGCATAGATATAAATCAAGTTTGTTTATTAAATCCAATCTTATGTTAAACGAAAAATTACAATATAGTTTTTTGTATACATTTTTATTAATAGTCTTTTTTAATTCAATGAAACCTGAAAGTCCCACTTAATCATGTTTCACTGCACCTTCAAATCTATAAACGACGACCATCCTATTAATGTATGCTTTGAAAAACAATTGGCCGACCGCTCCATGTAACGACCTTCCCCTTATTTCTGTGCGAAATTTAAATTCCCAATTAACGTCAAAGTCGACCCGGTGGTGGGTACCCCTCTAGCTGTTGTTAGGATCTTTTGAATTACCGATGCCGTCGCTGTACGGAACGCTGAGTGTTATACAAGTATAACCCAAACTATTTTCTATCTCTTTTTTTTGACACAGCCCTGTTTTCGAGTTAGATGCACTGTCAATTTTCTTAATATACAATTTACTGAACGTCTTTAAAAAAAGTCAAATTGGAAATAACACAGAGAACGTTAAAAAATTATCAATATTTTTTTTTGTAAATCATTATCAATTATCAGCGTTAAGTTTTGGCTTAATACTGTTATATATATTTTTTTAATATTATATATTATATGTGGATAGTTAATATTTAAAATGAAAAATCTGTACTACTAACCTTGGGTTGCATAAAGTAAAATTAACCATGATTATTCTAACCATGTTAATTCTAAACTTAATATTAATTTGTAAATGAACAATTCATTTAATATGATAATTTTTTAGCTTATAAAATGTATCATAACTGTGATTGTTTTTTTAGAATTGACGTAATAATGCATTTAAAACAACTGATTAACTAATCGTGATTAATTTTGCTTTGTGCAACCCAAGATAGGTAAGTCTTATAAAAAAAATTGTAGTCATTGAGGAAGTCATTGTAGAAGAAATTTATTTAGATAGTAGGGTGTACTACATCGACTTAAAGAATTGGAATTTTATAAGTAACATGTTTACAAATAGGATATAATACATTTAAATTCCATTCAATCCAATTCAGGAAAAACCTTTTTTTGTGTGTGTAATTCTCTTCAACTTCCCTGAACCATTCTAAATGTACTCCATTCTCTACATTAAATAACGTATATGTATAGAAGGCTTTGTTTTTGTTCGAATTTTATTGTTTTCGAACTTGATATATGTGTACTGTGTACATATCATATTTAAAATTAGTATTCCATAAATTATTACTATAGTCGTTTTTTTTCTCATCGATATAGAAATTATTCGGTTTTAGTTTGTTTTTATTTCAATACCATTTTAACAATTTGCGTTAGTTATGTAAATATTTATTTTTCATTGTTCCGCTACTATATTGTTAATGTTTACAAATAAAATGTTTTGAAATAATAATTTCGTTAATTGTTGTATAAGTCTACATGCATAGTTGTTCAAATATGTATTAAACAATATAAACTTTGTTTAAAAAATAGTGATCCATTTGTTATTTTATGCATAATTTCATTGACAATAGTTACCAGAAGTTTATTTCAAACTGTTTATCCTCTAGAGTCTAGAGGGCCGAAAACCCAATATTTTGGCGCACCAGAAAATCTTCAATTTTTGTTGTAGATTAAAATATTCATTTTTCCAATATTGACGTATATTTGCATTTCCAAATAAATAATAATCGTTCAGGCGAGGTTAAGGGGTAGTTTTTACTCTATTATACAGGTTGTTTTTGGGATTTCTGTATTTTTGACGTCAGATTTGGATTCAGCGTCGAAAAATACATCGAAAACGTATATTTGTATAACTAGCGGAATCCCGCGGCTTCGCTCGCGTAAACTTCGAAACTAATTGGAACCCTTCATACGTGATAGGGGATGGCATATTTTTTATATTGATTTTTATTAATAACTATAAAAAAACGTAAACATCTCGGATTTTAGTTAAAAATTGTAAAAACTAACCCTCGCCATTAGGGGCAAAATATCGAGTTTTTTTATTACAGATTATTTTGCCCGACTCCACCATCATAACGTAAGCAGCTATGCAGATAAACATATCAAAAACACAAACTCTGTCTACCTCCGCCATTAGGGCTTGAATGTCGAAATTTTATTTTAATATATATATAATTTATATAATATAATATATAATTTATATATATATAAGTATATATAGCAGGTATACAGACATATCTAAATTCATCCTCGTCCCCGTCCCATACTACAGAGCTTGAATATCGAACTTTCATTTTTAATTGAATGTTAATTTGTCCGAATTTACTTTAAAATCATCAACAATTATAAAGATAAATATATCAAAATTTTACCCCTCCCCCCCCAATACCCATAGGGGTTGAATTTTAGTAACTGATATTTATCTTGTATAGTACCTACTTGTACCATGTTTCATTCGGTGATCTACAAAAAAAATATTTTACTAATTTTAATTTTTCCACCCCTCTAACACCTTAGGGGTTAACTTTTGGAAAATGCAGAAATAATTATTTAAATATTTATATTGTAGAGTATGTTCGATAAGTTTCAATTAAATGCGAACAAAAAAAATTTTTATATAAACTTTGACACCCTGTTTTAACCCCGTAGGAGTTGAATTTCGAAAAATCCTTTCTTAGTGGGTGCTTACATCATAAAAGGAAGGCACCTACGAAATTTCACGTTTCTAGGTCCAGGTGTTTGGACTGTACGTTGATATATGAGTGAGTGAGTGAGTGGTTAAGGACAAACTCTTTTATAGATATAGATGAAAAAAGGTTATGTACTATTTAAAATAATATTTTTTCTAATTTGAAATTTTTAACACCAGGCCGGAAAGCCAATATATTGACTCACCCCGTAATCGATACTTTGCCTATGATTAATCAGTGATATAAGATATCTTTTATACTAATTTTCTGAAGGCGAAATGCCCCCTGAAATCCCGGCCCTCTAAAGGTTAATAAGTATTGATTTAACCAATATATAGATATTATTTTTTTGAGACTGTTTAATATCTGGAAAACTATGGATTTTTACGGAAAATGTTTAGGATAAAAGTTTCAAGTTTTGAAGGGGCAAAACCACTTTAACAGCTAGTTTTTCTCAAATGGTATATACCAACTGTTTAATAATCTAGACCAGAGATGGTCAAACTTTTTAGTTGATAGTTCACATAGTAAAATAAATTATAAAGGAAAATGATTTTTTTATATTAGTGAATTTGACAGATTCAATCAGATTTTTTGTAATTTATCTATAATAATCTTTTATTTCTGTAGATCTGTTGTTGGCCACATGCGGCCCGTGAGTTGTAATTTACCCCTCCATTGATTTTGACCATATACTAATAACCATATTGGTCACCACATCGTATCACTGGCCCCTTCCAGTTAAGTCATATTTTTTTGGATGATAAAAAAAGCTTCTTGACTTACCGCGCCGGGCCCCTGTCACCCCCTACATAAAATAAGTAACTTAATGGCAGTTTGAGAACTTTATTGTTACTTTTATATCTACACTTTTAATTATTTTCCTTGCCATCAAAATTCTTTAAGTTTAAACTTTGTTAATCATCTTCAACATTGTATTTATAATAAAAATAAACAAAGTAGTGACCCAGTGGTAATTAAAGCCACGCTACGTGATACACGGAATGCTATCACAGAACCGGGCTGCGTAAAACTGGTCCATTGTCGGGGCTTCCGCCATTAGAGTGACCACCGTTTCACTTCCGGTTGTTAGCGATGCGGTTGTACATCGCTACCGCTGCCACGTGGTCATTTAGTGCATTACAAATGTTAGTAGTACTCGAAATGTTTTGGTCAGTAACAAATGAAAATCTGAACGTATAATAATACTATTCAACAAAAAAATACTTTTGTAATATAACAGAGATCTGAATAGAAAATTTAGGAGGCTTTTGGCATGTCAGGATTTTGAGATATTCTAACCTAAAAGTCCCAAAAATGACTATATTGGCAATGTTAAAGAATTTATTATCAAGTAGGTAATTTTTTTTCTAAAGTTTTCGGTCACGGTAGCAAATACTATTATCTTTCCTCTTTAAAATGAGTTTTAACTTTTTACTGTACGATTTTTTTTGGCCGAGATGTACTAGTTTGAAGATATGATATTTTTGTTAATAGAGTGTAGTATAGTAGATACAATGAACTTTACTACATATATCTTCAAAGTAGTATATTTCGGTAAAGAAAAATCGCATAGTAAAATGTAAAAAATCATTTAAAGAGAAAAGATAGCACTATTCGAAATCATAAAAGAAAACTTCAGAAAAAAATTACCTACTTAGTAATAAATTCCCCAACATTGCCAAAATGACAAATACCTTCTAAATCACCTATTCAAATTTCTGTGATTTTTTTTGTTGCATAGTGATAATTTCTAAAGATGAACCCTATTTTGGCTTTTTTTTGTAAAATATAAAACATTTAAGTAACTGCTATGATTATTTGCCACATTTCACAGATTCATAGATAACAAAACAAAAATGCAAATGCGTGCATAGATTAAACAGAATGTTTGTGTAACTATTTACTGAAATGCATTATGGGGTTGGGATAGAAATTACGTGAAATGAAGTGGAAAATATTGGTGCATCAGTTCGAATCCCTTCAACGAAATTGACTTTTGTAATCAATTTACGGCAGCTGTAGGAATAAATTCGAAATATCTATTAGCATGAAATGCGTCTAAATTAAATGATTTAATAGTTTTCAATGCAAGTCTATAGCAGTTTTGATATACAGGGTTATTTAAAATTACCGGAACACCTAAATATAAAAAAAACATATTTTTTAAGGTTGTTGTTCACTAAAATCAATCACTACAGAATTTGTTAAAATTATAATATTGTGTTAAGTAAGCTAGTTCGCATTTGTAAAAAAAATTCAGGTCAGTTTACCATTTCGTTTATTAATTATAAACGTGCAAAGTTGGCCTCTTATACATTGCAAGCATAGGGATACACTTGGAATTCGATATTCATTTAATTCGTGTACTAAAACTAAACGTCAGATTTTAACCAAAAACGGATATGTTATAGATTAGTAATTAAAGAATGTATATATATATATAAAGTTCTAGAATGATTTACCACCTATTTAAATAATTATTAATTTTTAACTTTGATAAATTCCCGAACACATGACGTAAATATACGATATGGCAACACCGCATTCGGCGCGCTCTTCGAAATGTAAAAACGTGGTATTGACAACTTACTCGCATTGTAAATAGCAAGTTATTATTATTAACATTTAATGTTTTTATTTATAATAATAATAGTTACTATTGTTATTATAATTATCACTATTGTCAGCAAAAGTAATAATTATAATATTGTTAAAAATAAATCTTCTATTCTTGTCTAATATTGTAAATTGTTGCCAGATTTATTTGTTCTTTTTTACCGACATGTCAAAACCCTGTAGTTCATGCTAAATTCCGCTAGATGCCACGACTTTCAGTGAACAACAACCTTAAACAACCTATTTCGAAATATATTTTTTATGTACAGGGTGTTATTCGTACTGTTATTTTCTTATAAGTGTATTGTTATTAATTTCTATAAAAAACCACTCTGTACATTAAAAATAGATCCAATAAATTTGGGTCGAATTTTTCAATAATTAAATTAAATAAAAAATATTCAAATATCTTCATTTTCTTTACTCTTTTACCCAGAATTCGAGAACCAGAATCTGAAAAAAAAATTACACAAAATATGAATTATATTAAAATGGATATTTTTCTTTGAAAAGTTTTAAGATAAAAACACATATCTACAATGAAACAATCTATGCACATCGTTGTTGTTTTTTTAAATACATAGACTTAACAAAAATCACAATTCCATTCCAGTAAATAGAGCAATTAACTACCGGCCATTTTATAATTAAACTCCGCTGATTGCACCGGCATAAAGCGCATTTATCCATCAGCACACATACACACACACACACATCGACACACACACATACACACACACACACAAACACACATACATTAACACGTACACATCCGTAATGCAAGGGTTGGAAAATGTATTTGATTAAAAGATGTAATTATAGAAAAAAAGAGTAGGCCATGAAATCTAGCAGGCGAGAATTTCATATTGTTTTAATTCATGATCTAATAATACAAGGCCTGCTCGATAGTTCATTTGTTTTATATTATGACGTCATCGCCAAGATATTTGTAACAAATGGAATATAAATAAATAAACGATAAATACTGTTTACATATTAATTAATTAATTGAAGCATAACACATATAAATTTCTTCTTGATGTAATACGTCATCGACACGAAATTTGTATAAAATGGCGGCTGTTAAAATATCCATGATATGAGTTGGTTGAAGGAGAGGTGGGCATTGACTCGTTAATCCGTTACTCGTTAATTAACGAAGTTAACAAAATGCTTAACGGATTAACTTTTAAGTTAACTCAAAAAAATGTTAACGCTTTTGTTAACTTCCGTTAATTTTATTTGGTTATTTGATAATAAGTATATAACAAAGTTGTCGAAATAGCAAAAAGGTCTTCAAACACTTTGGATGGTTAACTTTTAACGGTTAACTTTAACTTTCGTTAAATTTTCGGTTAATTTAAACTTCCGTTAAATTTTCGGAATTTTAACGATTAACGAAGTTAACTTTTTTATTAACGGATTAACGATTAACGATGTTAACTTTTCGATTAACTGTGCCCACCTATGGCTAGAAGTAAATAAAATCTTTTTTATTAACGGATTAACGATTAACGAAGTTAACTTTTCGATTAACTGTGTCCACCTATGGCTAGAAGTAAATACAATCTTTTTTATTTACGGATTAACGATTAACGAAGTTAACTTTTCGATTAACTGTGTCCACCTATGGCTAGAAGTAAATACAATCTTTTTTATTTACGGATTAACGATTAACGAAGTTAACTTTTCGATTAACTGTGCCCACCTATGGCTAGAAGTAAGTAAAATCTGAAGAGTAGGGTGGGAATAAAGGAAAAAGGAATAATAGGGAAGAAAAAATAAATGGAAAAAGAATGTATTTGTTTTTTTGTATTTTATAACTGATTCATTCTTGAATGTAATAAAAGATGTTGACAACTTCTGACACAGAAATAAGTCATGCCGAAATTTAAATGTCACGACAGTAAATGCATATGCCATCTATATAAAAAAGATGTTATAAAAAATGTATACGTATGTTAAGATTCATTTTAAAGGAGATAATAATACTGGAGAAATCATGAAAGGGCAAATCGGTGAACCGTCGAAAACCAATAAATTTTAGCAAAGATTCCGTTCCTGTCATAAAAAAGAACAAAGGGAATACTTGGGAAATATCATTAAACGTCATAGGTTCTTTAAAGAGTGAAGAGAGAGAGATAGAGTAAGTTTTAGGAGTAAATATTTTAACCTCTTTTTGATGTGTTTTCGTATCCATTTTTTATGCAGGAAAGTTCTTATGTAAATGTCTGATAAAATGTTGCCGAGGCAGTGGCGGGTTGGGAAGAAATACCTAGGGACATATCATATAATTTATAAATACGGGACAAATTTAACTTATATAAAAATCCTTCCTTTTTCGTGGATAATTGATTCTACGAAAAAAGCGCGTAAAACATATAATACCGGGTGTCCTAGATAATTTTTCCAGCATGGGGATCTCAGTATCTATAAGAGATACAGGTTTGATTAAATGAGATGAATTATTTGTAAGAAAGTGGTGAGTATTATTACACCAAAAAATATTCATAATTCTATGTGGTTTAGACGGTATACCGAAAAAACTGAAAATTCGGAATTTTTTAAAATTGCTGTAACTTTTTTGTTCGAGTAGATAGGTAGGTACTTGTTTGTTTGTGGTTTCTTAAGGCACTTTTTTGTGTAGAATTGATTGGTGTATTTAGATTTTTTATATCACTTTTAGTTTCTGAGTTACAAGCCATATCTTTAATTTTTCTTATGGGCCACTAAGTTGACTGTAACATATTTGAACGTGTTCTTTATTCTACTTTACAACGATATGTCACTTGCCATACTTATTATCGAAAAAAAATATAATGTATTTTTTAAATAGTTGATTGTTTTCGAATATTCATTTGTTATTTTGATTGTTGTTATTGTGATTTTTGTTAACAATTTTTGTTTTTCATGGCTCACTTAAATATTTGTAATAAAATACTTCATAAATATCACTGACATTTAGTACATCTTAGCGGCTCATAAGAAAAACTAATGTTATGGCTTGTAACTCGGAAACTAAAAGTGATATAAAAAATCTAAATACATCAATCAATTCAAAACAAAAAAGTACCTCAAGAAACCACAAACAAAAAGTATTATCTGCTTGAACATAAAAATTATAGCCGTTTAAAGAAATTCCGAATTTTCAGTTTTTTTGGGTATACTGCCTAAACCACATAAAATTATGAATATTTTTTGGTGTAGTAATACTCACCCTTTTCTTACAAATAATTCATCTCATTTAACTAAACCTGTATCTCTTATAGATACTGAGATCCCCACGCTGGAAAAGTTATCTGGGACATATTATTATAATATTTTTTTCTAAAATTAAATATTATGTACGTATTTGTCAAGAAAAATATTAGTTATTAAACTTTAAGCTTTGCTTCTGTTGAATTTTTGATCGATTTAAAAATACTACGAAATTCATATTATATAAATGTACAAAGTGGTTTACCTGGAACAATTACTTTAATAGGTTATTGTATATTTTATGTTATGTATATGTATGTACTCATTTTTTCCAGGAAAACATCCAATATACAACTAATTCCTTTACATCAAAATAAAAAGTAGATTGTCAATTTAAAACAAATGAATAAAAGTATTTTCTGTATTTTTCTTCTTTTAGTTATTCGGATAAACTGTTATTTATTATTTTTTGAAAGAAACAAATATTAATGTTTATAGTTTATTTTGAAACAGAAATGAAAAATAAAAATATTTTTTTAAAGATTTGAGAATGTTGTATTTTTAAAATTAATATGAGATAATTTGTTTTGTATATTTTTAAAAAGGATGGATTAATATTTATTGTCCGCGTAGCATAACCAAAATTTTTTTTTGGAAAATTCAAAAAGTAATCGTGAGGTGTATTTTTGAACGGCTGAATCTCCGCGAAAAATGGTCGTAGAACAGTTTTACAAAAAGTGTTTTAAAGCTTGAACCTTCTTTTATGGATCAGATTTTTTTTATCATTGTACGACCATGTTTTAACCAAGTTATTTGTGATCAAATAATATTCGATAAACTATCTTACATACATTTGCTAGCTAGCAAGCACCTCTCGAGGTATCAAACTTATATGACAGTTTTCTTGAAGTTTCATGAAGACTTTGACATGTTTTGCGCACACGTTGTATGTAAACACCAATTAAAACAGTAATTTTTATAAAAATTATTTTGTAAGGTCAGAGTTGCCAACTGCGTTACTAACTGATCTAAATTCTATTTTTATATATTATCACAGAATTAATACCCCATTTGTGAGTGTTTGCTACCTAGCTCATTTTTTATACCGGACATAAGATGCTGTAAATTTTTTATCAAATTAGGTCCATAATGTTTGAACCCGCTACTGAAAATTGTTGCATATAAATATGTAAATGAGATACTTCAAGTTGGGGAGAATGTATATAATTTATACTGAAATAATATTATTGAATGTTTTCACTTTTTGATCTTAATGTAAATACGAAATATGAAAAATTCGTTAGACGAAAAAAAACAACTTCAAATTGAGTTCTTGTGAAATATAAAAAAATACAAGAACGAGCTCGTATATTTTTGTGTGTATTGTGTAAATAAAATCGAATTTATTTCTTGAAGAATGTTTCTTTAGTAAATATATTTTTAAGATATTTTCCTCCTTGAGTTATTTTAATTTTTAAAAGCTTATACCTTCCGAGTATAATGTTTTAATATTTTTTATATGAATATATTAAAAAATATTTCGTTTCATATTATTTTCAGTATTCGATTTTTATTATAAAAATGTATTTTCTAAAATAAATATTTGTATGACAAAGAATCCTTACGGAATTAAACATTAAAAGGAAAAAATAATTAAAAATTTTGAGTAAAGCTGCCCAAGATTTATTTGAAGAAACTAATATGATACTATAAATAATTATATTATTTAAAAAATATAGTATTTGACACCATTAACCCATTAATTCCCAGTATCCTATTTATCTCTTTGAGGCACGGAATTTTAGCAAATAAAAAAAACCATGTTGCACAGAATTTTTTTAAACTTTTTTTTAACAAATTTGGTTTATTTCAATTAGTTAAAAATACAATAACTCTAAACTCAAAAAGTCATTGAGCCACTTTCAACGGCTGGCGAGCCTGTACTGACAAGTTTAACGGTCAATCAATCAAGCAAATACCAGTAAGACACCTGATGTGAAATTATTAACTAGTTTCAAGAGGTGGGACTAAATTTATACCTCAGTTCCAGTAGCAATTTTAATTTTTCGAAGTGGTATAAAAAAAGTCCCACCATGCAGATTGAAGTAACAAAAAGGTGGGACACTTTCAGTCCCGTCTAGCCCCAAAGAGTTATAGGACATAATTTTCTATTTTTTTCTCTGACTTAATAATGTTGTTAATTTGATTTTCATTACCAATATGTTTTTTAAGTCTCTCTACTTACAATAATTTTTAAAATGATAAATTATAAGATTTTTAAAGTAACCGTGTAATTTATTCCAGCTAGCTGATATTTAAAGTTTTTTCACTAAGTACCTATAGAATTTATCTTTATGGTCATATTTTCAGTAAGAATTGAGAACTTGATCAAAAAATATTCGAAGAAATAAAAAGTCGGTAAGTAATGGGTTAATCATAAGGACTGAAATGTTCTAAATAGTGTAGTAAATATTACTATAATTTACAATCAAGTTTTTTTTACGTAAAATAAGTCAGTATTTTAATAATAAACCTAATTTTCAAATGTAATATTTAACTTATTTGCCACGTGATCACAAACGCGTCTAGCAGATCTGTCAGTGGTATGACGTAATTATTTACTAATACTCGATCCCTATTGGTTGATTTCAATTTGTTTTAGTAAACAGTTACGTCAAGCATACTACTTGATTTTGAATGCACGTTTTGGCGGTAACTTTTTCATCTAAATAGAAAAAGTTTTTTCGCATTATTTTGGAAATAGATACTAAGGAAGTATCTATTATATAAATATGCACGATTTACAATATATTTTATTTAGTCAAAATATTTTGTTGGAAAATAATTTAGATTAGATCAATATTTCTCTCGGTTCCTTACAAAAGTCTTGTCTTGTGTGCAGCTCTATTTTATAAAGTAGATTAAAATCGCATCAAGTATACTAATAGAGTGTTTTAAAAGTTCTGTGTTACAATATAATTTGGCAATATCAATTCTTTTGTTATTAAAAACATTGTAAAAAAATCAAAACGCCTGAGGAATATTCGTTTAGCGCTTGTATTTGTATCTAAAAATATTTGTTCTTGACATCTAAAACGATAACGAGAAATAAATAATCGATCAAATAACGGTAAATATCGGTAAAAACAAAACAAAATAATAAAACAATGTCGCCTAATACAACAAAGTATGACTTTGTGGTATTTACATTCAATTACGAAATCTGTGTACCTTTCGAAAGAACAAACAATAGCAATGATCAAAGGAAGTGGGAGGAGCTTGGTAACCGGATGTCGGATAAAAAGACCAGCAGCACGTATCCGGTGTAGCAACGTCGCGGCGGCGGTATGGTATCATTGACGGCGTCGTCGTTCGGTGTCACTGGGTGTATCAGTGCCACCAAAACTTTTTTTTTTGTAATTCAGACGACTTTAGAAATTTTTTTTTAATAATTTTTTGATACTGATTAGATTAGTTAGAGTGTTAGACAAATAGAGGCAGGGTTCGAAAAATTGTTTTTGGCATCTTTAAAATATAGTAGCAAAGTTAAATCTGATCAAAATCAATTTTTGTCGATTTTTTTATGCTATTGATGAATCCGTTTCTAAAGACCATTTAAGTCAAAGGCTCCAAACCTTTTTTGTACGTAGACCCCTTTTGAAAGAATGATAGAGTTCATAGACCCCTTCTGTAATTATTTATGAATTAAAAATTGTAAATTACCTTTTTTAAACTGTTTTTAGACTCTGGCATTGCATAAAAAACATTGAGTTTCAAAAAATACAAATTTTATATACGCTTGGTGCACTATAGACCCCTTTTAAACTTCTATAGACCCCCAGGAGGTCCACATAGATCACGTTGGAAACCCTGATTGAAGTATATCTTAAATAATATGAGTCGGTTTGAAAATGTGTGTAGTTAGCCCCCCTTTTGTTGAATTTCAAAATTTTGAAAGTTGTGCTAAATTGTGCTAGTTGTTGCTGACATAGTTTCAAAACGTCAATACTTTAATATAATTTTTTGGCCCCCCAAAATAAAAATAAATTTTTCACACGCTAACTTCATACTAGAAGAAAATGTTTTTTTAGTTTTATTAGAGTAGTTTTTATTTTAGAGGGGAAATATTTTGGCATAATGTAGTACAAATATAGCACAATTTAGCACAACTTTCAAAATTTTGAAATTCGACAAAATAGGGGCTAACTTCGCACTAGCTCTATTTGAAGAATATTTAAAAAAAATAGTTCATAGAATCATCAACAGTTACTTTTATTTAAAACATCTAAACCTCGTATATGACATTTTGTTTAGTAGATTAAAAAACTGTATTAATTTTATTAGTTAGTAAATCGTCAATTTTCTAACAATCAATAACTAAACTACGGTTAGTTAACCGGGATTCTTTTTACTTTATACAATTCACTGAATATTTACTATTTTATGAAAGAAAATAATATGAACTAATTATCAGCTGGGAACTAGGTTTCTGGGTGTAAGCCACGATGATTTGGTCATGTTATCGGTCAACGTTTCGTAACACATTACAGTGGACATCTTCTAGAAGAGCTCTGAAGATGTCCTCTGCAATGTGTTGGTCGATAACACAGCCAAATCGACGCGATTTACACCCAGAAGCCAAGATTCATATCAAGATCACCGCGGAAGCCTCAATACTTGTATAGTTATCAGTTTGCTAACTATTGCATTAATATCATAATCTTTAGAAGAAAACAGTTATTTCCTTTATTTATAAAGTATCCATAAAGACATAAACAATATAAGTATTTTTTTTTTAATTTCACCTACACAATATTCTCTAAGACACCTTTTACGATTCTCACTGTATTATGTATGCTGTACGTATGTATAATCATAAATATAAAACGTTCCTTTTGTACGTCACAAAAAGAATATTACAATTATATGTTTCATCATATATTCCGTTGTAAAAAATTATGCTATCACATCAAGTGTATTGATGTGTGTAGGTATATATGTATGTAAAAACCCCAAAGGGGACGCGGCAGGATAGATACAAAACGACCTTATTTGTGAACTCGACAGTGGCGTCGCGCTAACAGATTTTAATGTCAGAAAAAAATACTGCTTAAAAAACGTTTAACTTATTTACTTACTTAGCTTGGGGTATCAAACTGATATGACAGTTCTCTTGAAGTTTCATGAAGAGTTTGACAAGTTTTTCTTTATTTTTATATATTTTTGCATAATACCAGTTGTAAACTTTCCTTAATACGAACCTGATCTAATTAAAATATGTTCATTTGAATTTTATTAATATAATAATAATTTTGATCCGCTTGTCTAATATTTTACACACTCAGTAATGAAAATAACATTTATAAACATCGTACCCATTACTGGGTATTATTAAAAAAATAATACCCAGTAATGGGACTGAATACAAATCCCCTTCTAGAACAATAAAATTAATTTTGGTGGTGAATCTATATTTAAACTATGTTCAGGAATGAAACATTTTAATTCCACTTAAAAAAAATTAAGCAGCATAAAAATCACTAATAATCAAACTCGCTTCACTAATAATCATTCGCATAAGAAAATACACATTTTGTGGATGCCCGACTGATTCGCGATGTTTAAATGTTCACCATTTTGACACCCATTGGCCGATTATCATCAAATCACGTTGTAAGACAGTAAAATGTACGTATATTAATATTCAGTAATGGTATATAGTAATCAAATATCAACACATATTTCTAATTCAGTACATTTAATTTAACATTGACCAACACTGGGGTCAGGCCCAAGACTGGTGCCAGTACCTTAGATTATTTTATAATACTAGACATTATTACATATATTAAAATTTGTTTTCATGCAATGGTATCATTTATATGGGGTAATGGGAGAGATTATTAACACTTACTCAAACGTTCAGGTACAATTATTTATAACGAACGTCGTACGCCACTGTCTATGGAACAATGAAATAATGCATTGTCTTCTATCTCCTTCCATTTCGCGAGTAATTGTTTTCTATCTTTATCGCATTCACAGAACAGTAAGTGGTGGAAAAGATTTGAATTTTATTGCCGAGTTGTGCATGATTATAAACCGTATTTATCATTCTGAAGTGTGCCAAAGACAAAGGACTTGTTGTGATTTACCTCTTTCTCTCTCACTATCCTGCTCTAGCAGGAATTGAATTATCTAATAGTTATTCTATTGTTTTATTTTATTTATTTTTACTAGAACAATGTTTCACGAAAAGAACAACTCATGTAAAAGAATTATGTTTTTATTTGAATTCTAAAATTATTATTGTAGGTATCCTATAAAGTAATTTAGTAGATGTTTTATGGGGATTCTAAATCTGATGGTTAAAAAGGATTGTTCTGAATTCCACTTGAATCAAATATAGTCTTATGTAGTTTTCTTTGATTAGAATTAAAGCCAATAATAAAACTAAGTATTTTCTCTGTCTTGACAAAGACGTACAACGAAAAGTAGATGTTTCAGGGGGGTTCTATATCAAATTGTTGTAAGATATGTCTCTCTAAGTACTAAGTATGTAGTTTTCTTTGATTATAATTGGACGCAGCAATAAAACTATACTTCCCAAACCTGACAAAGACACACAACAAAAAGTAGATGTTTCAGGGGGGTTCTAGATCAAAATGTTGTAAGATATGTCTCTTTAAGTAGGTATGTAGTTTTCTTTGATTAGAATTGGACGCAGCAATAAAACTATACTTCCCAAACCTGACAAAGACACACAACAAAAAGTAGATGTTTCAGGGGGGTTCTAGATCAAAATGTTGTAAGATAATAATATGCCTCTTTAAGTAGGTATGTAGTTTTCTTTGATTAGAATTGGACGCAGCAATAAAACTATACTTCCCAACCCTGAGAAACACACACAACAAAAAGTAGATGTTTCAGGGGGAATCTAGATCGAAAGGTTGAAAGGGGAGATCCTTAGAGAATGTCCCTTGCATCAAGTTGCAGTTTTTCCTCTGTTGGAATCCGGACTGAAAATTGCTAAATATTTGAAGAACGTTGGAGAAATAATTCACTTTAACGGATAGGGAATGCGGCCCGAGTAGAATTCCAAATTTATTTGATTTTAATTATGTCGGGAAACAATAATAAAATTCTATCTACTACAATTTATTTTTGTAATTGTTTAACTGTTATTGTTTCAAATACGGAAAAAAAGAAACATAAAGAATTACAGTTTTTTTCTGTACATCCCGGATAGCTATTATTATAAAATATTTTTTACTCTCTGAATCTTTAATTTATATTGAGTATCTGTGACATTACTACAAGTAAAAAATATTTTATAATGAATAAGGTTGTCGCTTACTATTCAGGAAAATACTGCGTAATTCTTCAGGTTTCTTTTTTTCCATGTATGCATTAGAAATTATTCAATATTCCTCAAGCTAAAGAAAGACGTGACTTTTATCAAGAAGCTATGAAAATAAATTTTTAAAATTTATTTTTATAAAATTTTTTGGCCAAAAAATTCGAAATGATATTTTTATATTAAATTATTTTTATAATGCTGATGTGTATTAAAAGAGATAAATCGTTTTCTGCATCTTTATTATATACAGACTAATGCGTTTTTACACAATACATGTCCAAAAAATAATTTCCGTAATAAGAAAATTTCATGCAATTCAGTTTTCATCTATTGAAAAATGTTTTATAATAAATATATTCAGTTATATTCAAATCAGAATCACATCACAAAGTATACACATACATACAAACATTGACAAAGGAAGCTCCCGGCTAGAATTCTATGCACAAAAACTACTTTAACACATTAAAGCCGGTATATTATGTGAATTTTCATTTCATAATTATTTTTAAATTATATGTATATGTATTATGTTAGCGCATTTTCTTTCATCCCCTCCCCCTTCTGTCATATTTAAGATAAAATAAGAAACACCCCCCTGCACCCTTAAAGGTGTATAAAGTTTTTTTTTTCATATAAGAAAAATATTTTTTATTGTATTAATATGTAATTTGTTTATTCATTTGACAAACAAAAATAGAAAATAATTAGTTTCACAAATCCGATCTACCCTCAGAAATAATAAAATTGAGACCCCTTTACTCCCGAAACATATTTACGTAACACTTTTTTTAATTGGGATTGAAATGGTTAATTAATTGAATGTGTATTTATTTCAAAATTTAACATTAAAAAAAGTAATGCAAAATATTATTAGAATAAAATGTCAACGTTAACACGTTATTTCATTCGGTCGGAATGGGTTAATAAGAAAAGTACGAGGAAAATTCTAACATGCACAATATGTAGATGTTATTGTTAGGAGCCCTTTTCCGTAAACTTGTGTGCCATTTACCTCGGGGTCTAATTTGGGGTCGTTGAGATAGATGCCGATAAAAAGAAAATTTATGAGATGTGAATGTGTGGAAACTCCAGAGCAAATAAAACCGGAGCGTGTTCAAAAAGAAAAATTGCTCTAAACGCATGATACATGTATATATTTACGACAACAACTCTCTAGCAGAAAAAAATAAATATCGTTGGTTGTCCACATGTATTTTTAAAAGGCTTGTATTTAAATGCACTTTTTTATAATAATAAACACTTTTTATTTAATTGTTTTCATTTATATCAAATATACTACTTGAAAAATTAATTATTCAAGATTAAAGAAATATATTGAACTAACTTTCCACTAAAAATAAATACTTTGCAGCATAGGCGCCGACTTTTCATTTAACCTGGGGGGGGGCGAGATTTTCATAATTTTGGGGGGGAGGGGTGCAAAAAATTTCCTTAAAAAATGTGCAATATCCAACTTTCGTAATAACAACAAAAATTTCAGAAACGCAACTAATAATGTGAAAAAACAACTTTTTTTCATCAAATTATTGTAGTTTCGATAAAAATCTATCAAACTTTAATTATTTGAAATAATTGAAAAGTGGACATTTATATTTAATTTACAGAGGGTAGAGGCTCATGAAACGTAAACGACGATTTTAGCTGAAAATATAGTAAAGTGTAGAAAAGTCGTAGAATTTTTTTTAAAGCTGTTGATCTATAACTAAGCTTTGTAAAGGAAATAAAAGATGTTTTAGTATTAATTTCCTTTTTGAAGAAATTTTTAGTGATCATTTTTACTCAAGTGACAAGTATTTGAATATTTACACCTTTTTTAAAGTAAAAATCTTTAATTTAAAAGAAACTAAAGTTCAGCTGCATAGGGGGGGCGAAGCCCCCCTGGTATAATATCTGGGGGGGCGATCGCCCCCCTCGCCCCCCCGTAGTCGGCGCCGGTGCTTTGCAGTAAAGAAAATAATACTTTGCACTATACCTAAATTTGGACGTGTCAAATTTAAAAAATACATATTTTTGATTTATATGTTTTTTTTGTGATTTTTTATATTTTTACCTAACGTAAAAACGAACCAACTTCCTTTCACCCCAATAGATTTGATATTTTTAATGTAATTTTTTTGTTTTTCTATATTTTAAAACGATTAAATATTCGCCTTCTGCATTAAAAAAATAAAAAGGTATTAAAATTTATGTTGCATGTATAAAGTGCATTTACTATAAAATTTTAAGTTCAAAGGATTGAAATTGATGCTCGATGTAGTACAAAGTGAATACTGCCTAAAATGCAGTGAAATTAAATATAACCCTTTTTAAACCATTTTAAACAGTTGTGTATTGTATACAAAATCTAACAATTAAAATAACTAATAATGGACTGCGATTTAGTTCATTTATAGGTTATGTTATTTCAGCTGTCAATTTATTCTACTTGGAAAATTTCAGTTTAGTTTGTTCATGGGTTAGATTATTTTATAGATTACTACCCTAGTTTTTTTTTTATTTATTTGCTCAAAATGAGATTAACTATTTATTTATGTATAAACAATACTATACTCGCAATAACGGTTACTCACTTAACGGCGTTTCGCAATAACGGCGCTTTTAAATCTCCATATTCTTCCCTTTCAATTCTAAATAAATCATGTACTTACTGTACGTATTAAATATTTATTTAAAGGTAAACATTGCAGAGGCTTTCGCGGTGTTTATGTTGATTTTATAAGGGCCCACTATAACGTACTGCGAAACATTGGCTAACAGAACGACCAAATGTCTTTAAAACTATTATTTGTAAAAAAAATCACCTGTATATGTTTATATACTTATTTTTTTTCTCATGTCAATGGGATTATCGGAAATGAAATAAGTGCCTATAACGTGTCCAAGTCTAAATACATTGTTTAGCCGGCTATATATCTTAGTTTAATTCAATCTAAGATACGACGGAAAGCCACCCCCGTATATATGTATTTTTTGTCAGCTTTGTACGGACATAAATCAAAGGGTCGGTCATACAAGACGCTTGGGGATTATTGGGATCGAGTTCGCGAATAATACTTTTTTATATTCGCATGACAGTTTTTTAATTTTAATTGGACGTAGGCGTATAACATATACATATATATTACATACAAATATATAAAATCATAGAAAACAGGGTCGTGTTAAAAGAAAGAGACGGAAAATAGTTTAGGATATACTTGTCCTTGTTTATTTCATTCTTCTTAGAAAAAGAGATAGATATATCCTAAACGCTACCGCATATCTCTCACTGTTTTGAAGAAATATTACACCATTATTTTAACACAAATCATGGGAGACATGACCTCCCCCCATAAACCTAAAAAATTACAGAGAATTTAATAGAAAAATGCTTATTAAATATTCTAAAATAACATTTTATGTACATTTCACAGATCATAACCCCCCTCCCTCCAAACTGTCATTTCTCAGTTCATACCCCCCCCCCCCCCAAATTGTAGGTGTAGATCCGCGCCTGCTTTTACAAGATACATGTTTTCTAATACGGGAATTTCCATTTACGGAATTTTAACAATATTTACCTGTATTGTGGGGGTCGACTGGCTCCCACAGGTCATTTTTTGATGTTTTATACAAATTTAAGCATCGTGCGCACCTGACATTCAAATCAATTTCCTATAACTCATATAAAATAATTATTTTAGCCATATTTAAAATTAATTATATTAAAAATAATGATTTAATGATTGTTAGTCAGTGTTCATCTGACTTCTTTAAATAACTTTCAGATTTCTTCATAATATCTAGTGTATCTCTTTCGTTCTTGGGAGGGGGTTATAACCCATTAACCCCCCATTATATACACGTCTGCAGCTTCCTCCCACTATATGTAATATATCTATTGTATATCTTTAATTTCAAGGTTCGATTTTTTAGACCAAATTTTATTCTTCGTATTAGAATTTAATTTAATAGAAATTTTGTCTTAAGGTTATTTTCTTTTATAACGCTACTGAAAAATTAATTTAAAAATTTGTTGGTTATATTTAATGGTTTATTTTAGAAACGCAATATTTATAGAAACAAAAATGATATTTCGAATATGTATAGAAAATATATTATTAAAACACATAATGAAATGTGGATATTTGATAACTAAGTAAATAATGAATGCATTGTTATAAATTTTGTTTAATTATTTATAGTTGTATGAGTGTTTTTTTTTGTTTTATTAACTAATGCAAATAAACGGCCAGAAAATCAATACTAGCTGATATATATGTACATACCTACATATTTATATGTTATCATATACATACATCAAATGGAAATTACGTGTTATTATCGCGTAACATATGTATCTAGATATCTCATTTTATTTAATTACAAATATAATTAGGTACATATTGATTTTATTTAATAACTTATATATAGGTGATTCTATTCAAAAGTGGAACAGTTTTGGACCTAACCTTACTTGACAAATTTGTAGTTCATACTGAAGGGATTCACAAATTTTTTTGGCGCATTAAAAAAAGGTTAAGTACTAAAAATACTTTTAATTTAATATCAGCGAGTGGGGTATCAAATAAAAGCTGACAGTTCAATTCAATGAAATATATAAACTTTTTGTTATTGTTTATTATAATCTTTGATTAACAAATTATCAAAAAACTTGTGAAAATTGAATAATTTATAACGACAAGCATTCCACGTATTAAAAAAAAAATAGAATATAGGTTAAATATAAAATACAGTGTACTGCCATTTTTTAGATAATATTTAAAGAAAACTAGGGCGGTTATTACACTACAAATAAATATCATATTTTTTTGATCAAATAAATTTTATCACATTTCTTTGTTAGTGTAATATTCGTCTATGTTAAATGTGATAAAATTTCTTAAATTAAAAAAATATGACAGTGTAATAAGTTATCTTTTATAATATTCATAATATTTCTCTGATCATAGATAATGACAATCTCAATATTTGATCATATCTTTGTCAAAGATCTTTGACATATTTATTTGATAGCTTGTAATAGCCGCCTTAACATGGAAAATTGTAAATGCTGCATTTTAGATATGCTAGTATTATTACAAAAATAAACATTTAAGATTTTTATCAACAATTTTTGCAGTTTTGTATTTATAATGCGTACAAAATTGAGTGTCCAAAGGCTTTTGCACGGCAATTTTTATAAAATATATAAAATTCTTCAGTTCTTTATAATGATGTATAAAGATTCCCTCTTTACCCTATTAGTAAAATCAAAACAAAACAAAAAAAGTTTTAAATCATCCATTTTTTTAAATGCACCCCTGCTTATATATGATACATACACATACCACGTGATTATACATAAAATATGAGTTCCCCCCCTCTCCAAAATATATAAAATTCTTCAGTTCTTTATAGTGATATAAAAAGATCCCCTCTTTACCCTATTAGTAAAATAAAAAAAAAATAAAAAAAATTTAAATCAACCATTTTTATAAATACACCCCTGCTTTTATATATGATACATACACATACCACGTGATTATACATAGAGTATGAGGTCCCCCTCCCCCCTCTCCTCTATATACAGTAGGAGTAAAGAGTAGAGCGGGGTGGGTGGGCGTTGGAATGGTGTGCGTATGTTAAGTTGGAGTAGGTATTTTATGTGCCCCCATCTAGTGGTAGGACAGTGAGTTACGAGTACTGGGGAGTCATAATTCAATTATGACCCAGTGATGTTATATCACAAGCGACGACCTTGTACGTGTACACTGATGGAACACGTCGGTTAATTATTGGCCTGATTGGGGCTAATTGGAGTTTGATTTAAGCATAAGTATTATATAAATAAATATAATACATCTAGTTTATTAACCCTTTGTAGCTCAAGATCTTAAAAATTTAAATTATGTTGATAAAGAGACAAGCTTAGGCATATAAAAAAAACACGTATTTTTCAGAAATTAAAAAAAAATATTTATTTAACTTTTTTGGGAGTGACATTACTGTGAGTTAAGCGTAAAAAATACTTATGTGGTATGGCATGATTTGAAACAATTATTTAGTTTGTTGTAGCATAATGCTACACCGCATTTTTCGCAAATTGTTTGTGAAACGCCATGCACTGGGGAAACTTACAACGTATTCTTTTTTCTACCCAAATCGGCCAGTAGCCGATCTGGTCCTGCCTTACTGCCAATAGTTACGTAATAATACGTAAGTCAATAGATTATGCTACCTGTGAATTTTACTTGATACTAAATTATTGAGTGGTATGTTATAGTATATGTTACACATATTTGAATGAACTAAATATATTTAGTACGTATATTAGCGGGATTATTGAGGTTTGTTACAGAAATGTCACATGCGGCTACAAAGGGTTTAATACACTGCCGTGTAAAAATCTTTGGACACTCATTTTTTGCGTATTGAAAATATAAAACTGCAGAACTGTTGATAAATAATCTTTAATGTTGATAAGAGTACTTAGTTACAACTTTTGTAATAATCCTAGCATATCTGAAATACAGCATTCACAATTTTCCATGTTAAGGAAATTTTTTGTATTATATGTCTGAAAGGTCAGGTTTACTCATGTTGAAAGTATTGACGCACAGTGTCTTTCAAGCTAACGACAAATTGCTTTTTTACTATTATTTTCGCTATTTTGAGGATTTTTATTGATTTAAATCTGTATATTTACATTCGAAATCACAGGTGCCCAAAAACTTTTGCACGGCAGTGTAGGTGGACATTGAAAATTGTTGTATTTATTATAAAAGAAGGGGAATGAAACTAATATCATTCGAAAGGTATTGTGTTTTAGATGGTTCTAGGAAAGAAGCCCACAGGAAAAAAGCTCATAGGAAAAATACCCACAGGAAAAAAGCCCACAGGAATAATACCCACAAAAAAAAGCCCACACGGAAAAATGCTCACACGGAAAAATGCTCACACGGAAAAAAGCTCACACGGAAAAAAGCACACATGGAAAAATGCTCACACAGAAAAATGCTCACACGGAAAAATGCTCACACGGAAAAAAGCTCACACGGAAAAAAGCCCACACGGAAAAATGCTCACACGGAAAAATGCTCACATTAAGAAATAAATAGGATACAGATGTTTAACATATTTCATGTATGTTAGCTACTGTATTGACCTTATATATTTACAATATAAATACCTGTTCAGCTTGTTACATTATCAATCAAATATTCAATCTAAAAATATATTTATTTAATAATTTCCCAGAAAGGATTCAATCTCCGGTTTGTTTATAATCTAACAAAGGCGGAGATTGAATTTTCGTATTTTATACTAGATTAATTCCCTTTCGCCCCAATAGATTGCCCTAACCAAGGTGGAGATTGAATCCCCGTTTCTTATACTAGATTAATCCCCTTTCGCCACAATAGATTGCCCTAACCAAGGCGGAGATTGAATCCCGGTATTTTATACTAGATTAATCCCCTTTCGCCACAATAGATTGCCCTAACCAAGGCGGAGATTGAATCCCCGTATTTTATACTAGATTAATCCCCATTCGCCCGAATATTTTGTTAGCAAAATTAAATATTTGTGATTTTCTATATATTTTTTTTAACATATTTTTGATACCTACTCTATTTTTCAACATTTACCGTGTCTCTTGGTAAAACCTAGGTTTTACCTCAGTTCGGGCTTTTACAGTAACATATATATACATATCTAAAATAAGAATAAATAAAGTTGTGACAGTACAGAAGTTTGGCATATATGAAATCATAAAAAATGACATACAATACAAATAAATAACAATAATGTGCCGTCTTGAATTAGTACATCTGTATCCTATTTATTTATTAATGTGAGCATTTTTCCGTGTGAGCATTTTTCCGTGTGGGCTTTTTTCCGTGTGAGCTTTTTTCCGTGTGAGCATTTTTCCGTGTGAGCATTTTTCCGTGTGGGCTTTTTTCCGTGTGAGCATTTTTCCGTGTTAGCATTTTTCCGTGTGAGCATTTTTCCGCGTGAGCATTTTTCCGTGTGGGCTTTTTTCTGTGGGTATTTTTCCTGTGGGCTTTTTTCCTGTGGGTATTTTTCCTATGGGCTTTTTTCCTGTGGGCTTCTTTCCGGTCACCGTTTTAGATGTGTACTTAAAAAAAACCATGCGTGTATGTTGCCGTTAAGGCTGGTAAAATATTGGTCGAATTTTGTTAAAATTGGCGATACTAATATTTACATTTATTTGATTTTTAAAATTTTAATATGTAACGGTAAAAATATTACTTATGGAATCTGTACTGCATCGTTCTGCCTGCCATAGCTTTCTAGCTACTGGACCCTTTGAATTATAAAGCTACCCCCCCTCCTAAATATGATTAGTTTTTATTTAATATCTGCAGAAACTACTGTAATTTAGTTATGGTTTAATATTAATATTAATGAAGTGTTATCGATTTTCAGTTTTAACTAATACTTATTTAATATCGAGTAAATAAAGAACGAAGGAATACAAGATAAAAATTGAATTTACTATTAATTAATACTGAAAATTATCGATTATATAAATACTAAATAAAAACAAATAATTTTGAAGGGCTGTAGCTCCCTCAAGAAGAATTTTCGGGCAGCTGTTCATATAAACTTTCTTGTTTAAAATAACATTCAATCCACTGTTAAAGTTTTTGAAGTTATACTTCTTTAAAAGCGTTTTGGATGAATTTTTAATAAAGCAACGGAAACGTTAAGTGGAGTACATAATAAATTTCTGTTATGATAGTCGATAAAACAGGTTTTTAGTTTAGCATTTTTACTATGCGAAAAGAGTATAACTTCTAACGCGGATACAGAAGTATACACACCAATTTTTTTATTTTTGTTGAAAATTATCCTGTATATAGGGCAATCAATGCAAATATCGATAACTAGGAAACAACACAAATATTTAACTAATACATATGTATATACAATTACATTGTAACCACGAGTAAGTATTTAGTCGCTATCAATTTCCAGGCAAATCATAAAGACCGCAAATCTCTGAATTAGGTCAACAGCGTAACGATAACAAACAACAGAACTGCATGTCACGTGACCGGTTGCAGAAACAAAATGCGACAGTCTGCACGCACATTAATATGGCACACTGGATCGGAACGGTCTTCAAAGGAAGGCATTAAAATAATTCAGTATCATCATCAAACGTGTGCATAATCAGTGCAAATCCATCAAGCCGTGTTCTGTTACCAGTGGCGTACGTGAACGAAACAGTGGCGGCGTCTGTATGTATATATGGAGGAGGGGGAGTTGTGAAGATGTTAGATTTAGGTCGCATTTTGAATATGTGATTTGAAAATCAAGTTTTCACAAAAAATGAGATAGTGTTTTGTGGGTCTGTACTTGTCTTTATTTAAACATGAGTGTAAAAAAAATCTCTATCTTCACTTACACAGGTAGAAAGGTTTACTTGAGCCAAGTAAACCTTGTCTTGTATATAACGAAAACAATATTTTCTTAAGATAAGAGATATATTCTTAAACCAACTATAGTATTCTTGGACTAAGAAATAATGAAGTTGGATTAAGAGTACTTTTCTTATATTAAGAAAATATTGTTTTCGTTATATACAAAACAAGATTTCCTTGGTCCAATACAGTTTTTTTTGAGTTTATATGTACCAAATTATTTATGGTTTTTTTAGGATTGTTTTTGTATAAACATTAAATTACTTAAGAGAAACAAAAAAAGTAATTATGAAAAAATTCAGTATACAAGAATAAATACAATTTATAGCTTGAAATATTTTTCACAGATTTGAAATTTATTAATTTTTCGTGGAGTTATGAAGTTGTAACCTAACAAATATTGTTTTTGCAAATTTTGAAAAGTGCATGGAGTTAAAAATGCATCATCTGTAGATGTTGTTCAAAAGAATATAATTTAATTTCAACCTCAAAATGCTTTTTTGGAATTTAATTTACGTATTTTTTAAAGATTTATTTTAAATTCAAGTAAATTTAACTTATTTGACTTTGAATCCTTAGATGCCACTGTGGGGTACCAGGCGCCCCACATTATTTCAAATTCAATGTAAGCTGTTTAAATTTTACAAGATTTTAAATTTTTTAAATATAATAAATATTATGTATTTTTTTTAAATAACCGATTCAAGTGCAAATTTTTATTAATATGTTATTCTGGACTGGTGGAGCAGCTTATGGTTAATATTAATATATTTTGTGTTAAATAAAAGGTTAGACTTAGGTTTACATATTTCTACAATTTATTTAATAAATACCTAAGTACAAGTCATTAAGGCCATATCCCTTTACAACTCACAAAAGAACGCCAATGATTAAATAATATATACGCATATGTGATACATACATACATATTTCTCCCTTATTTTAGAACAAATCGATAAGAATTGAACCCTCGTATGTTGTACCCCCTCCTTAATTGTTGACGATCTTTGTTAGTCGTCTGACAGCTGTCGAATGGCTACAGCGATCGCTCAAAGGGTCTCGCAAAAAGGGACCACAACCCCCCTGATTTACAGAACGATTATTTTATATTTGAATTGTTGTTGATTTTAATCGTAGATGGCACCCGGTATCCTTGGGTTATGCATTTATTATTGTTTTTGGGGTTGAGTTATTAAACGTGATTTTTGGTTTTGAAACTAGATATTTTATCAAATTGGAATAAAAAACTTTTAAAAATACTTGAAATTATGTATCCATACATATGCGAAAGTGTGTCTGTTTGTTTGTTACCTTTTTACAGCTAAACTGCTGAACCGATCTTGATGAAATTTGGCAGGGAGATAGCTTACATCCTGAAGAAGGGCATAGGTTAATTTTTAACCTGAAAATTTTACCCTGAAAAATGTATTAGATAAAAAATGAGTATAAATGACATTTGTACGAGTGTTACAGAAATCTGCTTTACCTACATAACATTCTTCTTTTCCTTCTTCTCTATGGGGGACAGTTCCTACCTAACCTAAATTCCACTTAAACCATATACATGATATCGTACACCCGCAAAAAAAGTGTCACAACTCAATAATGTAGTTTTGAAGAAATAAGAATAAATGAAAATATAACAATTTAGGTAAATCTCAAAATTGTAAAGGTTGTATAGGAAAAGAACTGATACACAGTATTTAATTTAAATATTTCAGTATTTATGTGATGTTTGAAAAATAGTAACTATTAAAACAGTGATTAAGTATTTAAAAAAAAAAAAAAATTGTGACATTTTTTAAAAATATGCTTGTTTTGATGGTAGGTACACGAAGTACATTAATGACAATTTTTGGTATAAATATATAGTAATTTGGAATCATTCAGCATGTTTATATCAAATATGACATTTTTTAAGTTGTGACACTTTTTTTACAGGGGTGCGATATACATATGTTTATTACATCTTATTATATTATTATATGTATATATAAAATCTATTACTTAAAAGAGTTTTATTTATTTTAAAATGTTTTTATTTTGTATTTACTGAATCAGCGCCTATATGTATGCTTTACGTATGGATATTTTATTTTTTAATTACTCCCATTTTTTGGTAGTAATTCCTGTTGAAGAGTTTAATGAGAGTGAGTTGAAGTGATTGGAAAAAAATATGTTGATGATGGAGAGGAAATCAAATATCATTTACCAACAATTTATATTCATTACGGATATTCGTGTTTTTTAACATGAGCTTACTTTATTATCGTTGAATAATTATTATCTGGTTCTGGTGTATTGCTAAAAATATGTAATCGATATTCAATATGTGATTACAGTTTAATTTACATTAGTTTATTTTAAAGCTAATGGGTGTAAACTATATCAGGATATTTCTCCACTAATTGAGCAACTTGGTGTCATACTAATTTTATTATTTTATTTTTATTTTGCTGTAATTATTATGAAAAAAGATTGTATGTAATATAAAAAGTTAAAAATACACTATCATTTATTTAATATTATTTTGAAATCATAAAACACAGTCCCCTGGTCGGTCACCAACCCAGAATAACTCAAGTCAAAGTACTTAATTTCAAAAACACGTAATAAGAAATATTAAATTTTCAGAGATTAATAATTATCATATACAAATACCATACTTTTCTTTTGTGAAATTGGTATTAATTAGTGTATAAAAATGAGTTACACTTTTGTCGTGAGAGGACCCCGCAGAATCCTTATGGGAAAGGGGCTTAGGTCAAACTCTTTGAAACTTTGGATTATGATAGTCCTTGATGAGTAGATCAAAAGTGTCAATGGGCACTAAGTCCTAAAAACTCAAACTTTTAAGATATAGCCCTCTGAAGTTGGGGATCATGATTGTCTTTAATTTACAATTTTTTTTTTCGTAGAGCCTTAAATTTCGCTTAACTTTTTGTATGTGTTCCCAAAGACATCTATAATCGATTGCCACCATAAAAAAGTAAACTTTTTAATTCATTGAGAAATGGCAACACTTAAATCTTATTGTTACGTTTTTTTAATTATAAACAAATCCAATTGTTTTATAAAAAAATGGTTTATAATAAAAAAAAACGTAATAATAAGATTTAAGTACTGCCATTGGCTAAAGAATTTAAAAGTTTACTTTTTTATGGTGACAATCGATTATATAAGTCTTTGGGAACACAAATAAATAGTTGTACGAAAATTAAGGTTCTACATTTTTTTTTATTGTAAATTAAAGGCGAGCATGATCCCCAACTTTAGAGGGCTATATCTTAAGAGTTTGAGTTTTTAGGCTTAGTGCCCATTGACACTTTTAATCTACTCATCAAGGACTATCAGAATCCAAAGTTTCAAAGAGTTTGACTGAAACTACTTTCCCATAAGGATTCTGCGGGGTCCTTTTGAGCAATGTTTTTTTTTTAATTTGTATTATTTCGTATAATAATGCAAATTGCTTTGAGTCCCATGATGGACTGTATTTGTCTAATTTATATCTTCAATCTAAAGCATTAAATTGCATCAATCAAGCAAAAAATCATTGGGAAACTACTTGTGAAAGTGACCCTGTTAGTAGAGAAATGCCCATCTATATATCGTCACCTCGGAGCAAGAGTGGCACAACTAAAAAAATATCGAATTTGTACTAAACTCAATAGAAGAATAGTAGATTTTTATGCAAGAGTTTCACAACTGTTAATTCCAAGTGTGGCTACTAGGTAGCAGATTTTTTTATGAAAAACTTTTACAAGTCAAAGCCTTTAAGGACTTTAAAGGGTGATAGGATGGTGAAACATAGGTAAAATTTGCTCAAACGTTATTACTATTAAACGTGTAAAAGTTGAATTCACTAGCGCATTTCTAAATCATCAAAATAAAGTAGCATTCAATTATATTTGTATAAGTTTTAAAAACGTGATTTCCCAAAACTCAGAATTTTTGAGTTGTGCCACTCTTGCTCCGAGGTGACGATATGTAAATCAATGTCAGCCTAGTTATTTTTAGTCAAACCGGTTTATTCAAAAATTCAAATATGTATTATTTTTAGCAAGCATTAGAAAAATAAAACTAAAATTGAACATATTTTTAATGATATAGATTGATAAAATAAGTATAAATACGGGGTGTGGGTTGTCAGAACTCTAACAAAGAGTATCTCTAATGGCTTCGTACTCGTAATTCTTTTTTAAGGTAGATATTATACACTAAATATTTTAAATGGAATGAAAAGTTGTCTGAAGTGAAAATCCAGAAACTATAAATTATGTAAGCTATAAAAGTTTTTGTTTGAGTGCTGTTTTTTTTCATATTTATAACTGGTTTAAAGTTTTCAGGTAACTTGTAATTTATCATAATTGAAATAATTTTAATTAAATTGGAAATCCTTTTTATTTTTAATTAATTATTGAAAATGAAATATTGAATACTTTGTTTTTGTTTTCTGAAATAAAATTAATGAATTTGGTATCAAAAATAAGCAATAAGATTTACTCACGATGGCAACTGATAACTATGAGTCAATAAATACATATGTATTAGTATACTTAACCCCTTCAGACCTGATGCACATTGGCTTAGAACTTCAATATCTAACTTAGAATATTAAAGTTTTTACTAATAAATATAAACAAAAAATTCTTAAGGGGTTAAGAATTTTTTTAACATTAGAAAGACGGGAAAATCTACCTACCTACAAAGACGGAGACCGGTCAAATGACTACGAATTTACTAAATATCTTTTTTTATGAGTATTTAATAAATGTCAAGTAAAGAAATAAAAGTAGATGTAATGTATGTTTAATTTTAATATTTATACACAATTTTTACATGTTACAAGAGCCGCAAAGCGGTTTTTTACAAGTATAAGCATCGCATACTTTATTAGTTTTATTTTTACATTTCTGAATAAGACATTCTCGCCTTCTTCGAATTTCCTGGGCTTTTTTCACAAATTACTCACAATAATATCGATACACAATTACAGGCTTATTTGACCGACAGTTCATATACGTATTTATTGTTGTACCCTCTCATACAACAACTAAAAACATATTTATCAGATGATAGCCGTCAAAAGACCGCCGCCGTCTTTGTCGGTATATCAACATTTCAAACAATAAAGAAAATAGATGTGAATTATTTTGATACATAGTTTCATTTAACTACTAGTATTAACAAAAGTCACAAATTCTCATTACGGTAAGTCAAATAGTTTTTGAATTATTCAATACTAGCGGCATCCCGCGGCTTCGCTCGCGTAAATTTCGAGGGGATGACATTAAATTTTTTATATTGTTTTTTATTCATTACCTATAAAAAATCATAAACATCTCGGATCTTAGTTAAAAATAGCAAAACCCAACCACTGTCTACTTCCGACCATTAGTGGTTGAATATCGAATTTGTTTTATTGCAAATTATTTTTCCTGACTCCGCCATGATAACTTAACCAGCTATGCAGATAAACATATCAAAAACACACACCTGTCAACCCCCGCCATTATGAGTGGAATGTCGAAATTTTTATTTTAATATATGACTATTTTGCCTAATTTACTTTTATAATTTAAGCAGGTATACAGATAAACATATCTAGAACCATCTCCAATTATTAATTTGTCCGAATTTACCTTAAAACCATAAATAGTTATGAGTATATAAATATACCAAAATTTTACCCCCCCCCCCCCCCCTCCATTCCCATAGGGGTTGAATTTTCGTAAATGCTATCTGTCTTGTAGAGTACCTACATACTTATGCCGTGTTTCATTCGGTGAATACAAAAAAAATATCTTACAAATTTTTCCACCCCCCTAACACCTTAGGGTTAAATTTTTTAAAGTACTGAAATAACTGTTTCATAATTTATATTGTAGAGTATTTATGATAAGTTTCAATTAAATACGAACAAAAAAAAATATTTTTTTATACAAACTTTGACACGCCGTTTTAACCCCGTAAGGGGTGAATTTCGAAAAATCCTTTCTTAGTGGGTGCTTACATCATAAAAGGAAGGCACCTACGAAATTTCACGTTTCTAGGTCCAGGGGTTTGGGCTGTACGTTGATATATGAGTGAGTGAGTGAGTGAGTGAGTGAGTGAGTGGTTAAGGACAAACTCTTTTATAGATATAGATTGAAATTGAAATTACCGTCAAATGACTGCTCCCGTCTTTCTAGTGTTAAATGAATTATTGATAATATTTTAAAACTGAGACTTATAAGTAATCTCATATCGTCCAAATTTCAGATAGTCTCGTCTAAAGTTTAAAGTAATCATTAACTCATTACTTTCCAGTGTCCTATTTATAGGACATCATATTTTCTAATTTTTTTCTCTGACAATAACAATGTTGATTTGATTTACATTACTAATATGTTTTTTAAGTCTCTCTACTTATAATCATTTTTGAAACAAACTCTAGAGTTCATTCAATGGCAAATTATAACACTTTTAAAGTAACCGAGTAATTATTCCAGCTAGCCGACATTTTTCACTTACTAAGGAACCTTTTCAAGTCGAAAATTCGTATCAAGTTTAAACTTTGTATATAGTTAGAGGAGGTCAAGGTAAGTAAGAAAAAATTTATCTTAGCTGCGGTAAAACGGTTTAAGGGGGTGAAACACCCCTATGAAAATGTGCAAAATAATCATATTTTTTTCAATTTACTCTGAAACTAATGAAAATTTTAAATATTCTACAATACACAGTTTTCATGATTTTTTATGCTCTTTTGAATGGCGATAGTCAAATTTCAAAAAAATTAAACCTATGGAATGTGGGTGGGAGGTGGAGGTTAACGGTTTAATTTTTTCGAATTTCGACTGTCGTCATTCGAAAGAACATAAAAAATTATGAAAAGTTTGTATTGCAGATTTTTTTAAATTTTCATTAGTTTCAGTGTTTTTGAAAAAATATGATTATTTTGCACATTTTCATAGGGGTGTCTCACCCCCTTAAACCATTTTACCGCAGCTAAGATAATTTTTTTGTTACTTATCTTGACCTCCTCTAACTATATACAAAGTTTAAACACGATACGAATTTTCGACTTGAAAATGTTGTTAGTAAAGCGTTTTTAAATTGATGAAACTACATATAATATTACTTATGAGTGTAAATATCAATAATTTCAAAAATAAATCCAGGTACAGACTATCGTCGTTAAAAAAAACTGCTATCTTATAAATATGACATTGGATTCTCATGATAATAAATCTAATCTGCGACTGATAATTTTTATGTTTTGTATTGAATTTATCTTTTTGGTCTTATTTTGAACAAAAATTGAGAAGTTGATAAAAAAAATTCGGGAAGTAATGGGTTAAAGTAATTTAATTAAATATCCCTGAACGAGCCCTCACCTCGAAAGCCTGGTTATAAACCTAAACTCATTTAACAAAACTCAGTCGGTAAACTAGCCCGCGAATAATCCGGCCTGAAATACCGGTAAGTGTTTTACATTCTATCGATGTATAGAAGGGTTAGGGTGAACCCTCGTTAAGGCACGCAGCTGCTAAGCTCGCACGCGCTCACACACCTGGTCTCAACGCGTGCTATAATAAAGGTGGTATCACTGGGTGACAATGGTATTTATTATTTACATGTTTTTGTATTAAAATATGTTTGAGATTGATACAGGAATAACCCGTTTCATTTTTGTACAATATTTGACACGCTTTTTATTTTTTTAGGGTCCTTTTCAATTTGAATAAGGATAGTATGAGGGCACGCGACCAGGTAATAAAACGTAAAAATATTGTTATTGTTTAATTTTGAGTTTTTAGAAAGTATGGTTTTATTATTTAATAGAAATAACCCGTGGCTTCGCTCGCGTTATTTTATTGAAATTAAGTTTTTTTATTCATTTTATTAGAAAATACTTTAATTACACAAATTTTCTTTTTCTTTATACGTACCTGATAGTGATGTTACGAATATTCGCATTCGCATTCGAGAATATTCACACATTTTTAAACATTCGTATTCGTATTCGCATTCGTATTCGCAGGTAAAGTTGCGAATATTTTTGCGAATATAATACATATGATGTATTAACAAATAAAAATATCGTTTTTTAATCAGAAGACCGTTTTTTTTAGCTTTTTTTCAAAAAGTCAATATTCGCATTCGCATTCGCGAATATCGACCAGTCAATATTCGCATTCGCATTCGCAAATACCGACAGCTAATATTCGCAATCGCATTCGCATTCGCGAATGTTTAAAATCATACATCCGTTACATCTCTAGTACCTGATATAAATATATATTTTTCTTAGAAAATATTAACTATAAACTTTTGTAATTTTTCTTAACACGGTCCTGTCTTTATTCGATTATTATATTATATTTTTGAGCTGAGCGAAAATTCCATTAAAATCAGTTGAAAATATTAACTATAAACTTTTGTAATTTTTCTTAACACGGTCCTGTCTTTATTCAATTATTAAATTATATTTTTGAGCAGTCAAAAACAGACAAAAATTCTAAAAAAATCAACATTGATTATAGAGTATCTGGGACGAAATTTTCAACACCACTAAAAGTTTTATAAATATTACGTGACCCCCTCCCTCCATTTTTTCTTATTATTAAATGAAAAATCATTTTCAACAGCTGAAACTGTTTTTATTGAACATTTTTTAATAAATTAATTAGAAAAATAACAAGTTTTCTACCCCCATCTTTCCCTTAGATAAGATTATATGCCTCCCTTCTTTCTCCGAAGTTAATTGATAATCCCTTAGACATTTTTTTAATTTGCATTTAAAATCATAGGCACTATACATACTGCTTTAAAAAAGTGTAGTTAGTACCTATATATGTATACTATATATTATATTATTTTACCTTGCTATAAATTTTCAACATTTCCCTCACAATTTTAAAACTTAATCAAGCTCTTAAAGTAATTAAAAATAATTTAAATACAACTACAAAAAAACTTAAAAGCTTTTGTACGTGTATTTTTAAATAAACCGCATTAATATTTTAAATTTTTTTCTGTTTCTTACTTCTACAGTATTTTTTTTTTGTATTCTTTGTCACACAAATTGTGTGCAATTGATTTCTTTTAGCGAATATATTATATATGTAGGTACTTTCTTTTAAATTGTTGAATATAATACAGAAAATGTCTGCACACGAAATATTTTTCTTCGAATCACATTTTTTTTTATAAAGTTTTCATTAACTTTTTTTTAATGGCTAGCCAATTGTAAGACGCAACGATTTTGTTGATAATAAGCAAAAATCATGCCATACTTGAATTATCTCGTGTTTAGATATTTTTTTGTAAGTAGTGAACATTTTTTTTATACATATCTATAGATATGTATAAAAATGTTTATCAGGGGAGCATTATGATTTTTTTAAAGGGGGTAGTGGGTCAAATAAGTTTGAGAACCTATGTTATGTTGTCTAGGGATCCCCTATTGAGCAGTTATTTTTCAGAAATTCCCCTGGCAGAAAAATAAAGAAAGTTGTTAGATAGTATGTAATCACTTTTAAATAGAAATGTATTTACTTTAATTTATGTCAAACATGTTTCGCGGGCCCGTTCCGGGGGTCCACGTTTGAGAACCGCTGCTATTGGTACGTAAATTTTACTATACAATAGAGTATATTATTCTAGTGAGTTAGTTTTGGTTTTGATTTTATTTTTTCTTGTGTTTGAGTTGAATTTCTATGAAAAGTTAAAATTTGAACCACAAAATTTGACTGAGAATTTTTGTGTTTTCGATTTGGTTAAAAGTATGTTTATTTTATAGAAAATGATGTGAAAAGTTGAAATTTTTAAACCGCAGGTCTGTATCTCAAACCGTTCTCGAGTTATGGCCTCTCAAAGTTTTATTTTTTTCAAATTTTTTGAGAAAAATGGCCGTAACTTTTGAACGTGAAGTTGGATTTGATTTTTGTCGACGGATTTGGAATCAGCGTATCAAAATCTATATAATGGCATGTGTAATACTTCAAAATTCGACAAAAATTTTTTTGCTGAAAATTGAAATTTTTTCAAGGGGTATACCTTAAAAAAATGTAGATTTTCGACAAAAAAATTTTTGTCCAATTTTCAAGTATTATACATATCATTACATAGATTTTAACATGCTGATTTCAAATTCGTCGACAAAAATCAAATCCGATCACACGTTCAAAAGTTACAGCCATTTTTCTCAAAAATTTTGAAAAAATTAAAACTTTGAGAGACGATATCTTGAGAACGGTTTGAGATACAGACCTGCGGTTTGAAAATTTCAACTTTTCACATCATTTTCTATACAATAAACATACTTTGAATGAAATCTGGTACACAAAAATTTTCAGTAAAATTTTACTCATCAAATTTTGATTTGTTATAAAAATATTTACTCAATTACACAAAAAATAAGAATTAGAATCATAATTTACTATAAAAACAATAATTTTCATTTAAATCACATTTATTTATACACAATGCAATAATTGATACAGAATTTCCATAGAGAACATTTAAACAAAACGTTTAACCTTTAGAAAAAAATAATATGTATAGATTTTTTAAATTCCCACAAAACGTAAATACTCCATGTAAAGACATTGGTATTGATACCAGTTGTTCTTAAATTTATTGGGTTAGGAACCCCTTTTTGATCAAATATTTTTTAGAGACCTTCTCTTCCTGACAAGAAAACAAAGAAGGTCGTTAGATTACGAATTAATTACTGGTAAATAGAAAAAAGTAAAAATATTTAATTTATTTCAAACATGATTCACGGACCCCTGACATAAGTTTAGCGGACCCGAGCTTCAGAACCACTGATTTATAATCTATAATATACTTATTAAAAATAAAGAAGTGTAGTGTCAGATTATAAAAAAAATATCTCTAGCGCAAAATTCGTTTTAAATCAATGAAAAACTTAATAAACACTGCCGTGCAAAAGTCTTTGGACACCTGTGATTTTGAATGTAAATATACAGATTTCAGTCAATAAAATTCCCCAAAATAGCAAAAAGTATGTTTACTCGCAGTCAAAATAGTAAAAAAACAATTTCTCGTTAGCTTGAAAGACACTGTGCGTCAATACTTTCAACTTGAGTAAACCTGACCTTTCAGGCATATAATTCAAAAATGTTCCTTAACATGGAAAATTGTAAATGCTGTATTTTAGATTATATTTACAAATAAATCGTGTTTTATTATTAAAACCAGTGCATTTTTCCAAATACTCAGAATATGCGCTGAAACGACCCAATAATGATTTATTTAACATTATTTTAAAATATTTTTATTAACCACTGTGAAAAGTTCATATCCGAAAATAGGCACTGAATACTATCCGAAATTAGGGTAATATACAAAATTTCACATCACCACGCTTATCAACATAACTTCAAACATCACACGTCGTTTTTGAACAGAAATTCAAAATACACTTCTAAACAAATATGATACATTAAACAAATAATATTATAACTCACCTCCTAGCTGCCATAATTGTTAGAAGTTGTCATTGTAAAATATTTGAGTTTGAATAAAAATTTTCAAAATTTTTATCAAACAAACACACGTTCCTCCTTCGTTCAAAGTGAGACAATAACAATATGGAGGCTAAAAGTACGCGTCGGTAGTGTTGGCAACAACATATATCGTTCAGTTGTCAACATATCTTCGTATCCGAAATTAAGACACTATCCGAAATTTGGGTAATTTCCTGTATCTTTTAATTTGCTATGGAATTTAGATCAGTGTTACTTCAACTTATTGGTGACTCTGACCGTACAAAATAATAATCATAATATCACCACTGTTTTAAGGGGTTAGGTGTAGTCAGAGACATGAAAAAATGACAATTTTAAATAATTTTTTTTTGCCAGTAAATTATTTTATTTTATAAAAGTAAAAACATAGCATCATTAAATAAGGTTTCGACTTGACTTGACAGAAATTTTAGAAAAAAAAATTAATAATTTTAAAAGTAATGGCTGTTTGTGTTGATCCAGTTCCAACCAAAGCTCTTGGCGGTGACTATCACTTATCCTTGGAGATTCATCCAAATTCAATCGGACAAAAAAAATTAGTTTTATTAATAGATAATCTAGTACTTTTTTTTTCTTTCTTAAATTAACAAAATGGCAGCCTCAGGAATTTTTTTTCCAGATTTTCGGGAAAAAAACAGTTAATTGTTTATAACAAATCGAAATTAAAAAAAAATCCTTCGATGAGGCACTAGTTTTTCAAGTTTTCAAAAAGCTGTATAAATTTCATTTAAAAGTTGTAATTAAGTATTCTTATCAACTTTTAAGATTTTTTATCAACCATTTTTGCAGTTTTATATTTACAATACGCAAAAAAATGAGTGTCCAAAAACTTTTGCACGACAGTGTATATACTGCTTATTGAGGTGTATATTTTAGAACCCACTTCATCTAACCTTTTTCAATTTTCCTGATTATTTAACATCCAATCAAAAATCTGCTAAATGTGATTATTCAATTACAGTAACAAAGAATGAGGGTGAAGAGAACGTATTAACCAAAGTAGAAAAATTATCACAGAAATCCAATATAAAATGTTGAACAAAGTAAAATTCCGAGCATCTGTGATGGGGAAAAATAAATGAGATAAAGAAATTAATTTTCTATTTTAAAAACAGAGAAACCGCCTCCATGTGGCTTAATTGAAAACAGGAAGTCAACTAAATTACGTAATTCCAAAACAGATATCCGGAAATTGCGCGCGCTGTTTGAAATTTTGCGCCTTTATTATTATTTTATACACGGTAGATAATAGTCAGGATTTACATAATTTTTCGACTGCATTTTTAAATAACAGTGTAATAAATAATTAAATTAAATATTAACTATAGTGTTGTTGAGACAGGGTAGTATTAAGGTATGGTTCGATTGGGATCTATTATTTATTTAAATTTGTTTAATAGATATTCATTAAGGTTATATAGCACTCTGTAAAAAAAAGATTTGGTTTCGAAAATTTTTGTTTTTAATTTATATTCAGAACACATGAAGTAAAAAATATTAACTTAATTTGAAAATTGAAATAGACAGAACGGTATATAATAGTAACGTACTAATTTGCTGTAGTAGCAGAGCTAGTTTTTTTAGGGTTCCGTAGAAAACTAGGAACCCTTATAGTTTCTCCATGTCCGTCCGTCCGTCTTCAAAAATTTTGAGATAATAAGATGAAATTTGGTATACGGTCGTAGATTAATGACTCAAAAACAGAAATGATAAGATTTTTGTAAAAACAAAATTTTAGGCCCCCTTTCCATAAAATGAAAAATGTTTAAAAAAAAAAAAAAATTCACCTACCCCATTGAGTGGGGTGTCATTAGAAAGGTCTCCTAAAATGCAACAAAAAATGTATTAGAACTTTTTGATTTTAACCCTTTAATCACGATGTATTTGCTCTCCAAAGTCGTTAAAAAAGCGTCCCCCCCTCCATTTTCTAAACTATCAATTTAAAAAATCTGAAAAAATTCCAGAATGTAGCTTTCAATTAGTCACTGAAAATTATAACGAACATTGTCAAAAATATTTTGGACCCCCCTTCTATAGACTGAAAAGTTAACTCTCATTTTTTCCCCACTTACCCCATTGAGTGGGGTGTCATTTAATAGGTCTCCTAAAATGCAATAAAAAATGTCAGATAACTTTTTGAATTCAACCCTTCAGTCACGAAATATTTGTTTTTTAATGTCGCTGTCAGAGCGTCCCCCCCCCTCTATTTTCTAAACTATCGATTCAAAAAATCTGAAAAAAATTCAGAATGTAGCTTTTAATTAGTACTTTCACTGAAAATTATAACGAACATTGTCAAAAATATTTTGGGCCCCCTATCATAGATTGAAAAGTCACATTTTTTTCATTTACCCCATTGAGTGGGGTGTCATTTGATAGGTCTCGTAAAATGAAATAATAAAAGCCAAATGACTTTTTGATTTTAACCCTTCGGTCACGAAAATTTTATAAAAAAACTCTTTTTTTATAAATCGTAGTGAGAATGACTATGGAACTCTATCATGTGCGTGCCCAACAAGCACTTGCCCGTTTTATTCATTATTTTGAATAAATTACACGTGAACATATTTGTTTTATAATTTTTATAGTATTTAAAAGAGTTGAAGTTTCGAATAATTAGTTTTTAAAACGTCTCTATACCGCCAATTGTATAGAATTTCAATAAATAGAGCACTTTCGGCAAGTCCTCTAATTTATCGTGTGTCAAAAACTCTATTTTTAATATCTAATTACTCAAAAACCATACGCACAATATTTTAAATACAAATTTGCAAATATATGAGCTATCCATAAATAATATATTAAAATTTTAGACTTTTATCTATATATTGCTCTAATGATCGAATAATGCATTTTTTCAGTAGTGTAACCAGAAGGCAGCTTAATTTTAATTTTTTTAAACTACTTTGAAAATAATAATAATAATTTTTGCCTCCCCCCCCAACACTAAATGATCGTAGTTATTCCACTGCATTTATTTTATCAGAAATTATATTTAATAAAAAATTATATTAATTTAAATATTTTTCTATTTTATATATTACGAAATTTTAAAAAATATTTTGCAATGCCCCTATGAACCTTCTTAGACAGTCTAGGACGTAATGGCGTAATGGTACATAGTTTTGGAAGCACTGTACTATGAAATTTATCTTAGATGATAATCAGTAGACCAAAAATTGAAAAAAATATATGATAAACCTATTTTCGATTTTTTTTAATATTTAAATTTTTTTTTCGTAACCAATAAATGTTATGATTTCACGGTACAATTATATACAATTAAATAAAAACAATTAAAACTGGGAAAAGGGTCGAACCCACTAACCCATAACCACCGACAGCTGTTGCTCTAGACCCCCCCCTCCCTTCCACTTCCCCCACCTGTTTGAGAACTCTCGCGAACTCTACACACACAAACATGGGTATTCACAATGAGTTAATACAGTGGCGTGTATATATATTTTATTTTGGTGGTGATAACATAATTTTTATTTTTGAAAAGGGAAATACCTACTTCGTTTTGAATAATTAATTGTAAAATATTATAAGGTACTTTTTTCTTTGTAAAATCTTTGAACAGGGTATCAAATTTTACTTTAAGCTTTGAATATATTCGTTTTTATATAAATCTGAAATATAGCAATAAATATATGTTGCCAAGAAAAATAAGTATAGCAAACACGGCACTGTTTCGCATAATGATGTCGTGAAGAGAAAGAGAGAGGGCATGAGTAGGGAGTCGGTGCGGGTTTCGGGACTCCCCCTCCCTTCACACAGACCCCGTCGTGCAACATGTGTTGTGTTTCTCACCGTCGCCACTAGAGGGCACCACCGTGTGCACTGAAAGGGATTTATCTTTTTATGTTCTTCTATTATTTTTGTCTATCGCGGATTTGTTCGAAAAACACGAAAAAAAATTATTTAGGATGAAAAGAAAAAGTGGACATGTTTTATTTTTGGTATGGAATGAAAAAAAGTATATGTTGGGTTATTTTATATGAGAGATAAGTTGTTTTTTAAATGCTTAAAAAAACTTAAAAGGATTTTTTTTCAAATGGTTCTTGGAATATGGGTATAAGAAATATCTTTTTCGAAATGTAGTGATCGTTAAATTTCCATTGATTAGTTATTTTATTTAATTTAAAAAGGGAAAATTATGGAATCAATACAGTTGACCTAAAAAACTGATATTTGTCATAATTTTAGTCAATGGTTGATCAAAATACACCTAAATTAACTTTTTTTTCAAATCCAGTAACTGGAGTATCAAATGTTTTATTGTTAAATTTTTAATTAAAAAAATCTTAAAAATATTTTGCCCATCGTCCATTTCTCCGAATGCAATGTAAGAAATATTTGAAAAAAAATAAACTTTTTGATAATATTTAAATCTCAATTTATAGTTTATTTATTTGTGTAAATGTCAAAATACTAAAAAAAAACTGTCCATATGAAAAATTGTTTATAAAAACAAAAATTTTTCGACTCTTTGTTTGTTTTTTTTTTGATAAAAATTCATGTTTTGATAGTATATTAAAATGTACATACATACATATTTAGATATAGATATACCTATAGCGTAACCCAATCTAAAATCTAACCATTTCATAAACTATATTCATAATAAAACTGAATAAATACCAAACAAAAATAGCAATACGAAAAAACATTTTTTTTATAATATCCGTGTAGGTTTTTCCAGGATATAAATATTTTCAATACTCTTTACATACATAATACTTTTTCTATGTACAATAACGTATCACGAATTTCACTTCACATGTCTATATATGTATATTTTTGCTTTAAAATTCACATAATATATATGGAAATATAGTCTTTTGATCTTCGAACTAGTGTATATTCTTTCTTTAAGTTTTCATAACCTGGAAAAATGTGCATAGAGTTAAATTTAACTTTTATATTAGTTTTAAACCTTACTATATGAAACATGCATATACAATCGGCCTCATAAGTCGTCTGCCAAGTTAAAGGCAAGATTTGCTTACAACAAAAATTATTACTAATGTAAGACAAACAATTATTAATTAATTTTCGAACAGAGAAAATTATTTAAATAACAATCACTCTATTTACTATTTGACGTAGTAATATTAAAATGGTCCAAAATATTGTAATTCTTGCTAGACAACGTGTTGCTTAAAAGTTACAATATCATTTAGTAATTTTTGCGTCCACAAATAGTTTAATTTGTTAATCCAATAAAAAATATACCTACTATTAATATAATTTCTAAAAAATCTAACTAAATCCAATATGATTGACATTTTAACTTGAAATTAGACCACTTAATATAGTATTTTTAAAATCTAAATCGAAAAAAAATCACTTATGTGTCTGTCTATCTGTCTGTCTATTTTACACCCATCTATCTACTTAACCGTTTGACTTACTATAGAAAACTATAAGATTTGGCACAATTGTAATAAATACCTAATGTAATTGAGCAATAATTCACTTATTAACCCTGGACGGGTAGACATCAAATTTAAGCCGAGAAGAGTAGACGTTTGTAAAATTGACTACTACTATATAATTTTTGGTTTTCTAATAAATTTATGGCAAAAAAAAAGTTTTGCTTTTAAAATCTTTTGATTTATGTATTTACAAAAATACCGAAATACGAAAGATTAAAATATAAGCTTAGTAATATAAGTTTACAGCGAATCGACAAACGAAAGAAAGTATCATTGGATCAAGCATTGAGACGAATGAGATCTTTTTCACATTCACAGCATATCCTTTTACGTACATATTTCGACTAAAATTTACGTAAAAAAGTAGACCTTCGTGAAAGATACGATGTGACTTGTCGATCTATGGCTCTCTCTAGAAAAATAGCAAACACTGACACCTGTCCTTGGCAGAGGTTGAAGACGAACTATTAAACGAGGCATATCTTCCCGCTCGGCTCCCCACCCCGTCTTGATTTCCCTGTAGAGGGCGTTGTGTAAATGTAGTCGTAATTATTACGAACGTCTACCCGTCCAGGGTTAAGGCTGTTCATGCCGATTTTTTCGAAACTAAATTCTACGAGATGTCGCCACCGTAGAAAACAAAAATTATTTGCATAAGTCTAGCCCTGAGGGGAAATGACAGATACAAATATTTCAGTGACAATTGACGATCGAATGAAAAATGGGATATTCTCGATATTAAACAGAGATGAAGCTACATAGGATAGAACTAGTTCTTATGTTTTTAGGCTTACATTTAATATTTTCAAATGAAAATTGCAGAATTATTATAAAATTAGAAAGCTTAAATAAATATCTATGTCGTGGTATATTTTTTTCTCCGTATTTTTCAAGAATTTTTGTTATATATTGAGTTTTATCATATCAAGAAAAATACACACATTTTCAGATTTTTTTTATTAATATATAAAAAAATTAAATTGAAAAATTAAGTATGTCATAACATAGAAAAATTAATCTAGTTTATCACTGTATTTTTTCCTAAATCATTTATTAATACTGGTCAGAGCTGAACTTAAAATACAAAACCGTAATTTCTCTATAGTAATGTCTATGACAATTCAAATAACATGTTCAGCCTTAAAGTGAAAATTTACAGATACCTTTGTAAATTAATAAAAAAATGTATGCTCAAAGTTTCATCAAATTTTTTCTGTCAAAAATCATGCAGTTCTCAGAATGCATGTTGATTTGTTTATTTTATATCTCTTAAAGACCTTGAAATTTTGCAAGGATTTTTTAAATTAAGTTACTAATATTTTTAACAATAAGCGATTTTTAATCGCATAAAATGTATACAGTGTGTTGATAAAGTAAGGAACAAAATTCATAACTGCGTCATTTAATGTTTTCAAGCAAAACGCTCAGACATGTCGATTAGTATTTTTAGTTGCGGATTTTTTGACATAAGAAAATTATATACAGGGTGTCTCAAGAAGAACATACGCAGATATAATTGATTTTTTAAATGGAACACTCTATATATTATACCATTTTTGAATTATACAATAAATTCTGAACACTTTTTGTACAGCATACCATATCTTTAAAATCAACGGTTTATGGAATAATGACGTTTGAAATGTGTCTCAAGATGAATATATGCAGTATCACTATCATTGATTTATTTAAATGGAACATTCTGTATATTATGCCATTTTTGAATTATACAATAAATTCTGAACACTTTTTGTACAGCATACCACAGCTTTAAAATCAGTGGTTTTTGGAATAATGACGTTAAAAATGGTATAAATAAATAAAAAATTAATGAACTTTAATAATAAAATATACAAAAGAAATTAAATTATTTCAAAAACCACTGATTTTAGAGCTGTGGTAAGTTGTACAAAAAGTGTTCAGAATTTACTGTACAATTCAAAAATGGTATATTATACAGAATATTCCATTAAAAAAATCAATGATGACTGCAATATATTCATTTTGAGACACATTTCAAACGTAATTATTCCATAAACCGTTGATTTTAAAAAGTGTTCAGAATTTATTGTATAATTCAAAAATGGTATAATATATAGAGTGTTCCATTTAAAAAATCAATTATATCTGCGTATGTTCTTCTTCAGACACCCTGCATACAATTTTCTTATGTCAAAAAATCCGCAACTAAAAATACTAATCGACGTGTCCGAGCGTTTTGTTTGAAAATATTAAATGACGCAGTTATGAATTTTGTTCCTTACTTTATCAACACACTGTATAAGAGTAATGAATATCCAAATAAATTATGTATTTTAACCAGAAACCTAGACACATTTATTTATTTTTACCATCAAGATACCAGTGAATATACAATTTGTGTTATTGCCGGAATAAACACGATCAATATTGTAACAAAGGACTATGTGTTTTTCCAGATATGATTCAGAGTTACCCCCTCCACTCACACCCCCATTCTACGCCCATGGCGAGGGACCTCAGATGACTGACTGTTTTATATTCAGATGGGGGGAAATAATAGGATAATACATTCACAAATTTTTTAGGTAAGTACCCTTACGTTTATTTTTTTCAATTTGCGATACATAAATGTCTGGAATGGTATTACACTGAATTCATTGAAAATGAAATATTACATATTTTCTATTGATTCTATTCGACTTTATTTGATTTATAAGGGTAATATTTTTTTTTGTTATGTTGGTGTCAATGTTAGTAGGAATTCGATAATTTTTAATCTTGTGAATGTAGCGCCTAAGCTCATTTACACGTATCGAGTGATTCAGTGTTTAGTAAAATAACAAGTAGTTAATTAAATCGTTGCGTAAAGATTATTCGATAATTAGAGCAATGTATAGATAAAATTGTAATTGGATATTAAAAATAGAGTTTGTATAACACACGATAAATGAAGGAACTTGCCGAAAGTGCTCTATTTATTGAAATTCGACACAACTGGCAATATTGAGACGTTTTAAACACTAATTATTCGAAAAACTTCAACCCTTTTAAATACTATAAAAATTATAAAACAAATATATTCACGTGTAATTTATTCAAAATAATGAAAAATTAGCTCTGCCATTACATCAAATTAGTACATGTTACTATTATATACCGTTCTGTCTATTTCAATTTTCAAATTAAATTAAACTTTTTTAACTTTTAATAACTAACAAAGTAAAATATTCCATTAAATGTAGGTACATGTGTTCTGAATATAAATTAAAAACAAAAATTTTCGAAACCAAATCTTTTGCTAGACGTATAACCTTAAATTCAGACAAAACGAAATAAAACTCTTTCAAATTAAGTCCCTTAAATCAGTTATTAATATACCTTATATTAATCCAAAATTTTTTTAGTTGTTTAATTTTCTTTTCGTAAATTACTGAACCAAATATAAGGGCTAATTTTAAATCATATTATCATAGTTTTCTTACATAAAATATAAACGGTGCTCCATATATACCTATATACTTTACTCTAAATCACTATATTAGTCCCCTACTGCAGCGGTTCTTAAACTAGGGTCCGCGGACCCCCGGGGGGTCGCCAAACTTTTACGGGGGCCCGTGAAACATTTTTGGCAAAAAATTAATTTACATAAAGTAGATACTTTTATATTTCTATTTATCAGTGTTTAATTAGTATATAACGACCTTTTTTGTTTTTCTATCAGGGATGGGGGTCCCTGAAAAATAATTGTTCAAAAAAGGGGTCCCTAGATCACATAAGTTTAAGAACCGCTGCCCTACTGCAAAATCTTAGAAGCAAAAATATTTAATCTAAAAATATTATCACAAAAGGGATAATTGTATGAATCTTTATTCATTCAACACCTTCGATTTTCTGGTGGTTTATTCTATCGTCTTCTCTCTCTCTATGTCTGTATATTCCGGATTGAATCACTCACGTATATAAGTGGAAACACAATTTGTTTGTGCTTGAGCCAAAATTCGTTCACGATTGATTAAATGATTATTCTTTATTCGATACCGCGTAGAAAATCATGCGTTTATTGCTGCTGAAAATGATTTATTCATTTATAAATGAATTGGTTCGTTGATTTTTATGTGTTGTGGTATTTATTAAATATATTTAACGCGTGAATATTCAAATTCATTTTAATTAATTATTTTTTTTGATAAAAATAATGCATTTGTTTAATGAACTTTTTTTGTGTTCAAACTCATAATTTACCAATTTTAGTGTCGGGAGTTTGCTATATTCCGCATTTGTTTTGCACATTAAACTTGGGTTGCATGAAGCAAAATTAACTACGATTCGTTAATAAGTTATTTTCAATCCTTCGTTAATGTTAATTCTCAATTTGTAAATGAACAATTCACTAAATATGATAATTTAACTTTTTTATACATACACGAAGAAAAAAAACTGTATTGGACCAAGAAAACCTTGTTTTGTATATAACGAAAACAATATTTTCTTAATATAAGAAAAGTACTCTTAATCCAACTACATTATTTCTTCGTTCAAGAATACTATAGTTGGTTTAAGAAATTATTGCTTATCTTAAGAAAATATTGTTTTCGTTATATACAAAACAAGGTTTACTTGGTTTGAGAAATCCTTTCTACCAGTGTACATGAAATGTACTGTATATAATAAAGTATAATAATCATGAAAAAATTCAAACTCGAGATTTTAACGGAATTACACGTTTTGAGAGTCCCTGAATTATACAGAACCATTATCTCAATGACTTCTGTGTCTATGTCTGTGTGTCTGTGAACACTCTACAGCCAAAACGGTAAGACTTAGAAACAATACATTTTAAACTTAAGGTTCTAGTATACTCTAGATGTGCACCTCCTATTTTTGAAAACCATCACTAAACCGTAATCAATTTTTGAACATTCATTTCGAATTATTTTACCTTATCAAATGTATCATAAATGTGTTATTTAGAATTGACGTTATAATGCGTTTAAAACAACTGATTAACTAATCGTGATTAATTTTGCTTTGTGCAACCCAAGATATGTATAAAACTATAATTGAAATCTACATACAAAACGACGATACATTATACTGATGTGTTCATTTTGTCTTACAGTGTTTGATTAAAACACTGTTGAATCAACCAAAACATACAAATTATATATAATGGTGCATACAAGGATATGCAAATATAACGAGTAGAAAAATATGTGCATACTGCAGTTGATAATCTGTTGACACAATTGCACAAACCGCAGTGTTACTGACAGGTTTTGTTCGAATACACACACACGCCACATCTACACACACATGTACACACACGCACACACACTGAAATTATATTATAATTACATATATTCAATAATACTAGATTTTAATACAGTGTATTATAAGTTGGTTAAGGTGACTCTTATATTATTAAACTAGCGGGATCCCGCGGCTTCGCTCGCGTAAACTTCGAAACTAATTCGAACCCTCCATACGTGATAGGGGATGACATATTACATTTTTTTATATTGATTTTTATTAATTACCTATAAAAAAACGTAAATATCTCGGATCTTAGTTAAAAATTGTATAAACTAACCCTCTGTCTACCCTCGCCATTAGGGGTTGAATTTGAATGTCGAAATTTTTATTTTAATAGATTACTATTTTGCCCGAATTTACCTTTATAAGTAAAGCAGGTATACAGATAAATATATCTAAATCTTTCATTTTTAATTGAATATTAATTTGTCCAAATTTACTTTAATATCATAAACAATTATGAAGATAAATATATAAAAATTTTATCCCCCCCCCTATTCCCATAAGGGTTGAATTTTCGTAACTGATATTTGTCTTGTAGAGTACCTACTTGTGCCATGTTTCATTCGGTGAATAAAAAAAAAATTACAATTTTTTTCAACCCCCCTAACACTTAACTTTTCTATTAAATGCAAACACAAAAAATATATATATAAACTTTGACACCCTGTTTTAACCCCGTAAGGGTTGAATTTCGAGAAATCCTTTCTTAGTGGGTGCTTACATCATAAAAGGAAGGCACCTACGAAATTTCACGTTTCTAGGTCCAGGGGTTTGGGCTTTACGTTGATATATGAGTGAGTGAGTGAGTGAATGAGTGAGTGAGTGGTTAAGGACAAACTCTTTTATAGATATAGATTATACTTAAATATTATTAAAATAATATCGAGAAAATATGATCGAATAAAGGAGACTATCAGAAAGGGTATTAAACTCTACAGGTTGTCTCATTGGTTGACGGTTAGTGACGTAGTCAGCCGTCAAAAATTCATGGAAACTAATTTCCCTCGCCCATATGCTTATATAGTTATGAAACAACCTGTATAGTTAAATAAACACAGACTGTCAGTGTTTGTGATCATATAAACAATATGAAAGAATATTTAAAAGTTGACTAATAAAACAAAATCACGTTTTTTTACAAAGAAACATGATCAAATTTTATTCCTAACAATAAGCCATAGGAAATTTAACATTGGGTAACTAATCTTTGTAAAAAAATATTAATATCCGGTATTAAGTAAATTTGCTAGCTAGCAATCACTCTCAAATGAGGTATCAAACTTATATGACAGTTCTCTTGGAGTTTCATGAAGACTTTAACAAGTTTCGAGCACGTGTTTTATGTAAACATCAACAATATCAAAATAGTGGTGATATGATAATTCTTTGTACGGTCAGAGTTGCCATTTGTGTTACCATACGTTGAAGTATCACTGCTCTAAATTCCATAGCAAATTTATAGATACTAACACAAAATTAATACCTCATTTAACCCTGGATGGGTAGACGTCTTTAAGCCGAAAAGAGTAGACGTTCGTAAAATTGACTACTACTATATAATTTTTGGTTTTCTAATAAATTTATGGCAAAAAAAAAGTTTTGCTTTTAAAATCTTTTGATTTATGTATTTACAAAAATACCGAAATACGAAAGATTAAAATATAAGCTTAGTAATATAAGTTTACAGCGAATCGACAAACGAAAGAAAGTATCATTGGATCAAGCATTGAGACGAATGAGATCTTTTTCACATTCACAGCATATCCTTTTACGTACATATTTCGACTAAAATTTACGTAAAAGGGTAGACCTTCGTGAAAGATACGATGTGACTTGTCGATCTATGGCTCTCTCTAGAAAAATAGCAAACACTGACACCTGTCCTTGGCAGAGGTTGAAGACGAACTATTAAACAAGGCATATCTTCCTGCTTGGCTCCCCACCCCGTCTTGATTTCCCTGTAGAGGGCGTTGTGTAAATGTAGTCGTAATTATTACGAACGTCTACCCATCCAGGGTTAAGAGTTCTCTTGTATTTTCATGAAGATTTTAACAAGTTTCGCGCACGCGTTGTATGTAAACACCAACAGTATTAAAACAGTGGTGAAATTATGAAAATTATTTTGTACTGTCAGAGTCGCCAACTGTGTTATAATTCGTTGAAGTATCACTGCTCTAAATTCCATAGCAAATTCATAGATACTAACACAAAATTAATACCTCATTTGAGAGTGCTTGCAAGTTAGCAAATTTTGCTGCCCCTTTATATTAATCTTTATATAAATAAACTGTAAACAAATACATACACAGTTTTAAACAGTAAATGAATTAATTATAAATTATATCAAAAAATAATAAAATGAAAAAAGCTAAGAAATGTAAATCTAGATATATATCAACAGTGCTATTATTCTTTGTACTTAATACATATTCAAAACACTCAATTGTCAGATTGAAAAAAAGATGGGAATTGTCTTCTCTATATTAAACAATTTTTTGCTACACTCATCTTGGCCAAAACAAAGGAAAACTTGATTTTGTATTCATGAACTCCGGAATATTCATATCCAAGAATTTGTAATGTATTAATTAAATTTCTGTTCCTCTTTATTATTAAGTTGAATGAAAAATTAAATGAAAAATTTTGAACGGGTATAGAATAATAATGTTTATTCAAATTTCAAAGAGTAATTATGAAATTTCTTTACAGTATACTTTTTAGTTTATTATTTGCTTTTTAAAAGAACTTTTTAATCAAAGTTTTTAATGGATCCTATTTATTTATTGATTTATAATTTTTAAAGAAAAACTTGCTTTCGTTTATTAGTTTTATACACAGTGGCGCCGATTATATTTATTTATTTTTTCAGTAATTAAAAAAACAGTCGTAACTTTTGAACGGGTGGTGGAATTGATTTTAGATAACAGATTTGAAATCAGCGTGTTAAAATCTATATAATTACATAAAAAATGTATTAAAATTAAAAAAAATTGTCGATTTTTGATCAATTTTTTTTTAATTTTTAAGTACCTATCATACATGTCGTTATATAGATTTTGATATCCTAATTTCAAATCCGCCGACGAAAAACTAATCCGACCACACGTTCAAAAGTTACAGCCATTTTTATCCATAATTTTGATTTTTTTTTGAGATGCCATATTTCAAGAACGGTTTGAGATACAGACCTGCAGTTTGAAAATTTAAACTTTTCACGTTATTTTCTATAGAATTAACATACTTTTAACGAAATACATAAACAATTAATTCGGGCTAAATTTTATACGGGCTGGACGGGTCCAAAACTTTTTTCCGAGTTCATATCCGGCCCTGAGCTTCGTATTTATCCTAGAGGCAGTTCAACAAGTGCCACGTTTGACAACAATGTGTACGTTAGCGATAATAACGCCACGTAGCGCTCATCGGCATTGGGGCGGGCTTTTCAAAAACAATAAATTCCAATTAGCGATCTTTATTACCGAGCTAAACGGGCGGTCGCGTAAAACAAGTGGTTATGTGAACTTATCACAACTTGTACGCGTTTCTATCTCTCTCTCTCTCTATTTATGTGTGTGTGTGTGTGTATGTACGTGGTGGATGGGTGTTGCTAAAGGGTTGTTTTATACGGGGAAGATTTATTTATATGTACTTGAAACATTATATGATAAGGGAAATTTAAATTTTGTTTAAAAATTTTAAGCGAAAGATTTAGAGATACTCATAGAAAGAGTTCTGACAACCTGAATTGATTTCAACTTAAAAACATTTATCAAAACTTACACGCGCAACCCACTTGACACAACATAAAAAATACCCTTGCCAATCGATTCGTGAATCAATATCGAGTCCAACGAGGTATATGAAGCCATATATGAAAAATTTTGAGTGGGGGGAGTTATGACCAGAAAAATTCCTAAAATGGGCTAAACTAGAAGCAGAGACTAACTCACACGCGCAACCCACTTGACACAACTCAAAAAATACCTTTGCCAATCGATTCGTGAATCAATCACGAGTTCAACGAGGTATACATGAAGCAATAAGAAAAATTTTGAGGGGGGGGGGGGTTATGACCGGAAATATTCCTAAAATGGGCTAAACTAGAACCTTACACCTACCATTTAGCGAAAACCCGAGGTCTCTAAGTGGTCAGGGGGCCGAGATCTCGCGGTGAAAGACAGACGGGCGGACGGATGGAAAATCTTCTTCGTGGGTTGCGCTAAAAAATAACATATTTCATATTATTTTGTTTATACGAAAAATGTATTCAAAGTCGAAAAATGTTTTTTAAATTTTGTGTTTTTGTATCTACATAGGTTTTGTATAAAATTCAGAACTTGCCCGTGTAAAGCGACCTTTATCATTGTGTTTATGACTTAGGACGGATAACTTGTTTTTGCTCGTATCGGTAAATTCATATTATGTAACGTTGGTAACGCCGTATTAAAAAAAGTTAAGTAAATTGTGGTGCGGCAATACAATGTTGTATACACCGACCCCTCGTGTATTTTATAATTTTAATTTGTATTCTAAAATAGGGTATTGTACCGATTTAATTGGAAGATTCATTAATGTAATTGTTGATTTTTGTATTTTAGATTTCAGGCGATTTTTATTTTGTTTAAATTTTAACTATTTATTTTTCATTTGCCGGGAGACGAGAGTCAGATAAGTTTCGTCTTGTACACGTTATCGAGACGAGATAGAGAAAAATGTCAATCTATTCGCCTGGTGCAAAGTAGGTAGTGGGGAAAACGAAATCGATCACAGCGCACAACGTGGCAAAAAATAACACTTTGGGTGGACCAACTGTCATTTTTAATAGACTCGTTTTTAACTGAAAGGTCAACATGGTTAATTCCACTATAGACTATGTGCAAGGGGGTGGAGTTAGAAATAATTTCGATGCGAGTGTTCGTGTTAAGCAATATTGTAAAATTATCAGCGCCAAAATTTGAGGTTATGCTGTCAATGTAAATGAAATAATTATTTCTCTATTATACGTCATAATTAAAGAGAAAAAGATACCCGAAAATAAATAATTTTCACGGACCTTGTATGCTATACTATTTATATTATATGCAAACAGCTAAATTAAATGATATTTGTTTAATAAAAAATTTCACGGTATTATACATATTAAACAATGATAAAAAGAGAGTTCAATCCATTCAATCCTTCTCTATTACCCGCTAGCGGCGCTAATAGACTTCGTGCACATAGCTAATAGTCATAAATAATCGTCTAAAATGTATATATGACGATATTTTATTGAAATTATTTGTTTGTTAGTACGTCAAAGTCCACCCAAGTTGCTACTAAAGTCCACCCGTTAGTTGGCGCTGTCATCGCGCACGCTGCGAATACTCCATTTCATTTAAGTGAATTCATTTAAATGAAATAGAGTGTAATGTGATTTTTTTTATAAAAAATATTTTGTCAATTTATTTTTATGTAATTAATAATAATAATACATAGTGTGCTGTGGATATTTTAACAGTCGCCATTTTATAAAAAATTCTTGTCGATGACGTATTACATCGACAAGTATTGTGCTTCAAAATAATTGATCGATAAATAAATCAAAGAAAAATAAACTATTATGTAAACAGTATTGGTCCTTTATTTCCGTTTATCACAAATTCCATATTAAAAAAATTTCTTGGCGATGACGTCACTGTATAAAACAAATGAACTATTCATAAAACCTGGATCATAGTTATTAACAAATAATCTTTTATATTTTTCTGTAATTTTACATTAAAGATTAATATCAAATAGTATTTTTTTATAAATTATTAATATTATTTTAAAACCGAAATTAAGGCACTTTCGTCTCGACGAGAAGCCCTATAGGCATGAATAAAATTAATTCAGAAATATATATGTTTAATTGCAACTTTTTTTAGATATTGCTTTAATTAACTAATATTTTTAAAATTGTTTAAATTATTTAAGAATATAATAAATAATTTTACTGTTAATAAATCGATAACATTTCGATTTTGTTTGATCGTATGTTTGGTAGAGTTATCTTGGGTTGCACAAAGCAAAATTAATCACGATTAGTTAATCAGTTGTTTTTGAAGCATTAAAAAAAATCACAGTTATGATACATTTTATAAGGTAAAGAATTATGATATTTAGTGAATTGTTCATTTACAAATTGAGATTAAGTTTAGAATAAACATTAATCGTTAACTAATCGTAGTTAATTTTACTTTATGCAACCCAAGGTTATAGCCCTTTTGACATTTTAAAGACTCCTTGTCAGTGTGTGTGTACTAAATGCTACCTAAATTGTTGAAATTGCTATACAGAATACTCTCTTTTGGTGATCTATCATTTAATGTAATGTAATGTTCATTTTGACACCCACATACAATATCTCTGAAAATAATCAATCTTGTTTCTGTGAAATCTCTGGAAATATTAACTGATGAAATGAACTAATGCAACTGTTGTTAATATTTTTAATTCAAGTTTAAAGGAGACAAAAGGTTTTCTAAATTCAACTGTTTTTATTTTTAACCTAATGCGGCGTTTACACCGAAAAAACAAAACAGAAACATCGTGTCTTTAAAATACTTCGTATTTAAAAATGTATAGGGTTTATTGCACCGTGTTTCTGTTTTGTTTTCTCGGTGTAAACACCGCATAAGAAGTTCTCAATTTGATTTCGATTTTTTTATTTGAAAGAGTATACTCTCGAGATGGTCCCATATAAGTTTTTATTAGAATCTGACGATAGACTTTGAAGATGCGCTACTAAAAAGGGAAAAATAAAAAATAAATTAGAACTTAATTTTTTTACAGTTTTTGAAGTTGGTACCAAGCCAATGAAAAACTTAAAAAATAAAATTGTTAAAAAATGTTAAATTTAATTATTTTATACTTTTGAATGTTTTAAGTTTTTTTTTTAAATCGTATTTATTTTTTATCATAATTTGTATACATACTAGTTAGATTTAAAAGGTATAATACAACATTTTAAGATTTTTATTTTGTATTTATATTATACTGAAGGTATCTATTTACAAATTTAAATTAGCTCGTAATTAAAAAATTAAAAGAGATTAATGGAGATATAATATTTTAAATTTAATTCCTGCTACGTATTTAAACTTAAATCTCATAACTTTTTTGATTGTATGTGTACACTATACACATATGAATATAATAGAAGGGATTAATAATATATACAATAAATTGGTCGTAAATTACAAATGATTTGTTTTTGAATGATATTTAAATATACGATTTATATGCTAAACATGTACAAAACTCAGATATCCTGTATTATATAAATGGGGGGTTCATAAATTATTATTTGAAGTTGAATAGTTTTGTATTTTATGTTGGAAAATGAAAAGATTGTCCAAAAATAAATAAACTGTGATAATTAAACTATAATTCTTATTTATAAGATATATTTTTAAGGCTCAAACATAAATTTACTTTGCACTAAATGTTTTCACTGATGTTTTAATATTTTTAATGTTTTTTTTTGATGATTATTTATTACATATTTTTGATAAAATTGCGATTTTTGTATTTTTTTATATTTTAACCTAACGAAAACTAACTAAACTCCCTTCGTCCTAATAGATTGCCCTAACCAAGTACTGGCAAGTATAGTTAACGTGTATATTATTAGAGCATCAACTTTATTCTGAATAACTTTGTAAATACGTGATTTTTGACAATTGTAACGCCATACCGGCATATTCTTCAATATGAGTTAAAATTTAGTGCAAAGTATTAAAAATGTTCGAGTGTATAAAGTGCAAACTATCAAATTTTTAGTGCAATTATATATAACCCATTTTTAATACCATATTAATGAAAGCTTATGCGAGACTGACTTGTAACAAGTTCATTTTAATGGCTAGAGGCAGTTAACCTTGCGAACAGTGTTGCCATTTTACTGATAAGTCATATTTTTTTTAAACATTCTGTATATAAAAAAACGTATAAAAAGACGTCTATAAGTCGGTCACATATTTTATCACTATTTAATTAACCAGGGACGTTCTTCATTTAAAAAAAAAGAAATTTCACACATTAAGCATTCACAAACGGGTGTCACTTAATACAAACGATATTTATGCAAATTGACCGACTTTATTGTGTCCGGTACCAGCTGTGGCCCCCTCCCCCACCCAACGTTAATAATATTTAGTCACGTGACCAGAAATGCTACCCTTTCAACAGTTTATTTTATGCCTAAGGGGCTACTAAAAGCCAATTAAAATTATTTCCTTTGCAAAAAAATAGTGAACGTTTAGTACTCTTTTTTCTCGACACAAAGGGATTCGTTTATTGCCTAGGGCGGGTATTTTTTTACGATTTTATGTGCGTGGTAATACGGGTGTTAAATGGGTAACTATATGAGTGTGTTTTTTATTCTTGTAGATTAAATCGGTATTTATGTATCAACTTGTTTTTCCTGCAACATAAATCTCATTGAATGTCAGGATTATAAAAAAGTAGTAAAATTTACTATTTGATATTAATCAGATAAATATATTTAAAAACCATCCTCGTCCCCGTCCAATGCTATTAGGGGTTGAATGTAGAACTTTTATTTTTAATTGAATATTAATTTGCCTGAATTTATCTTAATATTATGAAGATAAATGTATCAAAATTTTACCCCCCTCCATTCCCATAGGGGTTGAATTTTCGAAAATGCTATTTGTATTGTAGAGTACCTTTGTGCCATGTGCCAAAAAAAAATATCTTACAAATTTTTCCAACCCCTTGCAACACCTTAGGGGTTAAATTTTGGGAAATGCTGAAATAATTGTTTCATTACTTGTTTTATAGAGTATGTTTGATAAGTTTCAAATAAATGCGAACAAAAAAAATATTTTTTATACAAACTTTGACACCCCCTTTTAACCCTGTAGGGGTTGACTTTCGAAGAATCCTTTCTAAGTGGGTGCTTACATCATAAAAGGAAGACACCCATGAAATTTTGTGTTTCTAAGTCCAGGGATTTTGTACGTTGATGAATGAATGAGTGAGTGAGTGAGTGGTTAAGGACAAACTCTTTTATAGCTATTGATTGTGTATTTAGCGATGTTCAAAATTAATTTTATTAAAAATTATATGTCAATCTTCATTTCTACGAATTAAGCAGCTAATCATAATAAAAAAATTTCAAATGATTATGTAGTTTCAAAAAATTAAAAGCAAAAAAAAATATTTTTATACAAACTTTGACACTCTCGTAGGGGTTGACTTTCTATGTGGATGCTTACATCATAAAAGTACATAAGACACCCATGAAATTTTATGTTTCTAAGTCCAGGGATTTTGACTGTACGTTGATGAATGAGTGAGTGAGTGGTTAAGGACAAACTCTATTATATAATATGCATATAGAAAGTATATCGTCGCCTCGGAGCAAGAGTGGCACAACTCAAAAATTCTACTTTATATTGATGATTTATAAAAGCGCTAACAAATCCAACTTTTACACGCTTAATATATAGTACTAACGTTTGAGCAAATTTTACCTATGTTTCACCATCCTACCAGAATTAAGACTTGTTACAGTTTTTCAAAAAAATATTTGATCAAATTTTGCTCCCTTGTGGCCATACCTGGAAATAACAGTTGTGAAACTCTTGCATAAAAATCTATTCCATCTTACTATTCTTCTAATGAGTTTAGTACAAATTCTATATTTTTTGAGCTGTGCCACTCTTTCTCCGAGGTGACGATATATACATTGATTATAATTATATAAAATTCCTACACAAAAAGTCGTGCTCGTTGTATTTTAATACAGATAAATGTATAATATGTTATATGTATTATTATAAATAAATATGAAAACACGTAAAATTAATAAAGCGTAAATCATTATTAAATTTTGACGTTTACATATTCTATAGGAGTGAATAAATAACACAATAATACTCAATTCCACGAAAACCGAGAAATGTTTCACGAGTTGAATCAATATAAACTTTCCACATGAATCATTTTCTTCAACGAATTCTTCTGACTTTCACGAGAGTATTTTGAAAATTTTATTTTAATAGAGTTCATTTGTTGTATAATAAGTTAATAATGTCTGTTTGTGTGTTATCTCGAGATATATTTAAATGCTTAATGACTTTATTTTATTTGTTGATTTAATTAATTATTTCTTAAGTCTGTTAGTTATATTTATGTTATTTATGTTATTTTTATGTAGGGTTTTTATTTTCGATGAAGGATAGAGAGTTTGCTAATGGGCTCATCATAGCAAGTTAAGACGAAGTAGGACGCAGAGAGAGAGAGAAAGAGAGAGAGAGAGAGAGAGAGGGGGGGGGATAACATTTATTTTTAAAATTTATATTTAGACATAGTTTTTTTTAATTATAACCTCAAAAGTAAATATAATCAGTACCATATTTAAACATTTTGAGGCCCAAGGTGCAAATGTTAAAAAAAAGACTGTCGATGGCCAAAAAAGGTAAATAATCTTAACCCATTTCTTCGAATTGTTTGATCATGTTCTCAATTATTGTTGAAAATTTTACCAAAAAGATAAATTCAATATAAGATATAATTATTATCAGTCGCAGATCTGATTATTATCATGAGAATCCAATGTCAAATTTATAGGACAGTACATTTTTAACGACTATAGTTTGTACCTGGATTTATTTTTGAAATTTTTGATATTGTTATGCCTTATTTACACTCTCATAAGTAATATTATATATAGTTTCGTCAATTTAAAAACGCTTTACTAATTGTAAGTGAAAAAAAAACAAACTATAAATGTCGGCTAGCTGGAATAATTACACTATTACTTTAAAAGGGTTATAATTTATCATTGAATGAACTCTAGAGTTCGTTACAAAAATTATTGTAAGTAGAGAAACGTAAAAAAATATATTAGTAATGAAAATCAAATCAACAATCATATTTTGTCAGAGAAAAAAATTAGAAAATATGATGTCCTATAAATAGGACACTGTGAAGTAATGGGTTAAGAAAGTCTCGAGCTAGCACCTCATGCGTCTTTTCCTTAGTACGGATCTGTATACGATATTAAAATTTCCATTGAAATTCCATTTTAATTTATTTTTTATTTTTCACTCAATCGTTAGTAGATTCAAATTATACCCGAATTTTCCCTTGTATTTTTCTTATTAGACATAAAAATTTTAATCATATTTTATTTTACCAGTGTTCAAAATAAAATTGACTAACGAAGACGGGTCAATTAATTTTTTTTTCATATCACCATATATTTTTTTACATATCAAAATTGTTAAATACCTGCATTTGAATGTTTGTGTTTTACAAATTGTTCTATGCATTTTTTATTTTAATGCTGATTGCCGCATACAGCTCTCTTTCTCTCTCTGTCTTCCTCTACCCACCTCTCTCTCTAATGGACATATGCTGTTAATTATTTCTAAACAGTATTTTGCATTGTTCGCCGTTCAATTGTTTAATTGTAACATCGTTTTTGTTATGTTTTATTGATTTTGTTACAAAAAAATGTATTGGAAGTTTCTTTGTTTCAGTTTCATTATAATTAACATTGCTAAATTTGGGTTAGGTTATTACAGTATGCATTAAAAAATGCTTGACATTAAAATTCCTATATTATTATGTATAGTTTTTGATTAAATGTTAACTTTAATTTAAACCAAAAATAATAGTCAAATCTAAAAAAATTTTGCTCGAATTAATTCAGTAGAAACTAGAATATTGTAGAGCCAGGTGTGACACTTATGTCCGGTATCAGCACTCTCAAATGAGATATCAAACTTTATGACAGTTCTTTTGGAGTTTTATGATGACTTTGATAAGCTTCGCGCACGCGTTGCATGTAAACACCAACGCTATTAATGCAGTGGTGATATGAAAATTATTTTATACGGTCAGAGTCGCCAACTGTGTTAAAATACATTGAAGTATCACTGTTCTAAATTCCCTAGTAAATCCATAGATACTACCACAAAATTAATAACCTCATTTGTGAGTGTTAAGAAATACTATAGATACATAACAACCAATGCAAGTCCGTATATGAAACTGTTACCAAAACTTGTCGGCGGCCATCTTTAATTATATGTCACTTTCGCCATTTCATTGCAAGGAAGATTGGTAGAAGGGGTTGTTACCAATTTCATATTTTAATTAGAATAACTCCCTTTGAGACCAATTTCTAGTTATAACTCCTCCTCTCAAAAATTGTATTATTGTATTCATCCATAATATTTATATTTTTATATTAAATAGCGGAATCCCGTGGCTTCGCTCGCGTAAACTTCGAAACTAATTAGAACCCTCCATAGGTGATAGGTGATGACATATTACATTTTTTTATATTGATTTTTATTCATTACCTATAAAAAAACGTAAATATCTTGGATCTTACCTTTATAAGTAAATCAGGTATGCTGATAAACATATCTAAATCCATCCTCGTCCCCGTCCCATGCTATTAGAGCTTAAATATCGAACTTTCATTTTTAATTGAATATTAATTTGTCCGAACAATTTTGAAGATAAATATATCAAAATTTTATCCCCTATTCCCATAGGGGTTGAATTTTCGTAACTGATATTTGTCTTTGTATTGTACCTATATGTACCATGTTTCATTCGGTGATTTTACAAACAAAAATATTTTACAGATTTTTCCACCCCTCTATCACCTTAGTGGTTAAATTTTGGGAAATGCTGAAATAATTGTTTCATTATTTATATTGTCGATTATGTTTCAATTAAGTTTCAATTAAATGCGAACAAAAAAAATATTTTTTTATATAAACTTTGACACCCTGTTTTAACCCCGTAGGGGTTGAATTTCGAAAAATCATTTCTTTGTGGGTGTTTACATCATAAAAGGAAGGCACCTACGAAATTTCACGTTTCTAGGTCCAGGGGTTTGGGCTGTACGTTGATATATGAGTGAGTGAGTGGTTAAGGACAAACTCTTTTATAGATATAGATTTGCTGTGCCTTCACAAAGAACGCTTTTAGGTGAATAAAAAGGGGGTTCCACACATATAATTTTTTACTTTATTGTAAAAAGTCTTGTTGGATATATATTAAGCTGTGTATATACAATCTAAAATATATAATAAAAACTAAACAGTTGCTGCGAAAAAATTGTTTGTGATAAAACATATTTCAAGCAAGACCTTTTTTATAATACATGAAAATTTCATTACCATAAATTTAAAGTATTTAGCTCTCTGAGTTCATCTAGGTTATGTAATTAACTCAAACAAAAAAACGATGTACAAAAAACGGAAAAATCAGTGGCGGGTCATGTAATGGTGTAAGAGGTGATTATCTTAAAACCTATATTTTTATAATTGAAAGTGTTTTACGATTTCGAAAAAGGAAATTTTTTTTGCGGTTACTATAAAAATAATTCTCAACTATGAAATCAATTATTTTATATAAAATATATGTATTCTGATGTATAGCAACAAGTGGCCAATAAAAATATATTTGAGCTATATGGTGCACATTGCACACATGCAAATTTATGTTGCCATGATTGAAATACGTGTTTTTGCTATTTTTAAGGATTTTGACGCTATAGGTTACTGAGTTGGAGATGCGGGTAAAGCGATTGTGGATAAACATAGTGTGAAGGCAAGGTGTGTCTCTCTCTGAAGCATGCAAAATCATATAGATGCGTCTCTCTCTTTTTTTCACTCACTTATAATTTTTTAATTAGAAAAATGCGGTCCCTAATCATTCTGAAAATTTACAGATATCTTTTTAATAAATGAAGAAAGAATGTATGCTCAAATTTGCATCAAAAATCTTAGATATTTTAGAAATATTAAAATGCATTTATTTACTTAAATATATAAGTCATATTCTGTCGTTAATTTGGTTAATTCTACTTCAGAAATGTTTTACTTAGTTTAATGGATAAGTAATTTTAAGAGAAACAAACTATATTATATATCATGGCTATCAATATTTATTAAATTAAAGTACTAAGTAATACTTAAGTTAAGTAGTGTTTGGAAATTTGAATTTTTTAATCCGGCACTGTCTGTGATGGCAATTCTATATATAAAACAACCAGAAAAAACCTTTTTATCACGGGAAAACAGTGTTTACAATTTAATTAAATATCCTCTCGCAAGAAAATCATGGCCGGGTAAAATTTAATTAGCATTTAAAATGGACAAAATTCCGCAACCCATTATAAATCAAATCTGCAAAAAGCTTTGTTCAAATATCAAAGCGTAATCTGGTTCCGTTTCCGCTCCTACACGTGTCAATTAATACCAACCTCATTCAGAGAAAGTTACTAATAGGGTTTTCCATGATTGTCCATGAATGCGTATAATGCTGTTTTCAAAATTGTGCATATTCTTTTGGAAATGTTTTCATGTTTTTACTCCATGAAAATTCGTGTTGTAGATAGATCATTTTCTGAATATACCACAAGAAGTATTATTGCTATTATACATAGAAAAAAAACTCGATCTTTGAGATGGAAAAATGCTTAATAAATTTATCTTGTTAATATAAAAATATTTCCTCAATATATTAATAAAAAATTCTTATTGAAGATATTTTATTAATTTGAAAAATATATCTTCATGTTTATCTAAAAATCTTTTCATTTGTCAAATTAATAAATAATTTATTACACCAACTAACGAAACTCTCAAATAGATTAAACATAATGGTTGTATTAATAAATATATTTATTAGTGTGAATATTTTTTACACCACCCAACTAGTGAAAGTGCAATTTTCGATATGGTAAATTCAGTGATGTCATTTATAAAGTATTTTTTTGTATTTATTATACATATATGTTTTCAATACGAAACAAAATTTTCACCGTGATAAGAACATTGTTAGTAATAATATACATTTATCAATAAGATAAACGTGAATATTTCCATATTAGTAAAATATTATCATATAAACAAACAACCTCTATCAGAGCCAAATCGATCACGGATTTTTTACATTGATCACATTTTTTAACACATAGACAAATAATTTTTTTCTGTGTAGGTAATTTATAATACAGTATATTAAAGGTGGTACAAAAAATGTTCATAATTAAAACATTGTTACAAAAATCTAAAGTTTTATCCATTGTATATTTTTAAGTAAAATATTTTACCGCAATTTCCTGATACTTGCCATTTATATAGACATTTCGTTTCACCACTTCACTTCTGAAGAAGACAACTCGAAACGTCAAGTACCAATAAACTTCTTCATCAGGCCTGTATGGCCTTTTTCATGAAATACCTTACCGTTTATTTCAGTTGTTTCAAAATTCGTTCGTTACCTCTAATATTATTTTAAGCACATATATTTGAACGATTGAAAATTGACATATTGTATATGCAACTATACTTTTTTTGTAATAATTGAAACAATCCAATGGCGTGCTTGTAAGTTTTTTGTTCACTTCTGATGCCTTTAATATAAACTATATGTTATTTTAATGATTAAAATTATAATATAATAAATTTATAAATTACTATCAATTTTTTGGGATAGAAAGTAGCCTAACCTTTGGTTGCACAAAGCAAAATAATTCACGATTAGTTAATCAGTTGTTTTCAAAGCATTATTACGTCAATTATAAAAAAACAATCACGGCTATGATATACAGGGTGAGGCAGTAACTATTACCACCTTAAATATCTTCGAATCTATGAGACCCAGAGAAAAATTAGTGTAACCAAAGTTATACGGTACGAAGGGGGCTATCATATAGCGGTAATAATTTTTGTCCAGGGGTAGGCGCATCGGAGATATCAAGGTCATCTTTATTTTTTTAAATTGATTCGGTACATTTTTTTTCCAAAATATGATAGAATGAAAAAATGAAGATGACTTTGATATCTATCAAAACAAGTTAAGAACTCATCACACAACATGATTGAACAAGATTTAAAGAAAAAACGATTAAAAAATATATTTTTTTTATTAAATGTAATTTACATCGATAATGATGGCCAATACTTCGAACATTTTTTAATGTAAATTTCATTTAATAAAAATATGTATTTTTTAATCGTTTTTTCTTAACTTTAAATCTTGTTCAATGATCAAGTTCAGAACTTCCAGTCTGGAATCGTTAGGCTCCTGATGAGGACTTCTTGTGAAGTCGAAACACGTGTCGAGTGACATAAATTTTGTGGTTAAGGTGTATTTTTAGTTTAAGTAAGTTACTCTCGTTTTAATTAAAAAAAAAATAAAGACTCGAACCCAAAACAACGCAACTTCGAAAATTTAACGACGCACAGTGAAAATTAGTACTAATTCAGCAGCGACGCAACTTTGAAAAAAACGCAAAACAAAACGACGCAAAGCGAGGTATTGGTGTATACCAAATCTATAAACACGGTTGTAAGTTCGAGCAAACACGTATGAAATAGTGTAAAAGGAGGGGGTGTGAGAGTAGGGGTGTACAGGGTGACACAGCACGAGTGTGAGACAGAGATAGGTACAGGAACATGAGGCAGCAAGCGTTCTGATCGTTTCAGCGTGACTCATCCAAGCATCCCCCTTATTATTCACCGGCGCGTGCGATGCCGCCTGTCTGTGTGTACCCCTCTAACCCCTCTAGACCCCCTTTACCCCTAACACCCAAACCCGCCCATATTGCACACCCCTTGTGTAGTCCCATCTAGCTCTCGTGAACATCGGCTTTCCCACGAATTACTTTCTCGCTCGAGTGTGTCAGTGGTCTTAAAACGGTGGTTAAAGAGCTTATGCCCGATTTCAGTAAAGATACAACTATATAATTTTTACTGGTTTGTATAAATTGTAATGTTTTGTATTTTATGGGGTTTATAATACAAAGGTATGAAAAAAAAATGCCAACTTCGGATTGAGTTTTACGTAATAGTGCCCCGTACAGTATAGTTGTTTAGTTTGTTCGATACTTTGATATCTGCACCATTAACCATATTTCCATTTTTTCAGATTTTTCTCACTATAACTTTCAAAAATATAGGCAGAGAACAAAATATTTTTACAATTATTTTGAAAACTTTTTAAAAAAGGATTTTGATAATAATAAAACGTTTTTTTTTTAATTTCCTTGAATTATCAGCTTTTATTTAATACCCTATTAGCTGAGATTGAATAATTTTGTTTTACTAACTCAGGCAGACAGTTGGGAACACTAAAAATGCATAATCTCATAGTTGGGCATAGTTAACCTAAAGTTAACTTTGTTAATCGTTAACTCGTTAATCGTTAAAGCGTTAAAATTTCGAAAATTTAACGAAAGTTAAAGTTAACCGTTAAAAGTTAACCATCCAAAACGTATACTGTTTTTGGCGCCTTTTGGGATGCGATACATAGGTAAATAAAACAAAAACAAGTGGATAGATGAATTAATTTAATTATTACAAGCGACAGTAGCGATCCACCCTGATTTCGCACGAGTAGCAGAGCATATACGCACCTAAACTAAAACTTAATGAATTAAATTGGAAAATTGTACACCTAAATTCTATATTTTTATCTTTAAACTTTCCTCATGCTTACTTTACTTACTATACCAACTAATATGAAATATGGAAGAAAAAGATAAACTCTAAATGAAGTCGGTTAAAAATAGCGCAAACGCTAAAAAGTCAGGTTATAATAACTTGTATTCACTAGCACATAGCAAGTAATCAACATGGCCGCTTTATTTTTAAGAGTTTTTCGGCTCTGGATTCTTGCTCTTTTGAGCAACAGTGCCGCGCCGGTGTGCCCGCGTGGCGCGTAATTCAAACAAATAATGACAACATGTCAACAAACAACCAATGTAACTGACTAAAGTTAATTTTTTTGAGTTAACTTAAAAGTTAATCTGTTAAGCATTTTGTTAACTTCGTTAATTAACGATTAACGGATTAACGAGTTAATGTCCACCTATGCATATTCTATAGTGACAAAATGTTTGAGAACCACTGACAGTTATTGCTTACCCCTTGCCTATATCTAGTGATGGGGTTCAGGGTAAATCTTTCTTTGTTAGGGTTTTTTTTTGACGTAACTAAAGCTACATTGTGTGCTTTTATTTATTTTAATTAAAATGTTGCTTAATTATCATGACCATAATCCGATCGTTTTCACAGATAGTATTTTATGAATAAATTATATAATTACTTGTTTAACATACGTTTAGATGTGAAAGGGGTAAATTTAGCAGAATTAAGAGCCAATAACAGATTATTATTTTTAATAATTAATTGGATTCTATAGAAATCAATCTTTTTGTTGATTTTCTAATTTTAATATTAGAGTAACGTTTATAAAACATTTTGTACAAATACATGGGGTCACAAGTGTAGATTCAATTATTTATTTATATAGGGATTTGACGGTAGGGTTCACGATTTGTACCGTTAAATCCCCGGAAAACAGTGTAAACTTAAATGAAACAGACTATACATGCTTTTTATAATAAAAGTTCAAAAAGAAATTACAACGCATGGGTATTTTTAGGCAGTCATTTGTTTTTGTTTTTTTTTCAAGAAAGAAAGCTATGACGTCATTGATTTTTTTTGAAATAGACAAGTTTATAGAAATAAACCAGTTAAGGATGTATGGCACGTACAGTCTGAGTCAACAATAATGTAAATTTAGATGCAATGGACGATCAAAATCAAATTATGAATTAATCACTTTAAATGCTTGTAGGAAAGTCAAATTCGTTTATAAACTACTCAAACAATATTAGTTCTTATGTTTAAAACCTTATTTCCCATTTTTTAACTGTTATTTTACAATTTTAGTCAAAAACTTAATATTTGTGTTGATTACATGAACAAATTTTATTCTGAATTTATCTGTCAGATTTAAAAACAAAAGAATCATTTTATTATTATAAATGACAGAAATTCAAATATTATTAAATAACATTGTTTAGAACATACGTAGAATATACAAATGCAATGAAAACAATAATATTAGTAGTTTATATGCTTTTATATATGAAAAACTATGTAATAAAACAAATCATTACATTTAAGAACGCCATTTTTTTATATTTTTCAGCAGTAATTATTTTTTTCTCGCAATTTAAGTTCTGTAAGAGCCCATTCTGCCATATGAGCCCATGTTAATTTCGTTAATTTTAAAAAAATAATTACTCTCAAACTATGTAGTAGAACCTTCTGAAATTTTGTGTGGGTACTTAAGTTTTATTAAGGAATAACTCCTCCAAATTTAAACCATTTCTCGGTGAAATGAGATACCTGCCATACATCCTTAAGTAATTTATTTAAAATTTAAAAAAGAAATGCTTTAAAAAATTTACATGTACCTACATAGTATGTAGGTACATGTAATTTATACATGTAATATTACATGTAATATATAATTTATAGGTATGTAGTACATACCTATAAAGATGTCCCTAAAATTTTACGTTTCTAGGTTCAAGGGTTGATGATTCAGTCAATTAATTTTTTTTTCAATCAAATCTTTAAGATATTACAAGGACAAATCAAATGACTAACTAAAAATAAATTTTATTGAATCTTATATTTTTAACTAGCCCTGTTCTTTCTGTTTTAATATACGTAATAAAATTTAAATAAATATTGATTTTTTTGGCTGCTTATTTCATGAAGCTATAGTCACTTTGTTTTTTTTTATATATTAGCTCATATTTCATGTTAAACAAACTATGAACAAGCCATAATAATATAATAATAACAAACAAAAACTGTATTAACGAGAGTTATGAAAGTAAATTTTATAAAACTTTTCGTTTAAAAAATTTCGACAAGGGATAATTTCGTTAAAAGACATTGACAAGATGAATAAAGCGTACTTGGAGCCATTATAAATTTCATATAACTATTTTATGGTTCTGTTTTTAATCTAGATTTTTACGAGGTATTAAAAAACTTTCTAGAAACAAATAAAATGATATTAAGTTTTTAAAATATACCCAAACAAGAATACGTTATATGCTTTGTTCATGTTTACAGTAAAGTACTGATACCGGTCTTGAACATTTTTAACTTAAATGTTATACTGAATTTGAAATATTTGTTGATAATTTATTACTATACTGCTATTACTGGATATCTATATCTATAAAAGAGTTTGTCCTTAACCACTCACTCATTCACTCACTCACTCACTCATATATCAACGTACAGCCCAAACCCCTGGATCTAGAAACGTGAAATTTCGTAGGTGCCTTCCTTTTATGATGTAAGCACCCACTAAGAAAGGATTTTTTGAAATTCAACCCCTACGGGGTTAAAATAGGGTGTCAAAGTTTATATAAAAACATGTTTTTTTTTGTTCGCATTTAATTGAAACTTATCGAACATATTCTACAATATAAATAATGAAACAATTTATTCAGCAATTCCCAAAATTTAACCCCTAAGGTGTTAGGGGGGGGGGTAATTTGTAAAAAAAAATTGTATTCACCGAATGAAACATGGCACAAGTAGGTACTCTACAAGACAAATAAATGTCAGTTACGAAAATTCAACCCCTATGGGAATGGGGGGGGGGGGGTATAATATTAAGTTAAAAATGAATGTTCGATATGCATGCCCTAATAGTATGGGACGGGGACGAGGATGGATTTAGATGAAATTCGGACAAAATAATCATCTATTAAAATAGAAATTTCGACAATCAACCCCGAATAGCGGGGGTAGACAGGGTCTGTGTTTTTGATATGTTTATCTGCATAGCTACTTACGTTATAATGGCGGAGTCAGGCAAAATAATCTGCTATAAAAAAATTCTATATTCAATCCCTAATGGCGGGGGTAAACATGAGGTTAGTTTTTACAATTTTTAACTAAGATTCGAGATATTTACGTTTTTTTATAAGTTATGAACAAAAATAATATACAAAAATGTAATATGTCATCCCCTATCACGTATATAGGGTTCTAATTAGTTTCGAAGTTTACGCGAGCGAAGCCGCGGGATTCCGCTAGTTAATTTATATACATTTAACTGTCGTACCTCAGGTTGCACTAAGCAAAATAATTCACGGTTAGTTAATCAGTTGTTTGCAATTCAGATTAATGTTTATTCTAAACTTATTCTCAATTTGTAAATGAACAATTCACTAAATATACCTTATAATATGTATCATAACCTTTTTAAAGAGACAAAGCGAATATGTAGGTAATACTTGTCTCTTTTCTGTAGGTCTGTAATGACTGCAAACTAGTGATGTAACGAATATTCGCATTCGCATTCGCGAATATTCTCACATTTTTTAACATTCGTATTCGCATTCGCATTAGCACATTTTTAAACATTCGTATTCGCATTCGCATTCGCAGGTAAAGTTGCGAATATAATATGTTGTATTAACAAATAAAAATATCGTTTTTTAAGGGGGATAGCCACTGTGACGGAAAAAAAATAAAAAAAAAATTTTCTTACATTTTTTTAAAGTTTACATGCCGGTTATGACATAACAAAAACATTAAACACGTTTATCTCGGAATGACATTTTTCGACCTGGTCGACACGATTGCTCAAAGACTAATGAACCGATTTCAAATTTTTTTTTTAATAATTTTCGTAATTGTAGTAGCTATCGTTGCGCGTAGCCGATTTTTGAAATTTTGATAATTACTATTTTTAAAACCGCTCTAATAAAAAAATAGGCCTTAAAAATTAAAAAAAAATTCAAACGATCGCCATTTTGTGAAAAAATAAAATAAAAAAAAAACGGCTACGTGCAACGATAGCTACATTCATATAGATATTGATAAAATTTTTATTTTTTTTTTCATATAACCCTTCTCGAAATTTCGAGTCGACCATAGAGAAAACAAAATTTTGGTCGTCATATCGAGGCTCATAACTTTGTAAATATTTAATCTTTTTCAATAAAAATTGATATTAAATAAGTTGAATATATACTTAATAAAACATCTTTTACCTGATTCAAAAATAATTAGTTATATCTGTGAAAAAAATTCCCAAACATTAACAATTTTTTGACCCGTCACAGTGGCTATCCCCCTTAATCTATTTTAATCAGAAGACCTTTTTTTAGCTTTTTTTTCAAAAAGTCAATATTCGCATTCGCATTCGCAAATATCGAGACAACTAATATTCGCGAATGTTTAAAATCATACATTCGTTACATCACTACTGCAAACCTATGACAGGACTAATTAGAATTCTAGAAAGAGACAGGTATTGGCTATATATTCGTTTTGTCTTTCTCACACTTTTTTGCCAGTATTTACTTCACAGTTGAATGCTCAGTTCATTCTATAAGTCTATGGTCCAATCACGCTCTGTTACAGTATTACTATATTGAATACTAGCGGAATCCCGCGGCTTCGCTCGCGTAAATTTCGAAACTAATTACAACTCTTCATACGTGATAGGGGATGACACATAATTTTTTTTTATATTATTTTTTATTCATTATCTATAAAAAATCACAAATATCTCGGATCTTAGTTAAAAATAGCAAAAACCCGCCCCCTGCCTACTCCCACCATTAGGGGTTGAATATCGAATTTTTTTTATTGCAGATTATTTTGCCCGGCTCCGCCATTATAACTTAAACAGCTATGCAGATAAACATATCAAAAACACACACCCTGTCTACCCCTGCCATTTTGAGTGGAATGTCGAAATTTTTATTTTAATAGATGACTATTTTGCCCGAATTTACCTTAAAATCATATACAGTTATGAATATATAAATATATCAAAATTTTACCCCCTCCCATTCCCATAGAGGTTGAAATTTCGTAAATGCTATTTGTCTTGTAGAGTACCTAATTATGCCATGTTTCATTCGGTGAATACAAAAAAAATTATCTTAAAATTTTTTTCCACCCCCTTACACCTTAGGGGTTAAATTTTGAGAAGTACTGAAATAACCGTATCATTATTTGTATTGTAGAGTATTTATGATAAGTTTCAATTAAATACGAATAAAAAAATATTTTTTATACAAACTTTGACACCCCGTTTTAACCCCGTTGGGGTTGAATTTCGAAAAATCCTTTCTTAGTGGGTGTTTACATCATAAAAGGAAGGCACCTACGAAATTTCACGTTTCTAGGTCCAGGGGTTTGGGCTGTACGTTGATATATGAGTGAGTGAGTGAGTGAGTGGTTAAGGACAAACTCTTTTATAGATATAGATTGACTGGAGCGAGAGCAGCCAATAGATCGACCATTAAAACGAACTTTTAATTTAATTTTTTTATACATTCTCTTCCATTATTATAATACTCTCAAGTGTCTATATAAAAATATTGATTTTGTAATTTATTTAAAAAATATATTTATACTCAACAACCAAATAATAAGTACACAAAAATAAAATTAAAGACGATATATTATTTTTTGTATGAGAAAAAGGTTTTTATTTAAATTAATTGAGGTTTTTTTGTGTGTATCTACTTTCGTTTTCCAGTGAAAAGATTTCATAAAGGGAAAAAATATAATTAATAATCTTTGTGGACTAGTGCTTCTTAAGGCTGGAGCGTTTTATAAAACATTTCAATAACAAATTTGTAGCTTGTGTACACAGAATCTTTTAATAATTATTCCTTTTCAAATGAAATTCATTTCTTATCGTTAAGTGAAGTCAAATAAGCTGGCTGTGGGTAGAAAATACCCGCAATTTGAATTAATGTTTGAACTTTGTGATGAATAACAATTATTGTTACTGGGGAGATAATTTTATATCATTACTTTGTGCGAAGTGAAGTTAGTTTCTTTAGCTTTTTAACATCAAAATTGTATCCATATTAATGTTATAAATGTATGTCTGTTTGTTACCATTTCACGGTTAAACTGTTGAACCGATTTTAATGAAATTTGGCAAGGAGATAGCTTGCATCCTGAGGAAGGACTTAGGCTACTTTATTTCCCGAAAATCTATATCATTATTTTGTACGAAGTTTTTTTAGCTTTTCAACGTCAAAATTGTATCCATACTAATGTTATAAATGTATGTCTGTTTGTTACCATTTCACGGTTAAACTGTTGAACCGATTTTAATGAAATTTGGCAAGGAGATAGATTGCATACTGAGGAAGAACTTAGGCTACTTTATTTCCCGAAAATTGATCAGATAAAAAATGGGTATGTACTTTTGTACACACCCATTTTTAGCGTAGTGACATCTAGCGTTTAAATGCGAAACTAATAACATATTTTATCGACTATCATAAAAAAATAATCTAGTTTATCTATAAATACTGTAAGTGCTCAGGGCCGTACCCATTTAATAAATTTAATTAGGTATTAAAAAAAAAGAAAATTTAATAAAATACATACATGTTATGTTAGATTATTATGCTCTTTACTACCTATCTGTTTGAGCCCCCCTTTTTTATCATATAACCCTGTTCTCATACACCTAGTTGTGCGAATCCCAATTCGTTCTTTTTATTTATTTTTCTAAAATATAAAATAAAAATTGCCCCGTCCCTGTTTTGAAGTATTTCATTTAATTGGCCTCATTGTCGATAACAATTTTCATTGAACGTGGATCAGTTTTATTTTTCACCCACACTTGAACTTTTACAGTATTTCTTTCACCCCCCCCCCCTCCCCCAACGCCCGCTTGTATCGTTTCTCTCTTCTCTTCCATGTTTGCTTGCCAAGTTTTTTATTAGAATTTCATGATTCTAAGATTACAGGTTTCTTCTTTTCCATGATTGAATTATGAAACATATCATTTTCTGAAAATTTCCAGTATTTTCGTATTTACTGTAAATACACGTATGTATGATTTTAAATTTATTAACTTAATAGTACAATCAGAAATTAACACTTAGGGACTCACTAATGGGTCTAACGGACCCAGTCCTTCGTATTTTGGTTAAAATCTTTTAAAGTTTGAAGTGTGCGACGCGGACGTTGCCGCTTTTAGTACCTTTCAAGTATAGAATAGCACGGCAGATGACGGTCATAGTCGTCAGTTTGTTCAAATTGTCATAACTAAATTTGATACAGAAAGCGACTGAGCAATTTTGAGATGTGATTTTATCCCAAAGAATTTTCAAAGTTTTTTTTATAATAATTGATCTCTCATTGTTAATTTATATAAGTACATTATAGTAGTGTAAGAAAATATAGAAGATTTTGTTTAAAATAAGTAATTACAGAAATTTCAACAATTAGTCTAAATCTTGTCATAAAAGTATGGAAAAATTCCTTGACTGTTTGATTAAGTAAAAACAATAGATATTAGTATATGATTGAATATTGTCTTTCTTTATTGACAAATTATCCTTATAAGAAAGTAAATGTGCACTTCTATTCAGCAGTTTTGGAATAAACATTTGATATTAAACTGGGTCCAGCGCACCCGGTAACGAGTATTTTTGTTATTAAGGCGCGAGTCCCTAAGTGTTAAAGGTTACTTACCTCTTCTCCCCCTTAGTCCACCACTGCTTCTTTACCCCCCCCCCCTCTTCACATGGTTAAAAGTAGCCAACCCTTAAATTCAAATGAATATAATATTACGTATGTATTTGTATATGTTACACATGTACATATAAGTGTATGTGTTCACAAGTTAGTAGTTACCCTATCGTTGGATAGATGGCAGCAGTTGGATGATTCATGAATGCGCGCGACCTCCAGTGTCGGATGAAATCCTTAATAAATCGGAACATCTGATATTCGAGACAACCACGGCGGCGGAGCCGTCCCACGGGAACCTCTCTTCCTTCAGGATCGCGTTTTTCTTTTCTTTATGATTCAATTTTCACTCGTCTTATGATATTTTATTTGAGCGGTGATATATTTTTTTTGTGCAATTTAGTTTTTGATATAAAAATATAATAATAATTAAATAGTCATTATTTTAATTTAATAAAATGTATATAAAATGAAATCGCATTTTAGAAGATTTTATGAAATTTGAATCAAAGAATTTCGGATATAATTATTTTGGCAAATAATACAACACTGTACCGTCGTGTCGCCAAGTCAATCTTAAGAATTTAAACCGTGTAAATGAATAAGACTGGCATGTTGTGACTTTGTTTTATTCATTTATATGGTTTACATTCTCAAAATCGACGCGGCGAATATTTTAGGGTCTTTTAGTACATTTAAAAAAAATGATACATCGTTTGACAGGAAAATTTATCAATTTTGATTGTTAATTTTTTGTTCAGTCTGTCTGATATTTTTTCTTATTTGACACAAAAGCTGCTGTACCGATTTATTTGAAATTTTCACTGTTCAAAAACCTAAGAATGTTATATGTAGATGTAGTTAAGGATATATCAGGGATTCTCAACGGGGTCCAAATGGATCCTTTGGGGTCTATGGAAGTATAAAAAACGGTCTGTAGTATTCCAGGGGTCTACTTGCTTTCTCGTTGAACTTTTTCAACAAGATTGTAGTATTTTTATGTTTTATAGAATCTAAAAATGTAAAGGGGTCTATAAAGAAAACCTTTCTTTTAAAAGAGGTCGATGTAAGAAAAAGTGGAACCTCTGGACTATATGATCTTTTATGTATATCAGGCACGTATTAAAGAAAATTTACATTTAATATTTTATACTTATATGAAAAAAAAAATGGAAAGAGTAGCCAAGTTTTGTGATGCATATATTTTTATAATTAAATACACAAGAGAAAATTATAAAAAATCCTGCAAAACTAAAATTACAAATAAATTTTGATTGAACCATATCACAAAAATATATTTTCTATAAAATCCAGAATTGTTGTTGTTGTTGGCATCATCTATCTTGTACAAACATTTCATACTGTAAACGTTTATTTGTGTTTTATTTTATATTATTTCCTTCCTATCATAGCGTCGAACACGAGGAAGCGATTATGTTTCGTTCAATATTCGATCTAGTTGCAGCTGTGTAATCAAATACGTAATATCCTGAGTTACATACTATCCACTGTACACCAGTGGTTACAAAAAGTTATATTTTCAGTTGTTTTAAATCAAATACATAGCAGACGATGGTTTTTAATCATCAGAGAATTAAAGTTTAAGGTAGTTGGTCCATCATAATGTGATCACATTAGGCCATGAGTACATATATTTATAATTTAGAGAAATGATCATGACAACGCTGTACATTATCTACTATTAACTACTTGTCAAATGATTATATTTTATCATCTAAGCTACCACAGAATATATTACTAATTAATGAAATTGATTATAATTTCCTTCAATCCACTTATCATATTTTGTAAAAAAATATTTCATTATTTCGTGTATTTTTTACTATAATTAAATTAATATGTTGTTGCCACATTGTCAACAATACTGTAATTTATGTGATGGTTTGGTAGTTAAATCTGGTTAAATATTAATAACGGGATGGTCAATAATTTTAATTTTTTGTATAATGTTTTCTTTCATATAAATATACATGTCAGTTTTTTATGGAAAACTGACGATTCGTTTAAATTTTATCTAATAAAACGTTATGTTGGTGTACGATTAGTTCATATAAGCTGTGTTAAAAATATAAACTTTGAGATGGTCAATTTTTATAAAAATGAGCTATTTTTCAGATATTAATCTAGGGAATATTCCTGTGCAATTTAAGGTAGTTGGTCCGTAAACATGTTTTCGTCAGATTTTGTATAAATTGCACGGGAATATTCCCTAGATTAATATCTGAAAAATAGCCAATTTTTATTAAAATTGACCATCTCAAAGTCATGAAAAACGATCTCAAAGTTTCTATTTTTAACACAGCTTATATGGACTAACCGTACACTAACGTAACGTTTTATTAGATAAAATTTAAACGTAGCGTCAGATTTTCATAAAAAACTGACATGTTGTATATTTATATGAAAGAAAACAGTATACAAAAAATTGGAATTATTGACCATCCCGTTATTAAGATTTAACCAGATTTAACTACCAAACCATCACATAAATTACAGTATTGTTGACAATGTGGCAACAACGTATTCATTTGATTATAGTAAAATATACACGAAATAATGAAATATTTTTTTACAAAATATGATAAGTGGATTGAAGGGAATTATAATCGATTTCATTAATTATTAATATATTCTGTGGTAGTTTAGATGATAAAATATAATCATTTGACAAGTAGTTAATAGTAGATAATGTACAGCGTTGCCATGATCATTTCTCTAAATTAAAAATATGTATTCATGGTCTAATGTGATCACAATATGATGGACCAACTACCTTAAACAAAATCTGACGTAAACAATGCTTACAGACCAACTACCTTAAAAGTTTCGAATGTAAACTGCGGGTTGACGTGAGTTAAAATGCGTTAAAACGCTTAAAAAGTTTAAAAATGCGTTACAACACGCAGGTGCGTATACAAGGGTGGGGGGGGGGGGCAAGGGGTCATGACTGCCCTCAAAAATTAAAGAGATGTATTAGATATTATGAGGAAATATGAAAGATATTTAAAGTAGTCAGAAAAACATTGTTTGAGTTTAAATCACTATTAATAAATTTTTAACTACAAAATTTTATATTATGACAATTAGCTTCTTAACACGTAGAAATGAAGATTGGCATATTATTTTTGATAAAATTAATTTTGAACATCGCTAAAATACGTAGTTATTTTATATGAGTTATAGGAAATTGATTTGACTTAATTTCTAGTTGTTTGTTTGTGTTAACTAATATCTCTTGCCATAGGTGGGCATTAACTCGTTAATCCGTTAATCGTTAATTAACGAAGTTAACAAAATGGTTAACGGATTAACTTTTAAGTTAACTCAAAAAAAATTTAACGCTTTTGTTAACTTCCGTTAACTTTAGTCCGTTACATTGGTTGTTTGATGAAAAGTACATAAGAAAGTTGTCGAAATAGTAAAAAAGGTCTTCAAACATTTTGGATGGTTAACTTTTTAACGATTAACTTTTCGAATTTTCGGTTAACTTTATCTTCCGTTACAATTTCAGAATTTTAACGGTTAACGAAGTTAACTTTTTTAATAACGGATTAACGATTAACGAAGTTAACTTTTCGATTAACTGTGCCCACCTATGTCTCTTGCAAACAACAGCTCTAAATAAATTTTGATTAACAGATTATTAATCAGCGAATTTTTTTGAATAAGTGAAATCTTGTTCTGGAACTGCCTGTATATATTTATTTTGTAAAAATTAAACGATATATTTTGGGATTTATTATATGTTTATTTCAAAGAGATATGCTGCTATTAGAATGTTTTTTTTTCTGTATAACCCCCTCTGAGAAGAAATCAAAACATGCTATCTCATTGGAGGGGAGAAACTTCATGAAATCTTGGTAACATTTTAAAGAAATATTTTATGAAAAAATGTATATCTATATCTATGAATTTTTTTCACTCGGAAATATTTGGTGCAAGAAAATATAATTGATTAATAGAACCAGTAAAAACAATTAAATAGATTGGGGGTTGTCAGAACTCGTACTAAGAATAACTCTAAATTAAAGTAAAAAACAGTGCCATCTATTGAGGGGCGCTGTAACAAAATAACGTAAAATAAACAGCAACAACTCGAGGTGTCTCGAAACTTCATTTTAGATCACATTTCTTCTCTTTATGATTCAATTCAAAGTCACCCGATGTCTCGGACTCTTCTTTCTTTGCCCGCTAAACAATCGCGAATTTGTAAGGCTTTCACGGTACTCTTGTGAAAAATTCTTAGAATTTTGTCTGACAGGTGTGCGACTAGCCTTTTGATACGACGTATTGAATTTCTTTCTATGTTATATTTCGCCAATAAAATTCTTTAGGTTTTTTTTTATTCAGGTGGTTAAAAAGTTATTTTACAGAATTGTATCAACTTCATTACCCGGTTTCACAAACACTAGTTATCTATAGTTGATCTTGATTTATTCAATTAGATTCCTTAATTAACATATAACAATCACTCAATTTTTAAAGACAAATTACTATTTGACGTAGGGTAGGGCGGGGCTTAAAGGTCCAATCTGACTATTAAGAATTATACTGTGAAAACCAAGCCTACTATATCAAAATCTACAACACTAATCAAACAAACAGTTATCGTACCATGTTTAACTAAATGTTTATGTTGATTTATCATAATAGAAAAATATAATTTTACAATTTTTCTAGACCTTGTCGTCTGTCTTTTTTTGCCCCATGGTAAGGTTAAAAAAGGGACAACCAAGAGGCTAAAAGGTCTATTATTTAATTTTAATTTTAAAAAGGTTTTATCAATGAAATTCAAAAGTATATTTTTATTGCAAAAACAAAAAGTCAAAAAAACTAATAATTATTAGAAAAAATCTCAGTTTCATAATATTTAAACAGTCTTTATTACAAAACCTGTTAGAGGGGGGGGGTCATTTTTTATATGTTTATTTATCCTTGTTGTGGATTTCCTTCAAAATTAAGGGGTAAAATATTGTTCCAGATTAATGTGAAAAAAACAATAATATATTTTTTAACAGAATTAACTCCATATAATTATATACATACTTTTTGTTAAAATAAAACAATAATTTCATGTCACCACAAAAACTTATCTTACAATAGAACATTTTCGAGTGTAATTTATTATTTTTTGTATTAAAATTTACAGCTTATCTGCTATTAAAAAAACGGTTTGAAATTGAGAAGCATATACAACATTGAATTAAAAAACTTTTCAAGGGCTTATCTCAGACTTTGAAACTTAGAAAAAGTGAACATAATAACTATTAACAAAGGAACATAACAAAAGACGAATTATTATATAACAGTGTTCAAACAAAAGGCCTCTATTCATGGCGAGTTTGTATAGAAACTAAGCCTAACAAAAGTTTAAATCTTGCCAATACAAGTATATTGTGATTATCTTATAAAGGGATAAGTTATAAAATATGTTTTATTAATCAAACTTCAAAAGATTGTTGTGTTTCGTTTACTTCAACGTAACACGTTATTTGTTTGAGAAAACTTACTTCCAAACCTTATTGGCTTCTCGGACTTAACTCTTTTGTTTTGGGTTTTAATTTAAATAAGGTGAAAGAGTAATTATAAGAGTAATTTATTAATTATGTAGAAGCAAAAACAAATCAAAATATTTATAAGGTACCGAAACTTAAATTTAAATAAAATATTTTTAAAGGCATTAGAATACTTAGAATACTATAGAGTAGTATCGAAGTTTTAGGTGGGCACAGTTAACCGAAAAGTTAACTTCGTTAACCGTTAATTCGTTAATAAAAAAGTTAACTTCGTTAATCGTTAAAGCGTTAAAATTCCGAAAATGTAACGGAAGTTAAAGTTAATCGAAAATACCGAAAATGTAACGGAAGTTAAAGTTAACCGTTAAAAGTTAACCATCCAAAATGTTTGAAAACCTTATTTTTTTTTTGCTTTTTCGATAACTTTTTTTATGTATTTGTCATCAAACAACCAATTAAACGGACTAAAGTTTAAGTTAACAAAAGCGTTAACATTTTTTTTGAGTTAATTTAAAAGTTAATCCGTTAAGCATTTTGTTAACTTCGTTAATTAACGATTAACGAATTAACGAGTTAATGTCCACCTATGGATACTACAAATGACATAAAACAATACAGGCTGTCAAAATTCTTACTATGAGTATTTTTAATTAGTTCTTATTTCGGTAACTTCAGATTGGCCATTGTGTTACCCGGGGATATAAATTGAATCTGTAACTAAACATTATTTTTTTACTTATTGCTAGCTTATTTACACAGCCATGCGAAGATATTTCCGATTTCATAAAGTTTATACAAATACACCTAAACTTCTCTCGTGAAACACATTAGTGAAAACCACAATAAAATCTGTTCAGTAGTTTTTTATATGGAGACAAATAGAGGCGATTTTTAAATAAAAATTACAGTTGCCGATTAAGAATTTCAATTTTGTATCAAAAAATACTATCAGTTTTAACTTGTTGGTACTGTCAATTGAGTATCTTCTACATTGTAATTTTTTAATATGCAATTTTTACTATATTTGTAAATATCATTTACATGATTTATTCAACTTAAGTTGAACTATTTGTTAAGTGTTATAAAAATTATTTCATTTCAATTAAAATACAATTCAATAAATACTATGATTTTGTATTAAATTAATACAGTCAGGAAGTTAGCGCGGACTTGTGATAAACAACAAAAGTTTTTAGCTCAAAAAATTGCTCCTTAATTGCTTCTCATGTATCTGAAATTGCTCCAACTCTAAAATAATTTAAACAAAAGTTATTAACTAAACAAAAAAAAAATGTTATATGGTATTTTTCAAAAACGAAACGTTTTTTGTAATAATTTTTATGGTCAATCAATTGCTCCCAAATTGCTCCAAAATGCTCTCGAATTAGTTTTTCAAAATTATGAATATTTTGAAGTCAGAATTTAAATTTAAATTTCTCACTTTAATTGTTGTAAAACTGCATTAATAAGTATACAATATGGCATTGTTTTGTAAAGGTCAACAAATTGCTCCAACTCTAAAAAAATTTAAACAAAAGTTATTAACTAAACAAAACAAAAATAATTGTTAAATGGTATTTTTCAAAAACGAATCGTTTTTTGTAATAATTTTTACGGTCAATCAATTGCTCCAACATGCTCTCCACTTAGTTTTTTCAAAATTATTCATAATTTCGAATCAAAAATATCTCTATTACATTTACTCCTTTGTAGGTAAGTAATTACAAATTTGGCAACGTTTTCTATATAAAATTTTTGTTGTTTTTCACAAGTCCGCGCTAACTTCCTGACGGTTAAATTAATTATATTAATAGTATATTTGTTTATTGGTGTAACAAATTAAACTATACCAATAATATAGATTTCGATCATGCACGCAAAAATTATTAATTCATATTGTAACTTTAGTAACACGTGGTCTAGCAAAAATGATTACTACGTCAAATAGTAATATTTCTTTAAAAATTTATCAAAACACGCACACTATTCAACCTCTGTAATACGTATAAGAAAGTCCATAACCACAGACCTACCATTTAGAGAAAATCTGAGGTCTCTAGATGGCCAGGGGGCCGAAAAAAGACAGACGGACGGACGGAAAATCGAGCATATAAGCGCTTCGTATAGGTTGCGCTAAAAATTGAGTAACTGTTGAAATATTTATCACCGAAATACAGCAGGAATTATTGCGTTCACTTTAACACATTAGGAATTAACAGAAACAAAGTTTCAAATTAAATATCCCCCCTACATGTATTATATTATATTATATATAGAAATAACACAAAACATAATTAATAACAAATAATTCGATCGAATCTGTGAAATAGGTTTAACAAAAACCGAAGTTATAATAACATAATTACATATAATATGTTATATAGATGTGCGCGCTTATTTCGTCGCAGTTCTAGTGTTTCATATTCGATATAATGTAATATCACGTAGCTGAACATCAAGGAATGAAAGTAAAATAAACTAAATTATGTCATCTACAAGAACACAAATTATATTAGGGGAAAGATATATAATTTTCAGGTAGCTGGTAATATTATACATATATACTTTGTTTTAAATTTAATTATAAACACAGTGAACTTTTAATTGATTCAGATAATCAGGACTATGTGTCATGTACGTGGGTATTAAATAAAACAGTGGTTCTCAATAAAAAAATACTTTTACTACGGATTTTCTAGGTATTTGAATTTGTATTAAAAAAACAGTCGAAACCGGTTGCATATAACGACATCGGTTTTAACGACTCAAAAATAAAAGTCCGACTGAATTTCATATAATTACCTTTTTACCAGTTTTTACGACTATCGGCTTTTACGACCAGAGGTACTTAAACTTTCATAATGAGCGCATAGGCCGTTAATTTTTCGTCGTGATCCGACGTGAGCGTACAGGATTTTCAAATCTTGGCTTTAAAGTCTGTATAATTAGTTAGTTGTTTGTACTAAATAATTATTTACGATTTTTCTTCTTATTTTCTTATCTTTAACTTGATATGTTTGTAACAAATTGAAGTTTGATGCATGGAATAGTACCAAAAAATTTCGTGTTACCAATTTGGTTAAAAGTATGTTTATTGTATAGAAAATGATGTGAAAAGTTGAAATTTTCAAACCGCAGGTCTGTATCTCAACCCGTTCTTGAGATATGGCCTCTCAAAGTTTTCGATTTTTGAAAATTTTAGAGAAAAATGGCTGTAACTTTTGAACGTGTTGTCGGATTTGATTTTTCTCGACAGATTTGAAATCAGCGTGTCAAAAACTATATAATGACATGTATAATACTGTGAAATTCGAAAAAAAAATTTTTGTGAAAAATCGACATTTTTTAAGGTATACCCCTTTGAATTTTTTAAATTTTCAGCAAAAATCAAATCCGATCACATGTTCAAAAGTTACGGCCATTTTTCTCCAAAATTTTCAAAAAACTTAAACTTTGAGCGGTCATATCTCGAGAACTGTTAGAGATACAGACCTGCGGTTTAAAAATTTCAACTTTTCACGTCATTTTCTATACAATAAACATACTTTAAACGAAACCAAAAACACAAAAAAAATTTGTCAAATTTTATGATTAAAATTACAACTTTTCAGAGAAATATCAACTAAAAGACAAGAAAATAAGTTAAAAAATCATTACTTACTAAACAAACAAAAATCACGCAGAGGAAGGTAATCCTACCCTCTTCTCCCTTCTTGGAGACGGATCTTATAGTACAAAAATTAGTTAAACTAAACTTTAAATGGATCGGCCCATTATTTTTCGTCTGGGCTTGTTTTAGAGCTCGTATCCACCCCTGAAATTTGCGAACTAAATTAACATGATTTCATTTTTTATAAAATACTATCATTTAACCCTTTGAGTCCTAGCACTGGAACCACCTATTTATAAATTATTTCTAACGTCTATTTTAAAAAATCAGGACTCGAAGGGTTAATAATGAATATACGTACATTATCTATTACGTAGTATAAAAAATGTACTTTTGAGTACTTGTTAAAAATAAAAAATAATAGGTGTCTAAATGAAATGAAAATAATCTACTCTTATTTTTCTGTATAAACTTGAATAGTAAAGATTGCTGTAGATAATGTTGACATTTTTATAAAATACAAAAAATACTAATTATAAATGATTAACAAAGCTTTCAATGTAAAACGAACATACATAATTATTTATGATAATCATAGCTTGAAGCATAAAAGTAGTGTAACATAATTTGACTGAAAGTTTACCTAAATACATGTTTTCATGTTTAAACATTAAAATAATCTCGAATCTTTATACTAAAACCGTTCAAAAGTTATTGTATGTTTTAGTAATCGCTTCTAGACATCTAACTTTTGTCTAGACCAGCAGTTATAAACAAAATTATTAAACAGTAAAGCCCCGGTCACATTAGGCTGCTTTACCAGCGCTGCTTTAGCAGCGCTGGTAGCAGCCGACTAGTAGCGTAGTGTGAACCCAGTACCAGCCGCTGCTTTACCAGCCGGCTGGTGATTTTAGCAGCCGCTGGTAAAGTAGCGCATGTCCAACTTTACCAGCTACCAGCCGATCACGTGACTCCGTTCTCATCTTCTATTGGCCGGCACTAACCTACTTTAATTAATTACTTTTAATTTGTTCATAGACAAATTATTAATATACAAATTTTTGTACAAAATATTATTATACTATATTTATATATTTATAGACGACATAGTAAGCTAGAAAAATCATTTATTTAAAAAACTGTATAATTAATTTGACAACAAAAAATTATAAATAATACCTGCATTAATTTAGTTGATATTTATTAATATATATTAATTTAGTTAAACGATACAGGTAAAGAAGACACATTCTCAGAACTGTCACAATTTTAAATACGATGTGAATCGACAACAAACCATTGGTTACTATGGTTACTACAGTTATAGTAGCGCTGGTAAACCAGCCGAATGAAAAATGTAGTGTGAACCCTTACCAGCCGCTGGTTGCTGGTGCTCTTACCAGCGCTGGTAAAGCAGCGCTGGTAAACCAGCCTAATGTGACCGCGGCTTTAGGGTAGTTATTTTAAACTAGTTAATTAAAGAAAATATTGCCTGGGGCTTATAACATTATCAATCAATTTAATGCCCCTTTAAACGTGATTTAAACATCATATCGTTCCTTAGCTAACAACACCGCATAAGTCAACAATTAGCAGTTTTTACATTTTAATGCCATTGCGCGTCGATCTACCAATCACATTCTAGACGTTTCGGACAATAAGAGACCAGAATTCAAAAAATAGTGAGAGCGCGCAAGCGGGTAGCCTATATAAAACATACACGGGTTTTTCGCTCTCCTGTAAAGTTAGTCAAAACGACTTGAGCGGTGTTGTAAGCTAAGGGACGATATGATATATTTAAAAAATCATAATAGAGTTACAGTTATGAGTGTAAGGACCTTTTTTATTCGAAAGACCTAAATATGATACAAAATGTTTAATTAAATATTTTTTTCATTTTGTAAGGCCGATTAAACAATATCCGACCAAGGTTCCGACCGGCATCTTGCATTTTTAAAGGGCTATACCAGTGTGAACGCTGGAAATTTGGGTGTTTTTCGGAAATTTTTTGGAAGAAAAATACTCAATGAAATATTTTGGAAAATTAAGAATATATTTGGCTATATTAGACTTGTATTTCATAATTTTTTCACGTAAAAATATCGATATCTAAACGACTTATGCGCTGTCTTCGGAGGCACCAAAAAAAATCTCTTCCACTGCGGCCATGATTCCGGACGATAGAGTAGCTGAAATTGAAAAAAGAAACAATATCGCTAAACTGGAAGTTATTTCCTGTACGATGACCTACGATTTTCGAAAATATCAAAATCTAACAAAGTGGTGTAGTTATGAAAAAAAGTCTGTTTTATTGCCTATAAAATGGCCGTATTTTTAATGCCAAATCGTCAATTTTCATCCAATCAAAAATATCCTACGTCATCGTAGAGTAAATATATTCAAGAGTACTCAGTTCAAATTTCAAGTCAATCGGATAATTGCTCTTTGAGTTACAATGTCAGCAAATTTGAAAAATCTCATTTCAAGAAAAAAGTGTTTAAAGATTTAACTACTCTTATTGTTAGTATTACGTATAAGAAAGTCCATGGTGCATTTACAACTCGATCGTTTTAAATAACTTAACTTTACGTTGATTCTCAAACTTTTGGTAAGTAAAATTTAAAAAAATCCAACTTTTCTTAAAAAGTTGATCGTATGAAGTGACACTATATTTTTTAATATTTTTCTCGAGAATCATAAAAAATAAAAATCAATTATAAAAATAGTTAGTGTGAAATGACACCACTCCCTCACCGACCTTGGCATAGGTCGTGTTTAAACATTGCGGGTTTTTGTTGTTTTTTGCACTACGTCTGTGGCGTGGGTGTATGCGTTTGTATGTGTGTGTATGTGTGTGTGTGTGTGACAAATTATCGTTTACACATACACATACATATATAAAGGGAATGTCGCGACTGATGAATTGACTTCTGTACACATTGTTGATATCACGGCTTACGCGTGGTTTGGGGTTATGTCATAAGCACATAACATAGACTGTATTCATATATATGTTATATTACATATCATTATAATGTTCAAATACTCGTATAAATTATATACATTGTAGTGGGTAATTGTTATACGTATTTACATTATTCATACTGTCAACGTGTTGTCTTTTATAAATAAATTATAAGTTAATATTGATACTTGTTAATGTAAAATTGTAATAATATTCAATACGGTTTTTGTTTTTAAAATTATCTTCTATAGCGTTCGTTATTGTCCACATATTTAAGGGGTTAGGTGTAGTCAGAGACACGAAAAAATGACAATTTTAAATAATTTTTTTTGCCAGTAAATTATTTTATTTTTTAAAAGTAATAACATAGCATCATTAAATAAGGTTTCGACTTGACTTGACAGAAATTTTAGAAAAAAAAATTAATAATTTTAAAAGTAATGGCTGTTTGTGTTGATCCAGTTCCAACCGAAGCTCCTTGCGGTGACCATCACTTGTCCTTGGAGATTCATCCAAATTCAATCGGACAAAAAAAAATAGTTTTATTAATAGATAATCTAGTGCCTGATCGAAGCTTTTTTTTCTTTCTTAAATTAACAAAATGGCAGCCTCAGGAAATTTTTTTCAAGATTTTCGGGGAAAAAACCAACAGTTAATTGTTTATAACAAATCGAAATTAAAAAACAAAAAAAAGTCCTTCGATCAGGCACTAGTTTTTCATGTTTTCAAAAAGCTGTATAAATTTCATTAAAATCTACCGAGCGGTTTTCGAGCTACAGTGGTCACCAGTTCAAAAAACATAGTTTTGAGAAAAACGCATTTAAAGTTTTACACTCAATTTACGTAAAGTAATACACGTATTATTTAATTACTTACACCGAGTCAACTATTCCTGGGCCATAAAATAGTTCTTCAGCCGTTGTAGCAGCTTCCAAAAATGCAAAAAACAAAAATCGATTTCTTGAAAATTCTGACTACACCTAACCCCTTAATACTATGTCTCCCTGTCTGTCTGTCTGTTACCTTTTCGTGGTTAAATCGTTGAACCGATCTTGATGAAATTTGGCAGGGAGATAGCTAACTTGAAGTACATAGGCTAATCTGTAGTTCGAAAAATTTATTAATTATACAATTACTTTAGATAAAAAAGGGGTGCGTGACATTTGTACACGTGACCTGATTTATTGACTATCATAACAGAAATCTGTTTTACCTTACCTTCTTCTTCTTCTTCATGGGTTTTATGTCTGACAGTTTCTACCTAACTTAAATTTCACGTGAACGAATTCGCGAATAATATATAGTATACCATACCATCGATTAAGGGGCTGTAATTTGTATATGTTACTAACGCATTGGACCCGGTGTTACCCGGGGATATAAATTTAATCTGTAATAAACCTATTAAATATTGTTTTCATTTATAGTTAATAATAATAATTAACGAAACCCATGTGAAGTTACCTCTACGACGATTGTTTTTTTTTCGACTCACACAAACTGCTATCCACAAATTTATACATAATATCAACAAATTAAACATCTAAAACTTCACCATGAAACACTCTATCTAGTAGTGAAAACCGGAATAAAATCGGTTCAGTTGTTATTGAGAAAATCGACAGACAGAATCATAGCAAATTGAGAGCTAATTTTTTATAATACCTACCGATCATAAGAAAATTAATAATTGATCACTCAATAAATAACAATTACTGTCTTAAAATAATTAAACGAATTTATCTAATTTTCTGTAAGATACGAAAATATTACCCCCCCTCCTACATAGATTTTCACCTTAAACAGGCGTTGTCTACACCGCCACGTTGTCTGGAAGGCATGTATGTTTTCAATTTGTAAAGTGTGTATCTAACTACAGGATAACGAGTACTGGCATACCGGCGCCGTTTTCCCCTAGGGACCTTTCAAGAGGGGGGAGGGGTATTTAAGGACTACCCCGCGACGAGCGTCTCGATACTTTGTACAAACTCGCTTAGGTGTCGTTTCGAGTCTCGTACTTGTTTTTATCTTAACCTTTAACTATTTTTCTTTTTGTTTTAAGTTGAGTGGTTGACCTATTTTCTTTAGCTTGTATGAAGATAGAAATATAATACTTAATTATGTTGAGTCAGTATTTATATGATTTTTGAAAAATGTAGAATCTGATTGTACTACCTTGAAAACGTAAAGAAAAGTTTATTTCCTCAATGTGTGTCTCGATGTAGAATTTTTTTTTCGTTCATGATAACAACTGTAAAAATGCACCGATTTGAATTATTATTGAGAAAAATGTTTGTCTCAGTGAGTACTTCAGATTTACTGATTTTGGTGCTATTCGAATTAAGGGTTTTGGAAATATTCGAAATTTTGTAATTTTTGTCTAAAAAGTTAATATTTTCTCACCAATTTTGATAAAACTTGGTACATTTGTAGTTCAATCCAAATTAAGGAATACTTATTTTATATACAGTCATTGAAGGGGTGAAAACTACCCTCAAAATACTGACAAATCCCATTGAAAATGTTAATACATATATAATATTAAAAATTATTTAAAAATATATAAATTATGTATGGTTCTTCAGACCGTTAATTTTTTTTGTTACGTCAATTTGAATATATGTACCTATATGTACACAAATATTGAAAATCTTCTAGATTATGTATGAAACCGTGAATCATAATTACATTTATTTAAAAGAAGTTAATTTGTGGAATTAATTATGATAAATAAATTATGTTTGTGGATCTTTAAATTTTTGTTATTTATTTCGAAGAAGTAGGTAATAACTATAGCATCATCATAAATTAAACTAATTTAAAACATTTATAATATAAAGTATGAACATTCAGTTTACTAAGGTGTGAGAGTATATTTGTATTTATCTCTACGATGATTTATTTGTGTTTTGTGTTAGGGTAAATGTACCTAATTTTAGTTATTATGTACAATAAAGTGAAATATATCTTGATTTTTCGAATGGAGTTGATACGAACTAATGTAATTAATTTTTTATTTATTTATATGATTTTAAATCTGAAATGGGTTTTTTCTTGCATATTAAAATCGTTTTTGGTTACTGATTTGAGTAAAATGATTAAAACTACAAGATAAGTGGGGGACGTCATCTTTCGGGTAGAAGTGACTGTTTTCATGTAATATTTAATTTTTAATCTGCTCTATGATCTGCATTTTTATTTTAAAAAATAGCGTAGCAAAACTTGAATTTTTTAGTTATATTTGTATAATTAAATTTTCAAATACAAGTACCTACCTACTTAAGCACAAGTACAAAAATACTTACTTATTTAATTTAAGTACAAGTATATGTATGTACTTTTTACAAAAAAAGGTATTTAAATATAAGTAAGTACAGTGAAATTTGATTAAGTGGGACTTGGATAAGTGAGAAACTTCTATAACTAGAATTCATATTGATGTCCCGTCACTTCTACATGTGCACCTCTATAACTGGGTAAATAGGACACCTCTTTAAATGAGATAAAATAACTGGTCTATTGAGATTCCAGTTATCCAGATTTCACTGTCATTATTTAACCCATTAATGCCCAAAAGAAAACAAAAACATGTAAAAGATTTTTTTAAATGAAGTTAAGTACATATTCAATATATTTAACTAAAAATACAACACAATTTTTTTTTAATATTTAGAAAATAACAGTGTGTACTCAAGCGAGTAAATTTGGCAGATATGAAGTCTATTTTGTGTGATACTGCTTTTCTGATATCATTTTTGTTTAGATAAACATTTAAAAGTCATGTTATATGTATATTATTTAAGTTATTTCATATGATTTGAACAAAATTCAAATTACATGCTCTAGTTGGATAAAATATATTAGCATACCATGTACCTGTTTTCATATAAAAATTGTTCAGAACAATTAAAACATTTATGAAACTAATAACGTTAACAAATTATGTTTATATTGCACTTCTACCAATTGATTTTTAAGGAAATATTGTGAATTAATATCCATAGACAGCAGTACTAATTATAAAATGAGGTGAACACAAATGTGTACTCTGAAACCACCAATGTCAAGTTTGTTTTTTGGTGGACTTAAAATACCTGTGTGCACATTTACCTTACAAAAATTAAATGTACATATTTATATACACCTATCTCTCTCTTTTGATTTACAGTTTTATGTTCATCCAGTTCACTTGTGTTTTTTCTCTGTGTAACTAACAATGCACATCTGTTTCATAAGTTACCCGACAACTGGATAATTTACGTCCCTTTTCTTATGTCTATTTAGTTTTTAATCATTCAATGGATATTTCTTGTACAACGCTTCTTTATATTTACACTAATGGACAAGACATATTTAGTATTGTCTACACTTTAAAAATTATTTTAATGATGAAATATGAGCAAAGTATTATATAAATGAACCTACTTCAGGTGCGGAGTGTATGATTTTTAAAAGGGGTTACAATTTTATTTACGTATACACTCAAACCTCTAGACAACGTTCTTCCTATTGACGTACGCTCCGAGAAACGACTGGCCAACCGCTCCATGTAACGACAATACTACCGTGACTGCTATATTTCTGCGTGAAATTTAAATTCACCAATTAACGTGGTGGGTCGTGCCCCTCTAGCGTACGTTGTTGGGAGTTTTTGAATTACCGATGCCTACGTTGTTCGGAGGGACGAGTGTATATTATTATTTATAATTAATATGTTATAGACGGGAGGTGGGGGGGGGGGCATATACTATCCCTCTATAACTTCTTGTGTGGTTTAATTATGCCTAATTTCCTCTGAGAAAATTTTTGTAATCGCGGATTTCCCTTTCTCAGTGATCTTATATTGCCAGAGAGTTTTGGCGACGATTTCCACGCGTCGGACTGGAAAATCGGAAAATACATTTTGTCCGGCATTGGGTTTTAGACATTTTCATTAAACAATCCTGAAAAAATCAACCAATCAGAGGGCGATTTAGATCACATTATATTTCAGTGCCAAAAACACCCCAAGTACAGGGAAGAAATGATTAAAAACGTAGGAAAAAATCATACCCCTCCCATCAACCTTAACACAATTTTTGCAAAAGAAAAAAACATCAAAGAATTAGTAAAAATCTTGAAACAGAACAATTTGACGCTTTAGAAATAAATGAATAATTAAATAAATAAATAAATAAATAAATAAATAAATAAATAAATAAATAAATAAATAAATAAATAAATAAATAAATAAATAAATAAATAAATAAATAAATAAATAAATAAATAAATAAATAAATAAATATATTAACAAACAAATAAATAAACAAATAAACAAACAAATAATCAAACAAATAAACAAACAAACAAATAAACAAATAAAGAAATATAAATAAAATAACATATAAACAAAACAAACAGTCAAATTAAAAACAAAGTGCAGTAACCGCGCATTGGCTGTCTAAAGGAACCAGACAGGTCCAGGGACATAAACATTTAATAAAAAAAAAAAAAAAAATCAGCTGATTGTCAATACATTTTCAGATGTCATTATTTTTTGACAGGTTTAAGGTGATAGACACCCTAAATTTAACGGACAAATTAAAAAAAAAAACTATATCTATACATTTCTATACCAAAGATACGTGTTTCGGAAAAAATAGAGGGGAAATCCGCGATTACAAAAATTTTCGCAGAGGAAAAACGTGGTAAACTAGGCTTAATAGACATGATGCCAGTAACAAAGGATAATTGAAATTAGGATTTTAAATAATGAATTTAAAAAATGTATTTATTTTTATATTAAAAGCGAAATTAATATAGTTTTTGTTAAAATAAAAATGCAAAATACAGTAATCCGCCATGTTTAATGGAACTCAAATCAGAACGAATGACGTCACGCATCAGTAAACGTCAAAAGTGATTGACTTTTATTTTAGACAAATATCAATTCCTTTAGATTATTAGGTATTTACATACCTTATTTAAAAACTTATATACTTTGGAATTCATTTTTAACACACAAAATAATTATACTATTGTTTAACTCAAACAATTCCTAATAGAAAGAGAATGTCATTTTCTACAAATATACAGTGGTGCCTCGCATAACGAACGTCTCGCATAACGAACGCTGCGCACAACGAACTTTCTGTTCGTTCATTGCGCGACTCGCTCAACGAACCTCGCTTCGCACAACGAACTGCATCGTGTTTAATTTTGCCGCTCGAACGCTCCTACGTATCACGAAGTCGCCCGAACTTCCAAGATCGCACGCAGTCAATACTCAAACATGCATCAACGCGCGTCAGTCGTTCTTTTCTGTGCTTAACTCACACACCTGTTTGTTTTAATAAATGTAATTTTTGTGTGTCTATATTATGAGTTCTAAAAAAATGAAGGAAGGTGATTTCTGTTGAAATGAAACAAGAAATAATTAGAAAGAGGATTTGACCCTGTAAGCCTCGGTAGACTCTCCTAAATCTGATTCTGACTAAAAAATAAAAAAAACGTATGTACAATCTTTTTTATGTTACAGTACCATATTTTATGCTACAGAACGAATTAAAATTTTTAACATGTATTGTAATGGGAAAACGCCATTCACATAACGAACTTTTCGCATAACAAACTTGCTCCCGGAACGAATTAAGTTCGTTATGCGAGGCACCACTGTATTATATTCCATTATTTTTTTCATATTTTATCAGTTAGCCAGAAATAAACATAAAATAAAATCCCGTGGCACCCATAGCAGTTTTTTTTAATGTTATGTATACAATATAGAATATGATAAAATGTCGTGTCGAAAGGAAAATCTAAAATACAATAAATGACATAAACAAATATTTGTGGCGTCCCTACATAGATTTAAACATGAATAATATTTTGTATAATACATAAAAGACATATCGATCATCGTTACAAAAGTTTGGGAATCCCTGGACAACTGTTAGGGAAGATGAAGTACATTCGATAGGAGCTCACGCGGGAGGTCCCTCTGGAACTGCGTGCTTGAACGAATGCGTTCAAGAAAGGCGAAAGAAATAAGGGCGCCCGCAGAACCTTAGGAGAGCGATGGAATCTCTCAGCCCATTGTTAATGTTTACATTTAAAAATAACAATGCCCTTTATGTTTACAAAGGTGTAATAGGGGTTTAAGGAATTTAATTGTTCGAAAGAGTTTAATTGGAGGATTGAGTAGACGGTTTTTTTTTCTGTAACGATTTTTGATGTATGGATATTTAATCGCTTAAGGAGATTGGGGAGTTGCTTTTGCAATGGGGTAGGACGCAGTATTCATACTGTTGCCAAAACTAAGACCTGTCTTTCTTGTCATTGTTATGCAATAGTTTCAAATATGTATACATCATTTCACACATTTTCCGAGTTTCCTATTATACAGGGTGGTCCGGTTTGGGATACAGATATTTTAGGGGCTGATTCCCTGACTCATTGTGAGTATGAAATTGTGCGGGAAGTGGGGGTCTATCTTTAACACCCTCTGAGTTATAGGGTGTTTAATTTTTTTTAAAGAGTAGTTCTTACAACAAAGATTATCTCATAACTTCTAAACTAACGTATCTAGAGCAATCAAAATGAGTCAGTTTCATAGGTAATTAACTAACATATTTTCAGTATTACGGTTACTGCTATCCGTATTTCTATTTCCGAGTTATAGCTCATCAAAGTCGAAAAATACCTTTTTTTGTTGAAATTTTTTATGAAAATGACATTTCTCTCCAAAAGTACCCCTAACATGTTGTATTTTTTATCATTATTTTGGTACATCATAATGTTACCTACAAATTCACTACACAAAGTTTGGACGTGGGTCTTATAGTTTTCCAGTTATTAATTAATCTTCAAAGTGACTATTTTGCTACCTGCCCTATTAAATGAAACAGTCAATAAATTTATTTTTTATAACTACATAATTTTATTATTTATTATTATTTACCATAAAAATAATTATTTTCCGGAAAACTGTAAGACCCACGTCCAAACTTTGTATAGTGAATTTGTAGGTAACATTATGATGTACCAAAATAATGATAAAAAATACTGATTGCTCTAGATACGTTACTTTAGAAGTTATGAAATAATCTTTATTGTAAGAACTTCTCTTTAAAAAAAAATTAAACATCCTGTAACTCAGAGGGTGTTAAAGATAGACCCCCAGTTCCCGCACAATTTCTTACTCACAATGAGTCAGGGAATCAGCTCCTAAAATATCTGTATCCCAAACCGGACCACCCTGTATATTGTATTTTTAATAGTGGTATAATTCTTTTTTGAATAATTACATATATCGCACCCCCGCAAAAAGTGTCACAGCTCAAAGGAAATAGGAATAAATGAAATTATAACAATTTAGGTAAATCAAAATTGTTAAGGTAGTATATAGTCGAGTCAATGAAGGTTTTTACTTCGGAACCCTCAGAAACAGCACCGCTTTTAATGATTTTTTTTTAAAAATGTTCGTTATACCATACTATTTGAAATCAGAAACATTCCAGCCGTCGGACTCAAAAAAATATTTTTTTTGCTCAAAAAAAATGTATATAAATAAAATTTTTTTCGATGATAACTGAGCAAAAGTGTGTTTGTTTGTTATAACTTAGTTGAATAAATATTATTTGAGGAAATGAGCAAAAAAATTTTTTTAATTTTTATTGGCAAACGTTACTTTTCAATTATTTAAATAATTTGCTTAATAAATTATCGTTGACATTTTGACGCAAAAATCCATAAATTAATATACACATTTAGAATTTATTGAATATTGATGAAATTTAGCAAAATTGTTCGAAATACCCTTATTTAATACTAGTAAATTTTAGAGCACGTTACTTGCATTAATAATCATTTTACAGCAAGTTTTGCTACGAAATTTCGTATCCGCTCCAGCCGCGAATAAAATAATAAACGTTTGCCGTTTTGCAAATAAACAAACAATTTTGTCCAAAAAAATTGTAATTATTTGAGATGTATTTATCTAACGTTCCTGAAAGTTTTAACCCTTTTGGTTAACTATTTTCAACTCTAGAGCAGTTTATTCTTTAGATTTTTCACGCGTCAGCGGTAAGTTCGTCACTAAGATCGTTTACTCAGTAAAAAATATTTATTGATTTTTTATAAAATTTTGCATAATTGTTCGAATTACTTTAATTTGGCAGTACACAAATTAAGAACACGACACTAACATTATTAATCATTTTACAACTACTTTTTCCTACGAAATTTAGTATTCGCTCGTGTCGCGTATAGACAATAAACGTTTGCCTTTTTGCAAATAAACAAACGATTTTTTCCAAAAAAATTGTACTTATTTGAGATGTATTTACCTAATGTTTTTGAAAGTTTTAGCCCTTTTGGTTAATTATTTTCAATTCTATAGCAGTATATTCCTCAGATTTTTCGCGCGTCAGCGGCACGTTCGTCGACAAGATCCTTTGACTCTGTTAAAAATATTTACTGAATTTTGATGAAATCTTACATAATTGTTTGAAATACTTTAATTTAGCAGTAAAAAAATTACGAGCACGTCACTAGCAATATTTTTCATTTTACAACTAGTTAGGCTACGTTTACTATCCGCTCGTGCCGCATATAAGACAATAAACGTTTCCTGTTTTGCTAATAAACAAACAATTTTGACAAAAAATATTATGCTTATTTAAAATACATTTATCTAATGTTTCTAAAATTTTTAGCCCTATAGGTTCATTTTTTTAAATGGTACAATGTTATTTATTACAAATTCAAAATTTTTGAGGAAAAATTGGGAAATTTCTGGAAAATTCCTAAAATTTTTTGTATAATTCAACGTTATTTGTGAAAAGAAACACCGCGAATACACATTTCTATAAAAATTTTCAATAAATTTAGACAAAAATTAAAAAAAAATTGGAAAATTTCGGGAAAATTCCCGGAAAATCCTTATTTTGACAAAGTATTCTTATTCAGCGACCCTCTAAACCCCTATAGGTAAAAAAATTTCGTCGAAAATCGGACTTAATATATGAAACCAGTAAATTATACAAATTTTCAAAATTTGGGGGGGAGGGGTTAAATCCGACGACTAGAATGTTTCTGATTTCAAATAGTATGGTATAACGAACATTTAAAAAAAAATCTATCAAAATCGGTGCTGTTTCTGAGGGTTCCGAAGTTTTAGCCATTTTCGAGCTTCATTGACTCGACTAATAGGAAAAATAGTTACTATTAAAATGCTTAAATATTTAAAAAATAAATAAAAAATGTGTCAATTTTTTAGAATATGCTAGTTTTGACGGTAGGTACACGAAGTACATTAATGTCAATTTTTAGTAGAAATATAAAGTAATTTGGAATTAACCTACATATTTATCGCAAATATGACATTTTTTGAGTTGTAACACTTTTTTTGCGGAGGTGCAATATATACTTTACAATATACAGTAAAACTTGGTTAAGTGGGACTTGGATAAGTGGGAAACTTCTACAACTAGAATTCATACTGAGGTCCCGTCACTTCTACATTTGCATCTCTATAACGGAGTAAATGGGATACCTCTGTAAGTGGGATAAAAAAACTGGTCCCTTGTGATTCCAGCTATCCAGATTTAACTGTACTTAATTTTTAATCTATCTTACTGTTTTTTAAATCGATTCTCAATTGAGCTTTATTCTTTTCAAAAAACTTAATTAAAATTTTATATAGGATGTTAAGTTTAAAACTAATAGATTATTATATTTTTATTATTGCTACAATTTAAGAGATATAATATTACTAGAGTGATAACTTAATGTTAAAAATCTGTCACGCGAAATAGTTAAGGCAAGGTACCGCAATCTCTTTGTCTAGCGTGGTAACCATGGAAACAACTTACTTTTTTTAGGTTCGACAGTAGAAAACAATTATTATATTCTATGATATAATAATATAGTGTAACTTGATTAAGTTGGGCTTGAATAAGTTGGAAACTTCTATAACTAGAATTCATTCTAAGGTCCCGTCACCTTAACATTTCACATTTGTACCTCTATAACTGAGTAAAAGGGGCACTTCTTTAAGTAGGATAAAAAAATTTATCTCTTGAAATTCCAGTTATCCTAGTTCCTCTGTACTTAATTTTCAAATCAATCTTACTGTTTTATCTAGAATGTTTAATTAAATTTTATTATTGATATAATTTAACAGATATAATATAACTAGAGTAATAACTTGATACGCCCCTGAACAAAATAAATATTATTTTGTAAAGAATGGATTTTTGTACGTAAATACCACAAAATAAACATACAACATCGATGCGGTCAAAGACGATGAGCGACCCTTGGCTAAAAATCTCAAGTTTTATCACTTCCAGATGGTCACTTACACGGGTACGTAAGGCGCCTGCAGTTACAAACAGACACATATACATACCTACCCCGCTGCACACCGCACCTTCAAAACAATATTAGTGTGTGGAATATTTTTTAACTGCGGTAGGCCGAGTTCCTAGAAGTAAGCTGTTACGTCACGGGCCCAAGACTATCGTCCTACCTCTACACGCCGCACACTCCTGAGATACCCTGTAAAATTGGTATAAGAACTGGACGAAAAATGAAGAAAAAGCAGAACTCCCTCGGGAGGTCTCGACGACATATCGCTGTCATATTCGTTAAACTTTCCTGGTGGGTTTCCGACACCACACTACGCCGCCGACGGAAGTCACCACCAGGCTAACCATAACCGTCTCCTACGACGCCGACGCTCGCGCTGCCGCCCACGGACGCCAACTCCAAGTCCGCCCTCGGACGTTGCATCCAGAGCCCGCTCACGACGTCGCCCACAACGCCGACACCCTCGCTGTCACACCCGCCGCCCAGGCTTTCGCGGTCACTACCCACGTGACCCCACAACACGACGCCCGCCGTCGCCATTTCGCTGAGGCTTCCACGGTCTCCCATTCCCTGGACGCCGACGCCGCCAAACAACACGCAAGTCTGCATCCCTCCAAACTCAAGATGCAGACAACCCTTTAACGACGCTACGATAATATACAATACAAACATTATATTATTGTATATATATATTTTATTATTGTTGAAAATAAATAAAATACAAAAACTACATCATCATTCTATCTCTCTCACACAACAACAACACCCGCTTTCGTATCAAGTGACGCCCGAACGTGGGGCTCACAGAAGTCAAGAGAGATTTCGACCCAAGACCCTGAGATGCCGAGAAGAAAAGAGAGAGATGGAAAGCAATCACCACATCTGGGAGTGGTCACCAATACCCAGTGGCGCCCAACACACAACACAAACGTTTCAATTGAATACACACAACTTCAATTGTTACTCACGAAACTGCTCGCCCAATCAAATCAACCGCCGCCAGAGTTCTATGGACACGCCTCCGAAGATCCCGAGGAATATCTTCGCCGATGCGAAAAACATTTTCAAGACCTGGGGACGCCAGAACAACAATGGGTGCAGCAGACAACATCGCAATTCCATTCCGACGCAGCCGTCTGGTGGAAACCGTACCAGACGCTTAATATCTCCTGGTCCGATTTTCGCAAATATTTCACCAGGAGATTCGCCAGCTATGCAGTCATCACGCAACTACTCGCACAACTCTACGGCTGCAAACAAAAATCTACAGAGCCCGCCGACGTCTTTATTCTGGAGAAGATAAAATTATTTCGTCGCCTACAGCCAGAGAAGACGACAGACGAAATAATTAGATTTATAATTGAACTTATAAATCCAGCCATCAGACCTTATCTGCGATACCCTCCACCAAAAACATTTGAGGAAATCACAGAACGCGCTTCGAATATCGAACGTGATTTTAAGGAAATGAAACTCGAGAAAATCTCAACACTACCTCCGAAGAAGACGTCCACGTCGCTACCACAATGTCGCTACTGCCCAAAGCGACACTTCCACCGAGACTGTCCGGTCAAAGCTTCACGGTTCATACAGTCTCAAACGCTAAATTACATAAAACAAGACACTGCGGAAACTAAGAAACCACGAAACGATAACACGCCAAGCACCAGTCGTGCGACGAACAGAAATACAACACCGTTCTTATGTGTACTGCAGAAGATCGAGCACGCGCCCTGCGTCACGATGAAGCCAGCCGCGCCATCATCATCGTGCCAAGCGAGGTACGAACCAGGGACCTTGCCGACTTCAGCATCTAACAAGACATCAAGAAAGAAAAACAGCGTCTCTCAAAATTTAAACATGCAGAAGATCGAACACGCGCCCTGCGTCACGACGAAGCCAGCTGCGTCCTCATCATCGTGCCAAGCGAGGTACGAACCAGGAACCGTGTCGTCTTCAGCATCTACAGAGACCTCAAGAAATAATAACATTATAGATCAGAATACGAACAACATTTTGACGACCACTGGTGCATGTGACAAGTGCAAATTACATGAAGGTGCAATTCCGCAAGATCCAAGGACGACCGAAAATGTTTTAATGGTTCATCGGTCCCATCCCCCTTGGACGGCAAAACACGCCCACGAGAACATATAAAACATCAACATTCGTCCAGTTACCAATCGCAAGAGCATTTATACAACACCGTACAAAAATCCAAAAACACCAGGGAGAATTGATACGCCCCTGAACAAAATAAATATTATTTTGTAAAGAATGGATTTTTGTACGTAAATACCACAAAATAAACATACAACATCGATGCGGTCAAAGACGATGAGCGACCCTTGGCTAAAAATCTCAAGTTTTATCACTTCCAGATGGTCACTTACACGGGTACGTAAGGCGCCTGCAGTTACAAACAGACACATATACATACCTACCCCGCTGCACACCGCACCTTCAAAACAATATTAGTGTGTGGAATATTTTTTAACTGCGGTAGGCCGAGTTCCTAGAAGTAAGCTGTTACGTCACGGGCCCAAGACTATCGTCCTACCTCTACACGCCGCACACTCCTGAGATACCCTGTAAAATTGGTATAAGAACTGGACGAAAAATGAAGAAAAAGCAGAACTCCCTCGGGAGGTCTCGACGACATATCGCTGTCATATTCGTTAAACTTTCCTGGTGGGTTTCCGACACCACACTACGCCGCCGACGGAAGTCACCACCAGGCTAACCATAACCGTCTCCTACGACGCCGACGCTCGCGCTGCCGCCCACGGACGCCAACTCCAAGTCCGCCCTCGGACGTTGCATCCAGAGCCCGCTCACGACGTCGCCCACAACGCCGACACCCTCGCTGTCACACCCGCCGCCCAGGCTTTCGCGGTCACTACCCACGTGACCCCACAACACGACGCCCGCCGTCGCCATTTCGCTGAGGCTTCCACGGTCTCCCATTCCCTGGACGCCGACGCCGCCAAACAACACGCAAGTCTGCATCCCTCCAAACTCAAGATGCAGACAACCCTTTAACGACGCTACGATAATATACAATACAAACATTATATTATTGTATATATATATTTTATTATTGTTGAAAATAAATAAAATACAAAAACTACATCATCATTCTATCTCTCTCACACAACAACAACACCCGCTTTCGTATCAAACTTAATGTAAAAAGCCTGTCTCACGAGATAGTTAGGGCAAGATACCGCAACAACGTGGTAACCTATAGGAAACAACTTAAGTTTTTTTTATTATATGACATAATAATCATAGACTTTTATGATTATGATAATAATATTGAGTATCAAGAAAACATAGCATGATTGTTTATAAAAAATTATCTGAATTTGTAGATAAAATACATCAGCAAGTAAAGGGTCAATTTTATATAAACCACCAATCAAAATTCACCCTTATCTCACCGATACATATTTACAAAAAAAATAAAAATACAAACACATATTTACACAAAAACCTTAAAAAAACATCACGAGGACCACACTAAGAATAACCGGAATCGTCGTGTGCATACATACATACATACATACATGTGTGTGTGTATGTATGTATGTGTGTATATTCTCCGGCCGGGGACGTTCGCCGCCGCCGCGGCAGCCGCTTGACTGCGGGCGATCGATAGAGCCCGTCCCGTGATGTCAGTACTGGCCGTCCTGTTGCATCCTCTCTCCAGGTGTGTGTGTGTGTGTGTGTGTGTGTGTGTGTGTACTGCAGCACCGCCGACCGGTCTGAACGTATAGAAGGTTTATAGTGCCACTTCCGCTTCATTCACTCGCTCAATCATCGCATGTGTAAATTAGGTTGCACTACCCTAAACACATCTGAAATAATTAATATCCGTTTTATGAACAGAATTGTTGTCGATGTATGATAATAACCGGTGGTTTTGTATCAAAAGAATATCAAAATATTTGGTTCGGTAATTTACGTAATGAAAATTAAATAACTTTAAATTTCTTTGATTAAGGATGTATGGCAGGTATCTCATTTCACCGAGAAATGGTTTAAATTTGGAGGAGTTATTCCTTAATAAAACTTAAGTACCCACACAAAATTTCAGAAGGTTCTACTGCATAGTTTGAGAGTAATTATGTTTTTAAAATTAACGAAATTATCTTATGGCAGAATGGTGTATTGATTGACGGTTAAATTGTAATAATACACATGATTCCAACACCGAAAAATTTCTGAGATTTTCACAACACGTCAATTACATATTTAATAACACATTTCATAAAAAAAATTATACTATTACAGAACTTAAATTGCGAGAAAAAAATAATTACTGTTGAAATATATAAAAAAAATGGCTATATAAAAGCATATAAACTACTAATATTATTGTTTTCATTGCATTTGTATATTCTACGTATGTTCTAAACAATGTTATTTAATAATATTTGAATTTCTGTCATTTATAATAATAAAATGATTCTTTTGTTTTTAAATCTGACAGATAAATTCAGAATACAATTTTTTCATGTAATCAACACAAATATTAAGTTTTTGAGTAAAATTGTAAAATAACAGTTAAAGTACTAATATTGTTTAAGTAGTTTATAAACGAATTTGACTTTCCTACAAGCATTTAAAGTGATTAATTCATAATTTGATTTTGATCGTCCATTGCATCTAGATTTACATTATTGTTGACTCAGACTGTACGTGCCATACATCCTTAATATAAGGTATATTAATAATTTAAAGAGCTATATTTGAAACAGTTTTATTTCATTTTGTTTGAATTTAAGACAATCACATTTCGTGTGATTTTTAGTAACAAGGAGAGTTCACACTCATGGGATGATGGATTTCAGTCAACTTTTGGGAGGTGAAACTAGAGTTATAATAAAAATACACATGTCCCGAGCATTCAATTTCATTGGCATTATTAACCCTTTAACTACGGGTGTCGTCAATAGACGACGCAATGAAACTTTCGTGAGGTACGGGTATCGTCAATAAGCGATCTAATACTTTAAACTTTAAACTGGGAACGAGTGTCGCCTATTGACAATGTTATTTGTTATTATAATATATGAGCGTGGGATGTCACTTAGAACCACAGTAAGCAAAATACATGTACACTTGTATAATTGTACTTGTATAATAATTTTTATTCAATTTTATAAAAAAATTTTTATCGAGTTCAATTTTTTTGCGTTCCACAGACTAGCTTTTTAGAAATATACCCGTAGTTAATTTTTAAATTGTTATATTTCAAATATACTGTATTATGTGACCAAAAAGCGGTGAACGCTGATCAAACATTGCATTATTAACTTGTCTGAAAACTTTGAATATAAGTTATGAGTGAAAGGGTTGAATATAATTTTTAATTTGTATCAAATAATAATTGAAGTAAATATTAAAATGTCGTTACAATGTAACTTGCTGTAACGCGTTGAAACGTCCTTGGAACTTCAGGAAATTAGTTACTGCAGAGAATTTATATTTCAACTGTATTTTTCCATTAAAATGTCTTTGGTTTATTTTTGAAATATAACTATAATAAAAAAGACTGCATAATTACATAGCATTTATTCGCTTTGTTCGTTTCATATGCACGTTAGATGATGACATTTTTAATTAACTCAGGAAAATGTGATTGCAGTTATAAAAATGATATGAAATGCATGTTTATGTGAAAAACTATAACGATTTATGTACGGTTTTCATTTCATTATTTTTATCGGAATATAAAATTTCCAATTATAATTTACGTAAGAGGTAAACACTATAGTATATTATTTTTATTTATTTTTTCTTGAAAATAATAAGATCGTTATCCATACTAATGAATAATAATAAATATGAAAGTGTTTCTGTCTGTGTTTGTTTGTTACCATTTCACGGCTAAACCACTGTACCGATCTTGATGAAATTTGGCAGGGAGATAGCTTGCATCTTAAAGAAGGACATATGTTAATTTATATCCTGAAAATTGAACCCTGTAATTGGTATAAATGACATTTGTACATATATACGAGTGACCTGTTTGATCGACTATAACAGAAATCTTCTTTACCTACCTAACTTTCTTCTTTTTCTTCTTCTCTATGGGTGACAGTTCCTACTTAACCTAAATTCCACGTAAACCATATACATGATATTACATGGGAATGATGTTGCAACAGCTATAGTCAAGAAATAAAGTCTTCTCCATCTGTAGGAGTGACCTGTTTGATCGATTATAACAGAAATCTTCTTTACCTACCTAACTTTCTTCTTTTTCTTCTTCTCTATGTGTGACAGTTTCTACCATATACATGATATATATGCTATTATATGATGGGAATGAAGTTGCAACAGCTAGTCAAGAAATAAAGCCTTCTCGAGCTGTCTTTTCTTAGTGATTTTTTTTAAACGTTATAGCATTAAAATATGGCCTTTTGGTCCCTCGCCATATTGAAGATACGAGAAGCTTTGCGATCGTTTTTCAAAAAAGAAAAAAAGTTGTTCTCCGATTTCAAAATTTTGTTTACTAATGAGATACAAGCCTTTTTAGTTTTCTGCTTTTGGTAATTTTGATTGTTTATTCAAAATAAAAAGAATGTAGATATTTTTAAACATAAAAGCAGCAAAAGTTATAATTTTGTTATGTAATATCAATAAGACACTATTTTACTATTTGTATAGTTAAGTGGAACCTGAAAATGCAAAAAACTTTGATACCATTTTTCTCACTTTGTACATTTTGCTTGTTTTTTACTTTCTTATACGTATTACAGAGATTGAACAGTGTGCGAGTTTGCCATAGGTACCATGGGTCTTTCTTATACGTAATACTGAGAGTAATAAGAGTTATTCTGTTCTTGGAAAAAATGTATGGGGAATAAATTATAATAAATAACATTCTTAACATTTTTTAGCTAGAAATTTTTTTTCTTATTTAAAAAATAAATCGAAAATTAAAAAAATGACAAGAGTAAACATCCGTTTCCATCTTAGTAATTACGTTAAACAAAATTCGTTCGATACATAATGTATAAAATAATAGTTCTTTAGTTTATGTCTCATTCATTTTGTTCTATTTTTTATTAGTTTGTCAGAAAAATCTTTCAATAAAATAAAAATCACGTACACTGTTCACTGTCAGTATTACGTATAAGAAAGTCCCGGGCGCTCATGGCAGCTTTTTATCTAAGCACAACTTAACTTTAAAAAAATGAGAAGAAAAGATAAACAATCCATATTAGAAATGCGAATAACTCTATCTGTTTGTTTGATACATTTTCATGGTTAAACTACTGAACCAATCTTGATGAAATTTTGCAGGGAGATAGCTTATATCCTAAGGAAAAACATAGGCTACTTTGTATCGAAAAATTGATTAGATTAATATAAAAAAAATACAAACTCCACGCGAACGAAGCATGCAATAATCTGTTGTATTAAACCACATTTTATTGTTATTCAGTTACTTTTAATATACTTTATGTTTTTTTTTTTTTTTTTTACTTGAAAAACGGAGAAACTGTGGTTTCTTAGTCACTTAAACTAAAAATACACCTTAACCACAAAATTTATGTCACTCGACACGTGTTTCGACTTCACAAGAAGTCCTCATCAGGAGCCTAACGATTCCAGACTGGAATCGTTAGGCTCCTGATGAGGACTTCTTGTGAAGTCGAAACACGTGTCGAGTGACATAAATTTTGTGGTTAAGGTGTATTTTTAGTTTAAGTGAATACTTTATGTCGTAAACTGTATTCATGATGTGCACTTTTCATCATCGGCCAAAAGTTTAACAAATTCCTCTGAACTTTAGCTAGAAACATTTTAATCAATCTAACCGACCCGGAAATTCTTACGATTTCTATTTTCGTACATACATACATTTGCGAAATGGCACTTAGAGGTTCTGGGCGTGTGTGTGTGTGTGCGTGTGTGTGTTGGTGGGTGTGTAAAGGGGCGTAAGGTTTTTGCGTTGCAATATATTTACCATTCGGCCGCTGTTTGTCGGTTACCTGAAGATCGGAACGGCTCCCTAGACGAACTTGCAGCTACTGAAATTGAATCGAATTCTGTATGGAAAAACAGAAATGGCTTTTCTTATTTTCAACACTACCCAACCTCTTCATTGAACTTTTCGTCGTGAACTGTAATTGTAGCGTTTGGGGATGATTAGGTTTAGTTCGTGATTTATTGGATTGAAAATATATATGTTATGGTCGGAGGATTTTATTTTTAAAAAATTCAAAAAAGTGTTAACATCTAACTGAAAATTGGGAATATGTAAAAATGATGATTTTTGATGTCGCACTCCCGCAATTAAGTGTCACAACTCAAAAAATGTCATATTTGAGATAAATATGTAGAATGATTCCAAATTACTATATATTTCTATTAAAAATTGTTATTGATTCGTGTACCTACCGTCAAAACTAGAATATTCTAAAAAATATCACATTTTTATTTTTATTTTTAAATACTTAATCACTAAGCGTTTTAATTCTAACTATTTTTCAAACATCACAGGAATACTAAAATATTTAAATAAAATACTGTGTATCAGTCCTTTTTCTATACTATATCTTTACAATTTTGATTTACCTAAAATGTTATAATTTCATTTATTCCTATTTCCTCAAAACCACATTTTTTTAGTTGTGACACTTTTTTGAGGGGGTGCGATTTGTAAATTAGCCTATGTTCTTTCTCAGAATGCAAGCTATCTCTCCACTTTTCATGAAAATCTGTTCAGTGGCTTAGACTTAAAACAGTAACAAATATTTATATGTTAATATGGACAGTATGAATATATAATATATGAAGTACATTGTGCTGCCACCATTTGATACTATTTAAACTGCTACTAATATTATTACATACATAAGTACAAATTAGTTATTTTATTTTTTTGAACCATTTAAACCTAATAATTGAATTGATTTGTGTAGTCTAGTATCATTGTTAGTATTTACAATAACATTATCGAATAAATTGAAAAACTATTTGGTACGAGGCACTACTACGCGAAGATTGACTCGCACATGACAAATTATGTTAGTCAGTCATTTTGTGTTTTTTAATTTTTTGAATCAGTTAAAGATAAATTAGTAACTCAGGAGCTATTAGGACTAATTTCACACAAAAGTAGAGAAAATAATTGTTTTTTTAACTGAACTTAAAAAACATAAAAGAATTTGGTATCAAAATTTCAAAATTGATTTATATTATAAAGGAGTTAGAAAATTTGCTAGCTAGCAAGCACTCTCAAATGAGGTATCAAACATATATGACAGTTCTCTTGGAGTTTCATGAAGACTTTAACAAGTTTCACGCACATGTATGTTAACACCAACGGTATTAAAACAGTGGTGATATTATGAAAATTATTTTGTATGGTCAGAGTTGCCAACTGTATTACAATACGTTGAAGTATCATTGCTCTAAATTCCATAGAAAACCTAAATTGAGAGTACTTGCTATGATATCATAGATATAAAAGTAGTTTAAATGTGTTAGCTTATCACATTTAACTATTGTTCTATTTTTCTATGACTCATTTTGCAACAAATCATAGAAATAAATTTTAAAAGTATTACAAGAGAACAATGAATTTCTATATATTCTTATCTCAAATATAACGACAACGTGTTTTAAACGCTTTGTTCGTATTTGAGTACCTACCTTACATACAGTTATATCGTGTAAAATTAACATTTATACAAGACATTATTATATATAGTTTCTATGTGTTCTCGTTCGAATTAAGCTCGCATATCTGTAAATTATATCAAACAACTGAATTACGTGAAATGATTTTATTTGACAAAAAGTTTATTGTAACACGAAACGCTTTCCGCAGAACTGTACAAAATTGCATAATCATGATGTATAGAGTGCACCAAAAAAAGTTTTAAATGTATATAAATAAAGAAAAACAAAATTCAAATGACAATTGAGGTTAGGTTGACGAAAATACGAATCGTAAACGTCCTTTATATACAAGACTAGCTGACCCAGCCACGCGTTGCTGTGGTTAACTTATACTTTAGTAACATGTGGTGGTTATGCTACTAAATTGTAGGTTATATGAAACGTTTTGAAGTTTGACATAGCGCCATCTATTGAATACTTATATACTCAATCCAGTCAACAGATGTCACCATCTGTTAGAATCGTTTGGAGCTAACAGATAAAGACAAATAATTTGCAATAAAATAATATTGCGATCATAAATTGAGATGTAAGCTATCCTATCTTTCAAGTTGGATCAAAGTGCACACGGTGTACAAATTTGATTAAAATCGGTTAAGTAGTTTAGGAGTCCATCGCGGACAAACAATGTGACACGTAATTTATATATATTAAGATTAGTAAATACACAGGTTGCCTCATGAGCTTTTGACCAATCATCTTGGGCACCCCAAATGACGTCATCCGAGGCTACACGTGTTATGATTGGACTCATCATTTCCTCTCTCCTCATTTTGGCACTCCAGATGATGTATTTCCCTCTCTCGAGCCGAGCCATGAGGCTACCTTATACTTTACATACTTTGCTTTATATATACACACACCAACGCCATATTATGTTATTACGCTCTGTATATTTAAATGAAGATATTACTGGTACAGTCTGTATAAAGTAATTAGTACTACTTTATATTGTGCAGAAATAGAATGTAAGCGACTGTGTATACAGGTAATAATATTTGCTGTAATCGTGTTAAATGTTCAGAGTCGGTCTCTACAAAGAGATTTTACTGTTTACCTAATAGGGGCATTGTTGACCCCCATGACTTTAGAACTATTGTTAATTTTGTATCTATTGTGCTTTTGTAGACTGGTCGCTCGCTTAAAACTGGCTACAATTTAATTGCTGAAAGCGAAATTGCATTATTAGGATTGTAACAAATATTTTATATTATGTAGTATTTCGGTTACTAATTTTACTATCGGATTTCATAAATGTTTGCTTGTAATATTTACACGAATTTAGACGAGGGGGGATATTAAAAACAGTTGAAACTTTTAATACAATTCAAAATAATAGTTCGACTGAATCATATACAGTGTGATTCAGCACTGTCGTGCCAAACTTGAACACTGTGGGCCCATCGATTTTGATCTAGTAATTGTTTGTTCCTTAATTTTTTTCCAGAGTTGGTACTTTTATAAGATTATATGACACAAAATACACAAAAACATACTTTGCTTGTTTATCATAGGATGAACCGTTTTCGAGAAATATCGATGGAAAAGAAAGCATGCAGAATTAACCTTAATACGGATGCTTGAAATTATAAAAAATAAATTTATATTCTTATTTCATGATAAAAAATAAGACAAAAAGTCAATATAAATATACTTCCGAAAATGCATCCATACCAACAAATAGCCATTTTTAGTTTGTTTTTTAGTCATGTTAATAAAGTACATGTAACAGTAATAGAACTGGCTATAGATCTTAGAGGATTCATATTAGGAGGTTTATTTATATAAACTTTATTCTTACCTTTAATCATAGAAAAATAATATAAATTTATTTTTTATAATTTCAAGCCTCCGTATTAAGGTTAATTCTGCATGCTTTCTTTTCCATCGATATATCTCGAAAACGGTTCATCCTATGATAAACAAGCAAAGTATGTTTTTGTGTATTTTGTGTCATATAATCTTATAAAAGTATCAACTCAGGAAAAAAATTAATGAACAAACAATTACTAAATCAAAATCGATGGGCCCACTGGCCCCATACAGCCCTGGCCTAAAATATAATTGGTTAATATTAGAAATCGATAACACATATTATTACTAAACCAAATACTAAATTTCATAATTCTATCACAAAGGGTTCTCTAGATATTAAATTAAAACTCATTGTTAGTAAAATCTTTGAAAGCTTGTAGTTCCCTAAGGAATAATTTCCAGACACATATTTATTGGGAGTTTTTTGCTTAAAATATTTTTTTCAATCTAGTGTTCAAGTTTGGCACGACAGTGCTGAATCACCCTGTATAATTGACTTTTTATCAGTTTTTAAGACCTAAAATATAACTAGTTCCCTCGATGTCCTTATAACCAATTTTGGCTGCATTTATCAAAATTTTATTTCAGCTATGGTTTAAAGATATAGGCAGTGTCATAGCTAGGGGGCACAAAGTCTAAAGGGTGGCAAAATGGAGTGAGAGCCTTATGAGTATTAAAAAGTGATATAAGGACTTAAAAAAAGTTTTCATAATATTTAAGAGGGCGTAAAAGTCATTTTTAAGGGGCACCAATTTCGATATGCCAACTGTTTTCGTTGACATATCGAAATTGGTGCCCCTTTAAAACAGGTGGTAATTGCATTGAAGTCAGTAAGTTTCGTTTTATTTTTTAAATTCAATTTTGTTCAATTTAAACAGATATACTACGTAATTTTTTTATTTTAATATATCTTCGGTACGTGGGACACGCGTTTTAAACATAACCTATAATACAGTTTATTTTGAGTTATAAAATATAGTGAAATTATACAAAAATGCATATACAACGACATTTAAACAACGGTCGAAATACTCAAAATAGTCAAAATACACAAAATAACCCTAACAAATTTAACACTATAACAATGAGTACAAACACGAAAAAGAGCATGCAAATTATCTTTTAGCAAAACAACGTTTGCCGGGGTAGCTAGTAATAAATAAAAAATATATAAACCTTAAAAAAAACTGAAGAGTATATAGTTAATAATTAAATTTAACCTTTTTTAAAAGTCGGTTTTATTTATTTTTTTCTTAAAAGTTTTTATTTTATTTTTGGCATATTTTAAAAGTCCATACTCTATTCTAATGAAATTTATATGGGACTACCTCGGAAGTATACCCTTTCGAAACAAATAAAAAACATCAAAATTAGTGCATATTTTTTGAACTGTCTGAATATAGATACATTAATTAATTATTTGATAGATTCTCGGCTTGCAAGAAATTTTAACTTAGACCTATCTTTTTCCAATTTCTATACAACATACCGAAGATTAGACTAATACCAGCCCTGGCTTCCTCCTTTTTTAAAGTCGGTTCACTTGTATACCTAATGCATAATTGTATAATAAACATAAGTATATTAATGTGGTAAATTATCTTTTAAAGAAGTTAACACTGTCAAAAGTTTTTTCAGTGTGAAGAAGAAATATTTTGTTTAGTGTTAATAAAGATTTTATAATAACAAGTTTTTTAAAAGAATTTATGTTGATCCCATTCCTGTCTAATGTTTATGGACATTAAAGCTGTGCGTACACAAAGTCTATAGTGTATTTTTATACGGCACAAAGTTGTTGGAAGTGTTCTCTTCAGGGCTGTTGTGTGTCGAAATAAAGATCCGGCGTACGTAATTCTCATCCATTTGTTGTATTTATTTACACGAATTTTGTTCTTCTTCATCTTCTTCTATACGCCGCCGTTTTGTATCCAGAATACTAATTTGTTAGCATACGAAAACTTAAAACAATTCTCTACTGATTAATAATTTTTATTTTTTGTGTAATAAACATTTTACAGAAAAAATAAATTCTTATTTTTAACGGTAGAATCATGATTTCTGGGTGAAATTTTGTCTTATTTATTGTGATTAACTTCACCTAGCTTAAGATTTATAGACTATCTGGTTAATAAGTCAAAACATTATTCTTTTGATTCTCCCAAAGTAATATTTAAAAATAATTATATTTTACTGTTTATTTTGTGTAGAGATAGTCTCTTTAGCTTCTGATAAATCAAAATGCCTGACTCATCAACGCCCAGTCTAAATCTCTAGACCTAGAAACGTGAAATTTTAAAGATGACTTACTTTTATGATGTAAGGGATTTTCTGAAATTCAACCCCTGGTAGAAAAGGGCGTTAAACTTTATTAAATTTTTAATACATTCATTTACATACCTAACTGCTTATATTATAAAGGTGAATTTGAAGCCAAAACTTGCTAGCTAGCAAGCACTCTCAAATGAGGTATTAAATTTATGATAGTATCTATGGATTAGAGCAGTGATACTTCAACTCATTGTAACACAGTTGGCGACTCTGACCGTACAAAATAATTTATTTTTATAATATCACCACTGTTTTAATAGTGTTTATTTACCACCATAGACGTATAGAATGTACTGAGCAATAGCTACATAAAATTGACCACTCTCTTTTAAGAGACAAAGCGATAAAGTAGCCAATACCTGTCTCTTTTCTATAGGTCTGTAATGACTGCAAAATTGTCACGTGACCAATTAAAATTCTATAAGTCTATATTTACTAGACGTACACGAAACTTGTCAAAGTCTTCATGAAACTCCAAGAGAACTGTCATATATGTTTGACACCTTATGTGAGAGTGCTGGCTAGCTAATATAGCTAATAAATATAAGGATACAAATTTTATCTAAAAAAAAATACGAAGACGACTTTAAAAGCTTTAATTCGAACTATAAATATTTTTATTTAAAGTAAACGTGGGGAGGTGGGGGTAAATACATAACAATTGAAAGGTACACGGGAAAAAGAGACTTAGTCGAATTAAGATAGCAGCGCCATTTAGTGGTGAATCTAGGTATTTTTCGATTCACATATGTATTAAGGTTGTTGTTCACTAAAATCGATCACTACAGAATTTGTTAAAATTTTAATATTGTGTTAAGTAAGCTAGTTCGCATTTGTAAAAAAAAATTCAGGTTAGTTTACCATTTCGTTTATTAATTATAAACGTGCAAAGTTGGCCTTTTATACATTGCAAGCATAGGGATCAACTTGGAATTCGATATTCATTTAATTCGTGTATTAAAACTAAACGTCAGATTTTAACCAAAAACGGATATGTTATAGATTGGTAATTAAGGAATGTGTATATAAAATTTTAGAATGATTTACCATCTCCTTAAATAATTATTAATTTTTAACTTTGATAAATTCCCGAACACATGACATAAATATACGATATGGCAACAGCGCATTCGGCGCGATCTTTGAAATATAAAAACGTGGTATTGAAAACTGACGCGCGTTGTAAATATCAAGTGATTATTGATTACATTTAATGTTTTTATTTATAATAATAGTAGTTACTATTGTTATTATAATTATTACTATTGTAAGCAACAGTAATAATTATAATATTGTTAAAAATGAATCTTCTATTCTTGTCTAATATTATAAATTGTTGCCAGATCTATTTGTTCTTCTTTACCGACATATCAAAACCCTGTAGTTCATGCTAAATTTCGCTAGATGCCACGACTTTCAGTGAACAACAACCTTAAGGGGGAAAACATGTTAAATTTTGTAAAATAAAATTTGAAAGATACCATTTTTACAATAAAAGTATCCGAGATACCAATCTCGGATACTTACAGCGATAACTCAAAACTAGATTTCTTGACTTAGCCTCTTTTTCCCGTGTACCCTTCAATTAATGTACGTTTTTTATTCATTAAAAGAAAGCAGAATGCGTCTGCGAAAGCTTCAATTTCATCCCCCATCTATATTTTCAAACTAACTCGAACTATAAATATTTTCATCTAAAGTAAACGGCGGGCGGACATTAATTAAAATAATTTCCTTACGTGACCGAGTCCTTCACTGTTTTGGGACTCGGTGATAAAAAATATCAGAGCGGTAAGGTTTCAACGTGTTTGCCATAATTCGACCCGCACGTCCGCGGTGTTTGTCAAGCCAAGTTCAACGGCGATAAAGTATGGGTTTGATAGAAGGTGGGTGAGAGGTGGAGGAGAAGTTCTTTAAATAAAGCGTTTAAGTGAAATTCAAAAGCTATGTAAATTCAACTTATTATAATTGGTGTTGGTTCATAAAATTAGATTATTTGAAATGTCAAGTAATGTGTAGGTATTTCAGGATTAAAATTTTGTTCATTGATTTATATCAAAATATAATATTTAAACAATTTAATATAGAAAAGGTTAGGTAAGGTTACGTTTATTGATTTTATATCGAAATATATTATTTAAATAATTTAATTATATAGAAAAGGGGGAGGGTCTTACTTTGACTGTGGATTTTTTTTATGTATGGCAAAATATGCACCGATTACGTTGATTTTTTTTTGTATATTTGAAAGGGTATACTCCCGAAGTGGTCCCATATTATTTTTTTAGGATCTAACCATAGATTTCGAAGTTATACCATTCAAAAAGGGGAAATAGTATATAATAATTAAATTTGACTGTTTTTAAAGTCTGTCCAAGGGCTCCATGTCTCTGGCACACCCTTTTTTGAAATTCGAATTTTATTTTATGCAGTTTGTTTGTGCTTCGTTTGTGCACGTTTGTGCAGGAAATCCTTTCGTTTGTGCTTTAACCCCTTAGGAGATATTCAAAAAAATCAAATGGGGGGGCCGTAGACATGCGAGCTCCCCCTTTTTCGAAATTCGAAATTTATTATATGCAGTTCGTTTGTGCTTCGTTTGTGCAGGAAATCCCGTCGTTTGTGTTTTAACCCTTTAGGTATTATTCACAAAAATCAAAGGGGGTGTTGTAGACATGCGAGCCCCCCCTTTCTTGAAATTTAAAATTTATTATATGCAGCTCGTTTGTGCTTCGTTTGTGCACGTTTGTGCAGGAAATCCCGTCGTATGTGCTTTAACCCTTTAGGTGGTATTCACAAAAAATCAAAGGGGGTGCTGTAGACATGCGAGCCCCCCCTTTTTTGAAATTCGAATTTTATTATATGCAGTTCGTTTGTGCTTCGTTTGTGCACGTTTGTGCAGGAAATCCCGTCGTTTGTGCTTTAACCCTTGAGGTGGTATTCAAAAAAATCAAATGGGGGGGCATAGACATGGGAGCCCCCCCTTTTCCGAAATTCGAAATTTTATTATATGCAGTTCGTTTGTGCTTCGTTTGTGCATGTTTGTGCAGAAATTTTCATCGTTGGTGCTTTAACCCTTTACATGTTATTTATGTTTAAAAATACCGAAAACATGTCTCTGGCACCCCCTTTGTTGAAATTAAATTTTTGAATATGCAGTTCGTTTCTGCTTTGTTTGTGGGGGGGGGGCTCGCATGTCTACAAAACCCCATTTTATTTTTTTAAATATCTCCTAAAGGGTTAAAGCATAAACGAAAGGATTTCCTGCACAAACGTACACAAACGAAGCACAAACGAACTGCATATAAGAAAATTAGAATTTCGAAAAAGGGGGGGCTCGCATGTCTACGGCCCCCCATTTGATTTTTTTGAATATCTCCTAAGGGGTTAAAGCACAAACGAAAGGATTTCCTGCACAAACGTGCACAAACGAAGCACAAACGAACTACATACCGGGTGTCCAAGATAAGCGTGCAATGCATGGGGATATCCTAAACGGTAAGAGATACAGATGTGGTTAAATGAGATGAATTATTTGTAAGAAAGGGGTGAGTATTACAACATCAAAAAATATTAATAATTTTATGTGATTCAGGCGGTATACCCAAAAAACTGAAAATTCGGAATTTCTTTAAATGACTATAACTTTTTTGGCAAAGTAGATAGGTACTTTTTATTTGCGGTTTCTTAAAGCACTTTTTTGAGTAGAATTGATTGGTGTATTTAGAATTTTTATATCACTTTTAGTTTCCGAGTTACAAGCCCTAACTTTAGTTTTTCTTATGGGCCGCCAAGTTGGCTATATCATATTTGAACGTGTTTTTTACTCTACTTTACAACGATATGTCACATGACATACTTATTATAGAAAATAAGTCGAAGTACTAAATACTGGTGATATTTATAAAGTATTTTATTAAAAACATTTAAGTAAGCCATGAAAAACAAAAATTGTTAAACAAAAATTGCAATAACAACAATGAAAATAACAAATGCATATTTAAAAACAATAAACTATTACAAAAAAAGGTTTTTACTTTTTTTTAATAATAAGTATGACATGTGACATATCATTGTAAAGTAGAGTAAAAAACACGTTCGAATATGATATAGCCAACTTGGCGGCCCATAAGAAAAACTAAAGTTAGGGCTTGTAACTCGGAAACTAAAAGTGATATAAAAATTCTGAATACACCAAACAATTCTAAACAAAAAAGTGCTTTAAGAAACCGCAAATAAAAAGTACCTATCTACTTTGCCAAAAAAGTTATAGTCATTTAAAGAAATTCTGAATTTTTAGTTTTTTGGGTATACCGCCTGAACCACATAAAATTATTAATATTTTTTGATGTTGTAATACTCACCCCTTTCTTACAAACAATTCATCTCATTTAACCACATCTGTATCTCTTACCGTTTAGGATATCCCCATGCATTGCACGCTTATCTTGGACACCCTGTATAATAAAATTCGAATTTCAAAAAAGGGGGTGCCAGAGACATGGAGCTCTGTCCAAGCAAATAGAAAACTTTTTAAGATGGAAAAAACCGACATAAAAAACTTTTTTTGCATATCGATGCAAAATTTGACTTATAATACGGATACTTCAAACTATACAAAATAAATATATATTCTTGTTCTGTGATTAAAAGTATAAGAGAAAAGTTCTAGTAAATACACCTTCTAATACATGTCCTTATAGACTTTTATCCAGATAAAAATTGATGGGCCCATTTACCTTGATACACTCCTGGTTTAAATTATGATGGGTCAAATCTAGAAATCGATAACACTATTAATACTAAATCGGTTAACAAATTTCATAACTGTAATACAATGCGTTATCAAGATATTAAGTAAAGACTAATTTGGGCAAAATCTTCAAAAGGCTGTAGCATCTCTTACGAAAAATTTCTGGACTAATGTTTTTTCTTTAAAATAATCTTCTAAAATTACTGGGCTCACTTGCCCCGATTCACCCCTGATTTAAATTATATCACATTACAGCAATGTATAGATAAAAGTCTAAAATTTTAATATGTTATCTATGAATAACTCATATATTATTATGTATTTTACTAATTTTTATTTAAAATATTAGACGTATGGTTTTTGAGTAATTGAATATTAAAAATATAGTTTTTAACACACGATAAATGAGATAACTTGCCGAAAGTGCTCTATTTATTGAAATTCTACACAATTGGCTATATACAGGGTCCTCCAATAGTGTGTCCGGCATTGTTTTACGCCCAAACTATTGAAGATAGAGTTTTAGGATAAAAAATTTATTATATATATTGACCCTAAAGAATTTCAGGAAAATATTTTCAACCCCCTAAAACCGCTCCTTGGGGGGT